>CP139505.1:7740357-7872343 GCA_021014915.2 Artemisia tridentata subsp. tridentata | reverse complement strand
TTATATCTTATTTTGCTTTCTAGAATTAGTTTTTATTATATATAGTGTTTACCACCGATTTTATGCGAGGTTTTGTGTTTCGTTTTCTTAGTGAATTACAAGTTATATTGGACAAGAAGATGAAAGTATACATTGGAAATGAAGCTTATCAAGTTTGTTTTCTTGGAGGAAGATTTAACCATGTTTTCACATCGTCCATGCCGAGCAAATCAGGGGAGTATTAGTTTCTTTCATCTATTTTATTTTCCCGTTATCATAACTTTGATACTTTTCAAGAACATTGGGGACAATGTTCAATTTAAGTGTAGGGAGGGTAAAATGAAAGATACTTGTAGGGAGGGTAAAATGGGATACCTTAGAAACTATAACTTCGCTTGATATTTGTTTTGTTTTAGAGTAAATGCGTAATAAAACTAAAAAAGATACTTGTTAGGGCAATTTTAGCACCAAATTTAAATTTTTTTACAACATATAGGAATGAAACTTTAGTTTTAATAAGCGTCTCATGGATAGGAATTATATAGCTAGCACAAAAACCCTTCCACTCAAAAATTTCCACCCCAAAAATGTGAGGTTCGCCTTTAGATATATAGGGAAAAGCATTCACCTTTAATGCTTATGAGTGTACCGGTAGTATATAGATTCTAGAACTTGCGTTTGTGATGCATCCCTAGATCGCTAGTGAGACTACATTCGTGTAGTAAGGATTTACTAAATGATAAGAGGCATTGGGATAACCCTTGTTTTAAACCTGTGATTATAATTACGTTGGCTACACCGGTCAAGTAATTTTCCCACACCTTTGCGATGTACTCAGTTTTAGTACATGATACCCCTAGTACACCCCTCAGAGCCTATCCTTTTTGTTTTTTTAACTTTAAGTTAATTGGAAAGACTGAAAGGAAGAAATTCTGAATAACGCATTCCCGTTACTTAAAGGAAGAATTTGTTTACAATCCACCCCTAAATGTACACCCAAATCGCCTTAGCCTACCTTGTATGCACTCATCTTTAGTGCATTATTGTTACAACATATTTGTTAAACCCTTTGTCAATTGTCTAACTGGTTACATGGTTGCTAAGTCGAGTCATATCTTGTAAATACAGTTTTGGGATGATTGGGACTCATGGGTAAAAGTACTAGTTGTTATGGAGTAATGGGGAAGAATGTCAATTTTATTACCCCCATATATGCGTTAATGTTAAAGTACTCCAAGTGTTTTGATTTTCTTAATTCAGGTCATTAGTTAGTTATGTGTAAAGTATGTAAAAGTTCAAGTGTAGGGAGGTTGCAAGATCCCTTTATAATGATGTATTATTTCGGATGGTAGGGCAAAAGTGTATGAAAGAAAAATCGAAAAGAAATGATAAAAAGAAAAAAAAATAGAAAAAACAAAACATACGGACTACCATCCCGCTTCTTTTATTTGTTTAAGTCAAGAACGTGTCAAGAAAAATACAAAAAGACTTAGTAGTTAGCGATTCGAGTCGAGTCTTGGCTTAGCAACGCCTCATTGTACATGTAACTGACCAAGATAATTGACTTGCCACTAGTAAATTTCCCTATATCCAACAAATCATGTTTTCCATACCCTTACACCTAACGTTACAACCCTTTAAAAGCCCTCTTTGATAGTTTATCCTAGGTGCTTACGCCAAAGTGGTGTAGGTTTGATCATTTCCCAAGCTTATGGTAATCTATGTGCTATGACAGGTAGAAAGTGTTAAATTTTCCCGTTTCCATTCATGTTATATAACTTTATACACCCGAGAGATGTGAGAATCCAAACACTTTAGGTGAGGTGCTAGTATATAATTTTCGTGCTTATTTCGACTAACGTAGAACGATTGTATGTTGTAATTACTTTTATATTAATGTTAAATGACCCCTAACTTGTAAATTGATTAGGATAAAAGCTCATTTGCTTGAGGACAAGCAAATCCCAAGTGTAGGGATATTTGATAAGGATTTATTTGGTACATTTTTAAAGGGTCATTTAAGCCCAAAATCGTATAAAATATGATCAAATATTGCCTCAAATCGTTTCTTTTTGTATTTTAGGTACTTGGGACGAGAATTCTGGAAATCGGCACTTTTGGAGCGAATTTGGACGAAAAAGTGAAGAAAACGACGAAGTCGCGAAAATTCTGTCAGACATGGGAGTCTGACGGCGTCACAAGCTACAACGTGACGCCGTCCCTTGTAATTCAAGATGGATTTCTAGTGGAAAGCTAACAAGTGACGCCTCAGAAGAATTTGAAGGCTTTATAACCTGACGTCGGCAGGTGTAAAGTGGAGATGGACGTCACGCTTTAAGCTAACAAGAGACGGCCCAATGGAGATTTTCAAGTGACGGTCTCGAATCCCTTTTTGACGCCGTCAGAATGGCGACTTGCACAAGACGAAACCCTAATCCACGGCGAGCTGACGGCGTCAGAAGCTATAAGCTGACGCCGTCAGAGTTGTAAAACTATATATATTTTCGAATATTTTCATTGTTATGTATAACACTTTGGAGGACAAAAACCTATACGATTTTGACAGCTTTTGTAGGGCTTTTTCAGCCTTTTTCATCCATGTTTAATTGAAGATAAGTTATTCGTTTAATCATTCAATATGTCTATGTGTTTTTTGATTACTTGTTTATCTTTTCTTTTATCTATCATGTTAGCTTAAGTTTATTTGTGTTTGCTTAGATCTAGTGAAACTTAGTTATTGAATATTGATTTGTTGTCTCTTGTTTAGTTGATTGCCTCGCGTTAAGCTAAGAAAACTGGCTGACCTCTTATATGTAACTAGCTTGAACGTCTTAGAAAACGCAACCGTAGAGTGCACTATTGGTTTTTCTCGTTGTATTTATTGCGTGAATTACGGCTTGTAGATCCTAGAAAACTTAATAGACTTTAAGTGATTTAGGGGAGACTAAGATCATAGAGTTGGGGACTTCAGCACCTCCCCACAACCAATATTAAGGAATATAGCGCTTCAACTAAAACAAGGACGTGACAATTCAACAAATCAGTAGGAGATAACTAGGGAGTAATTAATTCTAAGTGAACACGTTTTTCCTATCATAAGAGTTACCACCAATTTACTTTTCCTTGTTATTAGATTAATTTTAGTTTTATAATTAGTTTTTTGGTTAGTTGATTAGCAACTAATTCCGCCCACTCCTTCAAAACAGAGATTTTTACTTGCTTTCAAAAAAAATATAAAAATACAAAAAGAATCATCCCTCACCTCTAGACCTATCTCGTCATACATCTTGACCTTTCCACAACTATTGCGAGACTATTCCTCTAGAGAACGATCAATCCTCCGAACTTACCCATACTACACTACAATGGTTAGGTACACTGCTTAGAGGATTGTAAAACCTTTTGCGAGGTCCTACAAATCCCGCATCACAAACACATGTTGATCGCATTTCGTAAGGAACTGTTGTGCCCTTGAAGTGCAACATGAACTTTTTGGGTTTTCGGCTATAACTGCATCCCAATAGAGGAAATCGTCATCTTCATCTAAATCCAAATCTTTGAACACGTAAAGCTCTCCTTCATCAGACAAGGCATAAAGATCCCGACCATAGAAAGTTGGAAAACAAAACGTATATGCATAATTGTAGTAAATCCTACGCCAGGATGGCTCCCCGCCTCCAAAGTGTACGTAAGCACAATTGCCTCCTTTTGAAAGTAAAACAACCATACAATCGAAGGGAAGTAGGTGGTGCTGAGAAACAAAAGCTTCCATCAATATAACCTAAATATGGAAGCTCACGGATATCATTTGTGAAGGGGTTATAGAAAATCAGTGTCTTCCAGGAACCGAGGTAAATCAATAACTAACCAAACCTGGAATAGCATATTCTGTCAAGATACATCGATTCATAAAGAACATGTAACCAGACATAGGATCAGTAAAAGTGAATACGCCTTGTTCTTTGTCAACCTCCATTAGCCATGAGGGTGAAAGTAATAATTTATTGTATGTGCTGCTAAATGACAATGCTTGCACGTAGCACGAAAGTTCATGTATTCCAAACCGACACAATATTCCATGATCGTCTCCAAAATATGAAGTTGAAGATTCAGTAGGTGTCAATCGCTAAACTGTTCATCATCCATTGATCTTCTTACCACCATTTCGTTGTACGTGTCCCGTAGTTTTAAAAAAGAACTATCACTCTCCAGCCTACACAACAAAAGGTTCGACTTTAAGAATATGTTTCTGTAGTTTTAATCAATGATACAATAGAAAAATACAATTTAAATCAATACCCGCATTCCCATAATGACATATGGCTTGTTGGCAGCACTTGAGGATGCATCAAAGATATTGCAGCACTTGAGGATGCATTCCCATAATGACATATAACGAGTTTTCCAACTCCTAATGCAACACACTAATCAACAAGAGACGACATAATCAACAATTAATAACTAGGTTTCATGCAATACTAAGTAAATACAAATTGTTAGTGCAAACGTTACGACGTTTAATCTATACAGTGTCTTCATGTTTTAATGATGACAAACATGTAACTTGTAATACATAAAGTAAAGTGCACAAGTTACTCGTTTACACAAATCATCAATGCATGCACACATCAACATCTCAAGACGGCTCAAGTATGAATCACTTAAGGTATGCACAAACAATACTTCAAACTTGTTAAGTGATCAAATAATTATTTTTGTCCTTAAACCTCACATTTTTATAAATGTGACAAAACCTTTTTACAAAAATAAATTATACAAATTATTGTATTTATAAAGAAATATTTTAATAAGAAAAATAAATTTGAAATTTGAATTTCAAATCCCTAACAGCTATTTTTCCCGCCCAAATCAGATAAAATTTCACCAGATAACATTTCACCACTAAAGGACAAAAATTGTCGGGGAGGTCCCTTAAATAGGTGACGGTCCCTTATATATAAGGGACCGTCCAATGTTTAAGGGACCGTCCCCCGCTCCTTGAGTTGTGATGCGTGGGTTTTGCAACCTTACAACAGGTTTTACCTCTCAAGGGATCTCAAGAGGCTTACAACCCCACCAGGCAGTGTACCTGACCGATGTAGTATAGTGTAGTGGTAAGTACGGGGGATTGATCGTTCTCCACAGGGAATAGTGTTCGTTAGGTGTGAAAGGCTACTCTAATTAGGTCTAAGGGTTGAGGAAGATTCTTTTTTATGTTTTTATATTTTATGAGAGCAAGTAAAATCTCGGGTTTTGAAGGAGTGGGCGGAATTAGTTGCTAGTCAACTAACCCAAATTACTACAAATGC
Source organism: Artemisia tridentata subsp. tridentata (assembly GCA_021014915.2). NCBI lineage: Eukaryota > Viridiplantae > Streptophyta > Magnoliopsida > Asterales > Asteraceae > Artemisia > Artemisia tridentata. The sequence continues at coordinate 7,867,055 of CP139505.1, read as the reverse complement.
AAATAAAATAAAATAACAAAAATGAAAAGTGGTGAGAAACTTATGTGTGGAGAAATGTGTTTACTTAGATTTCCTTACTCCCTAACTATCTTTTACCGGTTAATTAGTGTGTATTAGTCGCGTGGATGACGGGTGTATTCCTTAATACCATTCGTGGGGTGGCGTACTTACTTCCCCAAACTCTACAAGCTCCTACTTCACTCCTATGTCGAGCCGGCTAGGAAGCTCCTAACATGGGATCACTAGAATTCGCTTGTGCATTAAATACAACCATAAAAACCTTTAGTACGCGTTTGGTTCATGTTTCTTAAGACGTTCAAGCAAGTTACCGAATAGGAAGTTAGCCAGTTTTCTTAAGCCTAACATAGATAAACAATCATCCAATACAACTAACAACACACTAACAACCAATAATCAATAGCTAGGTTTCATTAGATCTAAGCAAACACAAGATAAAATTAGCCTAACATGTTAAACAAAAGACAAGCATAAGATAGAATCAAACAACACATAGACATATTGAATGATTAATTGATAACTTATCTTTCAATGAAACATGGAAGATCTCAAGGCAAGAAGCCCTGAAAAAGTAGCTAAAATCGTCTTAGGGTTTTATCCCAAAATTCCACACACTAAGCTCTCTCTTAATGACAAAAAATTAGAAAACTATATATAGACTTTGACATCTGACGGCGTCACCTTATGCATTGTGACGCCGTCACCTCGCCGCTTTTAGGGTTCCCGGATGACCATCTTGACGCCGTCCCTCTTTAGCTCTTCAAAAATCCATTCTGGCTTATCAAGGCTTGACGCCGTCGGATCCTAAACGTGACGCCGTCCCCTTATGATTTAAGCCGTGACGCCCTTGATTTAGTTAAAGCGTGACGCCGTCAGAATTCTCATGCAAACTCACTGGCCCGTCATGAGTAAATTTCACATCCAACTTTTCTTGCCAAGGCATGACGCCGTCTGGAGTTAATGTTGACGCCGTCAAAGGTGACTTTCAGCACAATTTTGAGACTTTGCCGTTTTCTTCACTTTTATGCTCCAAAAACGTCCAAAATGCCTCCTTTTCCAGATTTCTCCTCAAAAGTACCTAAAATGACAAAAGGAACGATTTAGGGCAATATTTGATCAAATAAATACGATTTCGGGCTTAAATGACCCCTTAAAAGCGGTACACTTTTCGCCTCATCAAATACCCTTACACTTGAGATTTGCTTGTCCTCAAGCAAATGCGCTTTTATTCTAATCAAAATACAAGTTAGGGGTCATTTAATGCAAACATAAAAGTAATTACAACAAATAATCGTTCCACTTCAATCATAATAAGCACGGAGATTATATACTAGCACCTCACAAGTAGTGTTTAGATACTCACATCTCTCAAGTGTCATCAAAATAAATCTCATAAATGAAAACGGAAAATATCTCTCACTACCTGTCATAGCAAATAGATTACCATAGGCTTGGGAAAGGATCGAAAACCTCCTCCACTAGGCGTAAGCACCTAAGATAAACTATCAAAGAGGGCTTTTAAATGGGTTATAACGTTAGGTGTAGGGAAAAGGAGAACACGGTTTGGTTGGATAAAGGATATTTTACTGGTGGCGAGTTAAAAATCTTGATCAATTACATGTACTATACAACGTTGCTAAGCCAAGACTAGACTCGATCTTAAGCTAATGAAAGAAAATAACAAAACATAAACATAAAATAAACATAAAATGAAACGGGATGGTAGTCCGTATGTTTTTTCTACTTTTCTTTTTCTCATTTTTTTTTTGTATTTTTCTTGATTTTTTTTTTTTTTTTTTGTTTTTTTTTTTTTTTTTTTTTTTTTTTTTTTTTTTTTTTTTTTTTTTTTTGCATACACTCTTGCCCTACCATCCAAAATAATACATCATAGGGGCGTTGCATCCCCTTACACTTGAACTTTGACATAACTTTACAAATAACTATTCTAATGACTCGAATTAAGATAATTGAAAAACTTGGAGTACTTTTAAAATATTTAGCACATATGGGGGTAATAAATGATGTTCTTCCCCATTACTCCATTACACTAGTACTTTACCCATGAGTCCCAATCGTCCCAAAACAATATGTACAAGGATATGACTCGACTTAGCAACCATGTAATCGACTAGATAATTAACTTGGGTTTAAACAAATGTTGTAACAATAATGCACTAAAAATGAGTGCATACAAGGTAGGCTAAGGCGATTTGGGTGTACATTTTAGTGGGGTGTAACAAATTCTTCCTTTAAGTAAAATGCTTAAAGGTCGAAACGAAAAGATAGGCTCTGAGGGGTGTACTAGGGGTATCGTGTACTAAAAATGAGTACAACGCAAAGGGTGTGGGAGAATTACTTGACCAATGTAGCCAAAGTAATTATAACAAAAACACAGGTGTAAAATAATGGGTTAATCCTAATGCCTCTTATCATGTAGTAAATCTAACTACACGAATGTAGTCTCACTTGTGGCCTTGGAATGGTCCTAACGCAAGTTCTAGAATCTAAGTGCTACCGGTACACACATCATAGCATAAATGCTTTTCCTACCAATTCTAGGGGCGAACCTCACATATTTGGGGGTGGAAAAAATTTTTTTAGTGGTACGGTTTTTGTGCTAGTCATATAACTCCTATCCGTGAGACGCTCATTAGGATCAAAGTTTCACTCCTATATGTTGTAAAAAATTTTAAATTTGGCACTAAAATTACCTTAACAAGTATTTCTCTCAGTTTTATTACACATCTACCATCAAACAAACAAAAATCAAGCGCAATTGTATTCTCTAAAATCGTACTTTTACCCTCCCCTTACACTTAAGATGAACATTGTCCCTAATGTTCAAATAACAAGATGTAAAAGAAAAAGTAAAAGAATGAAATCAAATACTCCCCTGATTCGCTCGTTGGATAATGAAATTACACGGTTAAATCTTCCTCCAAAGAGAATGTTGAAGCTCCATGACTAATGCATCGCCATAAGCTTGATTCAAAACATTTCCTTGTCCAAAATAACCTGTTGAACCTGAGAAAACAAACACGAAAACCTGCATAACATCGGCGGGATAAAATCTATATATAAGGATATAATGCTTGTGGAATGATAACTTTGCAGATTCCTGGAGATTATAAGTTGGAGATTTTAATAAAAACTTTTCTAAAAACAAAACTTTCAAAAATTTCTGAAAATTAAATCTGACGCCGTCAGGTTATAACCCCTGACGCCGTCAGAAATGACCTGACAAAAATTCTCATTTTAAGTTTCCGGAAAATTTCTGGAAAAACCTTTACCTTACTTCCTGGAAATTCTGCAAAACATCATTATGACTCGATACAAGCATTTGACTCAAACAAACACTAATATGTATGTTCATTTATTATTATTACGATTCATGTTCATATGTGTTCTAATAAACCAATTTAGATTTCCCTTACACTTATCTTTTGCAAAATACCTTTATATGTAGTTAAGACGAAGTTAAAAACAAAATAAAGCATTTTCACAAATTAGTTTTTGAACATGAATCAATAAGAATAAAAATTAAACACACATATGGAAACAAATAAAACAAACACACAAACAAATGAACACACAAAGCAAATAAAACAAATAAAGATTGGGTTGCCTCCCAAGAAGCGCTTTTCTTTATTAACGAGTCTTGTAGCTAGACTCAAAGTCACGTACATTACGTGACTCCATCCTCGGTCACGGTTCCTAGGCCATTCTCCTTCCCGGTTTTATATTCCGGTCCTAATTTCAAACAATCCTTGTAGAAACCGAATATCCTTTCCATAACATAGTCTACTCCTTTACTTCTATCCTTATCATTCCTATAGTAGACTGCTTGTTTAAGCTCCTTCTCAACATTTGACAAGTGTTGGAATTGTTCTATCTTATATGGCATTTGGTAGCTTACTTCATCGGTCTCATCCTTAAATCTAACTATCCCCAAGGAAGGTTCATAAGTCATTCTAGAGACCTCAACAAATGGTTTTCCAAAAACCACTTGAGTCAAGGATGCATCGACTATTGGACGGATATCTTCTACAATTACAAAGTCGGTGACATAGGTGAAGTTTCCTACAATAACCGGTAATCCCTTAACTCTTCCCGTGAAGTTACTCATCCAACCCTTGTCAGGGAACATCCTATACCCAAGTTGATTTTTCATTATCAAGTTGTAGTGGGCTCTAGTCATGACGTTTATGGGTGATCTAAGGTCGATATAAGCTTTCCACACATGTAGATGCCCTATGTTGCATGGTATGTTGAGATTAGAAGGGTCGCCTATTTCTATGATTGGTCTACCTAGGAAGTATGGTGTCTCGGGGTCATCGAATAAGTTTGTATGATATGCACGCTCTTCCTTAGTGGGTAGCCTATTGAAGTAGTTCCTCATCATCATCTACTTCTTCAATCTCACTTGTCCTAACTTCCTTATCAACCTCGACTTTCCTATCCTCATCCTTTGGTTCACTTTCTTCCATGCTCCTATCGATTGGTTTAATAGTGACAATGTTGACGAAGTGGACATGTTTGGATGAAGAAGGGTCTTTGACTTGGGGTCCGCTATTTGTGTTCCTAGCGTCCTTATGTGGAGGTGATAACACTTGGTTATGGAGGGCTTTCAACAAGTTGTCAATTTTATTGGTCATCTCAGTTTGTTGTTGATTGAATTCGGTCTCGAATCTAGCTATCCGAGCTTCTTGAGATGCCATAAATTGAGACATCAATCCTTCAAAGTTATTGGTACTACCATTGCCGGAAGGATTGTTGTTGAAAGTACGGTTCGAGTTGGAACCGCTTGATTGGAAACGATTAGGTGGGTTGGAAGAATTGGGTTGTTGTGTGTTTTGGTTTTGTTTCCACCTAAGGTTCGGGTGATTTTTCCATGAGGGGTTGTATGAATCACCATAATGGTTTGGCTCGGGCTTGAAAGTGTACCACTTGTCTCCCGCTCCGTCGGTACGCGAGGATGCGTAGTCCGCAAAAGCTTGTTCGGGGAGTTCCATGCAATCACGAGTGTCGTGGGGACCACTACATAATTCACATGAAGAAGTGATTTTGTTCACTTGGCTTGAAGGTTTAGGAGCCTCGTAGGATTTCATGAGAAACTTGACTTGGTCTTCAAGTTCTATGATCCTACGGTCGGAAGTGCTTGAATTGTTAGAAGGCAAAGATATTGCCTTGACCGTTTTATTCAAATCACGGGGATCACTCCAACTTTCGTTGTCATAAAGAGCAAGATCCTCTAGGAGAGCCCATGATTGTTCCGCACTTAGATCACGTAGCTTGCCACCGGCCGATTGGTCAATGGTTTGCCTTGTGGAGAGATTGATATGGTCATAGAAGATTTGGACTTGGAGCCAAAGTTCTATGCCATGGTGAGGGACTTTTTGGAGTAAGTCCTTGAATCGAGTCCATGCCTCGTAGAGAGTTTCGCCTTGACGTTGTTGGAACATCAAGATATCATTCCTTAGCTTGGTAGTTCTTCCCGGTGGGAAAAACTGAGCAAGGAAACGAGTGGTGAGATCATCCCAAGAGGTGATGGATCCTGCGGGTTGACGTTCTAGCCACTGACTAGCTTGGTCCCGCAGAGAGAATTGGAAGAGACGCAATCGGGTCGTCTCTCGAGTGGCAACATCAAGGTCTATAGAATCAACGATTTTAAGAAAGTCCTTGAGATGTTGATTAGGATCTTCAGAACGAAGTCCATGGAATGCGCATCCGCTTTGCACCAACCGGATGGTGTCGGATCGCAAGGGTGTGATATTGGCTCCTTGAGTGAGCTCAATGGTGTTTCGATAGCCGTGGTGGCTAGGACGGGAATACTCTCCTAAAGTACGGGCTCTAGGAGGTGGTTGTGGTTGTTGTGGTGGTGGGTTGTGTGGGTTAAGGATATTACCATCTTCCATGATGTCGGACGGTAATGGTTACGAACAAAGACACGAAGAAAATAGATAGACTAAAGAAAACCTAGAAAAATAAAATAAAAATCTCACTAGAAAGGAATCTAGTGAGTAGACCTAATAGAAATAAAAATTCAACCTAAACAATAACTATTCCCCGGCAGCGGCGCCAAAAACTTGATGCGTGGGTTTTGCAACCTTACAACAGGTTTTACCTCTCAAGGGATCTCAAGAGGCTTACAACCCCACCAGGCAGTGTACCTGACCGATGTAGTATAGTGTAGTGGTAAGTACGGGGGATTGATCGTTCTCCACAGGGAATAGTGTTCGTTAGGTGTGAAAGGCTACTCTAATTAGGTCTAAGGGTTGAGGAAGATTCTTTTTTATGTTTTTATATTTTATGAGAGCAAGTAAAATCTCGGGTTTTGAAGGAGTGGGCGGAATTAGTTGCTAGTCAACTAACCCAAATTACTACAAATGCAAATAAAATAAAATAACAAAAATGAAAAGTGGTGAGAAACTTATGTGTGGAGAAATGTGTTTACTTAGATTTCCTTACTCCCTAACTATCTTTTACCGGTTAATTAGTGTGTATTAGTCGCGTGGATGACGGGTGTATTCCTTAATACCATTCGTGGGGTGGCGTACTTACTTCCCCAAACTCTACAAGCTCCTACTTCACTCCTATGTCGAGCCGGCTAGGAAGCTCCTAACATGGGATCACTAGAATTCGCTTGTGCATTAAATACAACCATAAAAACCTTTAGTACGCGTTTGGTTCATGTTTCTTAAGACGTTCAAGCAAGTTACCGAATAGGAAGTTAGCCAGTTTTCTTAAGCCTAACATAGATAAACAATCATCCAATACAACTAACAACACACTAACAACCAATAATCAATAGCTAGGTTTCATTAGATCTAAGCAAACACAAGATAAAATTAGCCTAACATGTTAAACAAAAGACAAGCATAAGATAGAATCAAACAACACATAGACATATTGAATGATTAATTGATAACTTATCTTTCAATGAAACATGGAAGATCTCAAGGCAAGAAGCCCTGAAAAAGTAGCTAAAATCGTCTTAGGGTTTTATCCCAAAATTCCACACACTAAGCTCTCTCTTAATGACAAAAAATTAGAAAACTATATATAGACTTTGACATCTGACGGCGTCACCTTATGCATTGTGACGCCGTCACCTCGCCGCTTTTAGGGTTCCCGGATGACCATCTTGACGCCGTCCCTCTTTAGCTCTTCAAAAATCCATTCTGGCTTATCAAGGCTTGACGCCGTCGGATCCTAAACGTGACGCCGTCCCCTTATGATTTAAGCCGTGACGCCCTTGATTTAGTTAAAGCGTGACGCCGTCAGAATTCTCATGCAAACTCACTGGCCCGTCATGAGTAAATTTCACATCCAACTTTTCTTGCCAAGGCATGACGCCGTCTGGAGTTAATGTTGACGCCGTCAAAGGTGACTTTCAGCACAATTTTGAGACTTTGCCGTTTTCTTCACTTTTATGCTCCAAAAACGTCCAAAATGCCTCCTTTTCCAGATTTCTCCTCAAAAGTACCTAAAATGACAAAAGGAACGATTTAGGGCAATATTTGATCAAATAAATACGATTTCGGGCTTAAATGACCCCTTAAAAGCGGTACACTTTTCGCCTCATCAAGTTGTCTATAAATACTGGGCCATTTTTCACAGAAAAACTCAATCCTCTTTAGCACAAAACTTTCTGGTCTTTCTGAATCCCTTATTTGATAACATTAACTTGCTTGAATCTTGTTTTAATGTGATTCTTTCTTTCTCTCCTTCCTTCCTCCCTCATGTGCAAGAGAAGAACACTCGAAGTCGTCAAGAATCGAAGTGTTATTGAGTCCACACACAAACGTAACAAGTGTTACGATTCTCTTCTTCTTCCAAACTCTCTCTTATGTATATTAGTGTATCCGACTTGTGTGCGAGTAGTGATTAGGTGTGTAAGTGTAAATCCGGAAAAGTGTAAGTCCGTGGATGATTGTGTAGATTAGGACGGTGTGTATGTCCGTAGGTGATTGTGTGTAGAATAGGATGGTGTGTACGTCCATGTGTGGACTAGGATGGTGTGTACGTCCGTGTGTGAAGAATAGGACTTAGTGTAGTCCGTGTGTGAAGACTAGGACTTAGTGAAGTCCGTGTGTGAAGACTAGGACCGGGTGAAGGTCCGTGAAGACTTGGATTGGGTGATGATTCAAGTGGACGAGGTGATCGTCCGTGTGGCCACGTAGGATTGTGTGTAGATTGGTTATAGCTAGGATTAGGACTCGACATTCCACTTAGTGTCGTTAAATTGGTGTAAGCTTTGGTATACGGTTTGTTCCGCCATAATGGAGCTTGTTGACTAGTGAAGTAACTCTCGAGTGTGGTACTCGGGGAGTGGAGTAGGACGAAGAGGTGCTTCGTGCCGAACCACTATAAATCATCGTGTCCGGTTTACGTTTTCTCTTCCCATCTCTTTACTTTCTATTCTTGCATTTATCTTTACATTTATACTTGCATTACATTTAGGTTTGTGTGGCTTGTTGCGTGTATTGTGATCATGCTTGTGATATTAACTAGTTAACTTAAAAATGCTAAACATATGAAAACTTCATTGTATGTCATAAACACGCCACTGATGGCGGTCCCAAATATATATATGGGACCGTCCGTACATATTGAGGACCGTCCCCACTGCAATCAGAAGTAGCTTAATACTTTTAACCTCGTGCTATGCTTATGTTTATGTGATTAATTGTATACATGTAATTACGTGACATATATATTTGTTATGAGTGACATAACCATTATTTATATTTAGTCACACTTGATCAGGAATTTGATACGAAACATTTTAAGATTTTAATTAGGAACGTATTCACCCCTCCCCTCTACGTTTCTACAATTGGTATCAGAGCCACGTCGCTCTAGTTTTCAAAACAAATGGTTTTTAAAATAGAGTACGGTCCACGTATCAAATTTCTCATTAAGAGGGATTAAATATGAAAAGTGTTTAGTTGCTAAATTTGTGCTAAAATGCTTTGTTGCTTAATTCGTACTAGTTTTGTTGGTTAAATGCACTTCGTATACTAGCTTGAAGGAAATGAGTTTATACACGAAAAATGTATTTTTGTTTACTGGCGACGGTCCCATTTTTATGGACGGTCCCTTAAATATTTATCGGACCGTCAGTATTTAAGGGACCTTCATCAGAATAGTGTCAACTTTGAAAATTCATATAAAATTAACCGTAAGTCCGTAGGAGTCATGCCACCCGCCATTTTAAAGGTAATTAAGTCCACTTTCATTTAAAAATACTTTCAAGTATTGATTCCAAACTTAATTAAGTCATAAATGCAAATTGCTACATAGTAGTCAAAACCATATGTCACGTTTTAATGTAAAACTAGCTTTTTGCTATTTCTCTCGAGTCGGACATCTTTAGTAAATGAATTTTGAAAAATGGTTTCTTTGTCTTTTCAAAATATCGATCTTAATTAATTTTTTAAAATGGGGAGGATAATTCTTTTCGAAACAAAATCAAGCAAGTATACATTGTTGTATCTAACATACAAAATGATTACAAATATCTTTATGTGTGCTATGCTAAATGATTATGTGTTTGCTTATGTTATAATGTTTTAGTAACTCACTTAGATATGTAGACTAAGTTGATTAATCATGTATGACGAAAACAATTGTCTTACATAATTATCTTTCCAAAAGTTCAAGTGTTAAAATGTGTCACCTTAAAATATTTAACACTTCTTCAACATGATTTCTAAAACATTACATGCACTTAGCTTGGTTGGCCATATGTTGTCTAATCAAGAGAAAGGTTTTTAATAATACATTAGGATTTAAGTAAAAGAAAATGTATTTTCAAACCTTGCATGTATTTGAAAATACACAAATTGTTTTAAACATACAGTATTTTACTAGAGTTGTATTTTGTATAAAAATGGTTAGGAAATTATTTTTATACTCATGAAATGTCAAAAACTATGCATATTATACGTAGTAATAAATAGTTCTTCACACACAAAAATAAATGACAATCTTGAAGTTAACATGTCATTATTATTAACCTCACACATACAACAAGTATTAAATTTAATGGAGCACATTCCATAAATCTTTATTTATTTTCTTTATTAAAAAGAGTGATCATGAGGGTCAAGAAAGATTTCGAGCATATATCGATTCATTATTCAAATTATGATTGATATCATTATCGAATCTAATTGACAAGTTTTTGAGTGTGGACATGAAATTGGAGTCATTGTTTGTCTAGCTTCAAGATAAAACAAAACATATCATCTTGAACCTACATACTCAATCACACTCGATTGTTATGAAAATAATGACGTCCTTCTCAAGACAAAAAGAATATGCATCAGATCATAACTCACACTTGTGTTGATGATGTCATATCGAGTCTTCATGTCCAATGGTTGTGTTCCAAATATTAAACTAATATGTTTAAAAGATGCTTAAAATACACAACGAAGTAGGATTGACGACTTGGATGTTTCATCCGAAATATTCAAGCAATTTACATTGCAACGCAATTTGTAAACGTGTCATTTCCGAAAAACCAAACACGAGCAAACAAACAACATATGTAGACTTTGCTCATGAACGAGTCAAGACTCTGTGGATCCCTAAACACGGATCTTGCTTTGAGCTTATATAGAAACTTTGAGTATATCAAAGAGTATGCGGAATCTACTCTTTGATAGTTAGAAGAATATAAGCAAAGTGTTTGAACTATGTAACAGTAATGTAATGGAACAGTATAACCAATACGCTTCAATATTATTAAGCAAATAATACGAGTGATCTCAATATCACTAGGGTTTACAACCTTGAAGCTTAACAAAAACACACGGCTAAAGATATCTATCATCGTAACCTAGGACCTCCTTTTATAGCACAAGGAGTCTTGTACAAGATAACTATTAATGTATAATATTCGTATCATTCTAATCTTATAGGATATATACTGAATCTATTCTATACTTATCACAAAGCGCGTCTTCTTTAGCAGTACCGTCTTCATAAGCAGTATTCAGTATACTTAGTAGTACAAACTTTTATACTAGCAGTACTAACTCAGTTAGTACTGTTAGTTATATCTTCAGCAGTTCAATCTTCATACCTGGCAGTACAAACTGTTAGTGAAATAATTCCCAACAATCCTCCCCTAAACTTGTGATTTACCTCCAAATCAACAAGTTTCATGAATTATCTTTGTCTTGTGAGGATTCTTCGAAACACTTATCTTCTTTGCCTGCCAGCCTTCATCTCTCTTTCACACTGTAGATAGATCCTTGTTAGAAGTTCTCTGGCCATCTCATTTTCTTCTTCAACTTTGAGTTTGACAAATAACATTACTGTGAGAATACCAACTCTTAAGGGATATTCCTTTTCAACCAACATGTAGACATCAACACCAGCTTTTGTAGATACATGATGTACTCCACATGTATCATACAATCTCCATGTTGTACCAAGATTATGAGCTTCAAGCTTCCATAGTCTATCATCTGGATCAGGTTCATAAAGCCTCTTCAATTCAACCCATAATTCTTTGTCTTTATCATCTGTTGGATCTGTTGAACTAAACTTCTCTTTAACCAATATCCATAGCTTATCCAGATCCTTTCTATCAAATACCTTAAGTATGTCTTCAAAGTGCTTATAAACTTTAGTATGTCCACCAACTCTTATGATCTTCCATGCTTTCCCAAACTTATCTGTGTAAACTTCCCAGTCAATAATTGGGTACTTAGCCTGTAATGCTTCAACATGCATACCCTCTTCAGGAACTACTAGAATCATCTGTTGGAGTTGTTCATCAGTTAATCTAGCTTCTTCTTCTTCAGTTTCCTCTTCTTCTCCAATTTTCTATTTCTTTAAAGATTCAGACTCCAAGGTTAATCCAGCTCTCTTTGTAGTTTTACGTACTTCTTCTGTTCCGATATGTAACACCCCCAAAATTTGGTACAGCGGAAGACTTAATCAAGCTTTCGGGGTGCTACGGGATTGGTACACAACACAAGCATAGTGAAACAAGATAGTATTATCCATCACATAAAACATTCTAAAAATCCAAATTCAAAGTTTACATTTATTCAAAAGTATCAAAGATAAGGCCCAAAAGAAATAAAAGTAGGTCCCCAAATATTATCAGAGTTTTGATTGATCCTTCAACCATGCCTCATACCAAGCTTCCAAACAGCACACATCCAAATTAAACCTCATTAATTTCCTGAGAAAACATGCTAAAAAGGTCAGCTAACGCTGGTGAGTTCATAGGTTTAACATAATAAGTGGACCATTACCATAACATGCTAGCTATATTGGCTATATCATAAACTATCCAATATCTCACAATAAAATCATCCAAACAATTTGAATATTCCTATAGGTGCACACTAAAGGTCCTGCACTAGATGCAGCATCCTCAACAATAATAATCCTGCACACTTGCAGCCCATAAAACAATAACCCTGCACTCTTGCAGCTCATATAGCATATAATCATAGCCAAATAATATAGAATAGCATAATAAAAACATTAACACTTTATGGCCCAATCAAAACAGTTTTGCATGTTTTCTCACCCCAAGTTTTGCAAATATCGTATAAAAGCATAAAAGTGGGGCTATGAAACTCACCTCGATCAAACAAATCTCAGAATAATCAATGGAAGTAAAGCAAAGAAGCAGCTAACACGATCCGGAAACTACGGTCTCGGCACAACCTAATAATATAAAACTTATCTTAACGTATATCCGAAAACTTGTCAATTCCTAAATATTTCCCCAAATATATTTCGTTTTTATTTCAAAAATATTCACGTTGTAACCATTTACAATGGTTTGGTATCATCGGGTGTGTGTGCCGTGAAGACATGACAAAGACTGAAGTGAACTCACACGACGACAAAACTAGACCTTAACAACTCCTAAAACATGGTCAAATGATTACATTTAAAGTTTAATAAGTCATCCGAACGAATTATCGGATACTTATCGAGTTCGTCATCTCAATAAGCCAAATAATTTCTTTCTTCTCCCTTATTATTCCAAAACTAAATCATTAATCCGTTGGATCATAAGGAGAAGTTGTCCACTAATAGATTTCCTCCGACATATCTACTTGGGCCCGTATTGGGCTAGTTAGCCCAATAAGTTCGGTAATCATGTGGGGCTGATATATTAATGTCAACATATCCGTAACCCGACAAAAATACAACATAAACCTCAATATTCCCATAAATAGTAATTCCCGATAAACGTGCCCTCGAAACACTTAATAACTCGTCCATATTAAATTCATTTTGTTTGATTATTTATTTATTCCCATTAGATATTAAACAACATTATCGTCATTTAATATTTCTTGTAAACTCTTTGAAATATTAAATAACAATTTTACTCGTTAGTTAATATTTTAAGTTATCGTGTGTGTATATATATATATATATATATATATATATATATATATATATATATATATATATATATATATATATATATATATATATGTCATTTAATGTCCAAGTCTATTTATATTTTCTCGAGTTATCTCATGTTTCGAGTCACAACTTCAAGTATAAAATATACTCGAGTAAAATAGTCAACAATTATAGTTACAAGTCTCATATAGTCCATTTTGGCTTGTCGAGGTCACACGAGACTACAAAGTCCCAGCGAGACTCGACTTGGCTCACATCAAACACAAGTATATCCATAAGTCCAAATATGTATATCGCCGCAATTTCAAAACTCCAACAATAACGGCCGAAACCTACGGCACGTTTCTAACCTATCTCCGTCACTCTAAATAATAACAACACAACAACGGCTCCATAACAAACTTTGCCGAGACCCTAATGGTCTCGGCTTTCACCCTCGGCACCAACACAACAACGAAATGGACCCCCTTATGGTCTCGTATTCCAAACCGAACCCAAAACAAATCTGACATCCAAACTAAGTAAATCTCTATTCCAACCTCCATCAATATCAACCTCAATAAATCAAGAAAAATAATAAATAGAATTCTCCCATGTCTCGACTCGACTAAAATACGACTCAAATAGACCAAGTAAGCTTCGGCCATGGTTTGAACCCACGACCTTGGCTCGACGTGAACACAACTCGACCCCCGTGATACCAAAACCAACTAAAAAGAAAAATTTATTTTGTAACCCTTGTTATATAAACACCCCAAAATCCGATTACTAATACATTTAACCTCATTTTTACCAGGGTATATATATACCCCACCGTCGCACCTAAAGGCTAGGGACGGTGGGTCTCACCTTCTAGGACTTGAACTTCACTAGATCTATAAAAATGATGGCGGTGGTGATGATGTACGCGACGGTGAAGGCGCGTAGAGGTGGTGGTGGTGAGTTTTGTGGCACTTGGCGTATATAGAAGTGATGGGGAGATTACTAGCGACAAGATGGTGGTGGTCGTGTGATGTGGGTGGCGGCGGTGTGAGGTTGGTGGCCGGAATAGTGGCCGGAGAAGAGGGAGGAGAGGGTGGACGGCCAAATGGGAAGAAAGGGTTACTAACCCTAAAACTAAATTAGGTAGGTTTATATAGGGGCCCTTAGGACTTGTGGTGAACCCTAGCGCGCCCATAGGGACCAAAACTGTAAATATAGGTTAGGGTGGGAAGTGTATTTGTTGCTATTCTTTTAGCAAATCGTTTTCGGGGCTAGTTTCGGTGTCGACACAACTTCCCGTAAATTTTTTATTTATTCCATTATTCTAAACTTATTTTTCCAATAGGATCGACTATGAATACGTCCATATTTATTTCGCGCAACTAAATTTAATATTTTTCGTATTATAAGGTTTTAGTGTGCCGAGTCGCGTAGTGCCTATCTCAAATACGCCATAAATCACTTAACCATAATAACGATAATTCACATAATATCATTACCAAAACAAATAAATTTCTAAAACTTCCCGAGGACATTTTCAAAAATAAGTAGCGGCTCATTTTTAAATGAAATGTGGCCTTAAAAATAGTTCCCAAAATTACTAGTTGTCACAGCTTCCCCGCCTCAGAAGAAACCCGTCCCGGGTTTCTATTCAAGTTACCCGTTGAGGTTGAAACGAAATAGAGATAGTTCTGCTCGATCTCGTCCTCACGTCTACACGAGACTCTACAATCAATTCAAGATTCCCGACAAATTTTAACAACTGGAATACAACTATGCTTAAGTCACTTGGCTTTAGAATTCAAGATTTCAATAGGTTCTCCAATAGAATTTCAATCGCTCGAAGATTCGAATAATACTCTAGGGAATGTAACGACATTCTCCTCAGAATTTGTTCCTTCTAGTTTCGCACCTGAAGATTATTGTGGACACTGCCAAGTATCGGTGGTAACTCAGATCTCCCGAGCTACCCGTCCGATTCTTGTAAGGCTTTTGAAAGGAGCGGTATAGCGAGAACAAGGCTTCCCACATTTACTACACGTCTTACGCCTTTTTAGCACACCCTTGCTTTCTCTTATACATCATTAGGCACAGCTCTTTTGATGATCATAAGTATTTTGCATTTCATTACTGATCTAACGATCTTTTTAGAGATTTCATATACGAGTGCGGGACCAGTAAGTTGGCTGTTTCCAACTTCAGTTCACCGACAGGCATTTAGCTCCCTCGACCATATGGCGCTTCGTGCGGTACACTCTCATTGCTGCCATGATTACTATGGTCGTAGATGAACTCAGCCAATGGCAAGAATTTCTCCCAGCCATTTCCCCGTAGTCAATAATACCAACTAGAAGTATCTATTCCTGTAACGGAAAGGATCCCTCATGCAGACCATCTGTCTGGGGGTGATATGTGGTGTTCATATCAAGGTTCATCCCCAAGGTCATCCTAAGTGATTTTCGAGAGGAATTGCCATGAGACATCTCGTCTCGATTGGAGATGACAGACATCGGCACTTCATGTCGGGAAAATCTCGTTTAATAATGGACGGGCGAGTTCGTCCATAAAAATTCCCCCCTTCACTGATGATGAGGAGATGAGAAGTTTTAGGAGGACGGTCAACAACTATCCAAACACTATCACAACCACTTAGCTGTTCCTAAAAATTTCGGTGGCTAGTTGATGCGTGGTTTTGTAACCTTACAACAGGTTTTACCTCTCGAGGGATCTCCAGAGGCTTACAACCCCACCAGGCAGTGTACCTGACCGATGTAGTATAGTGTAGTGGTAAGTACGGGGGATTGATCGTTCTCCACAGGGAATAGTGTTCGTTAGGTGTGAAAGACTACTCTAATTAGGTCTAAGGGTTGAGGAAGATTCTTTTTATGTTTTTATATTTTTATGAAAGCAAGTAAAATCTCGGTTTTGAAAGAGTGGGCGGAATTAGTTGCTAGTCAACTAACCCAAAATAACTACAAATGCAAATAAAATAAATAACTGAAAATAAAATGTGGTGAGAAACTTATGTGTAGAGAAATGTGTTTACTTAGATTTCCTTACTCCCTAACTATCTTTTACCGGTTAATTAGTGTGTATTAGTCGCGTGGATGACGGGTGTATTCCTTAATACCATTCGTGGGGTGGCGTACTTACTTCCCCAACTCTACAAGCTCCTACTTCACTCCTATGTCGAGCCGGCTAGGAAGCTCCTAACATGGGATCACTAGAATTCGCTTGTGCATTAAATACAACCATAAAAACCTTTAGTACGCATTTGGTTCATGTTTCTTAAGACGTTCAAGCAAGTTACCGAATAGGAAGTTAGCCAGTTTTCTTAAGCCTAACATAGATAAACAATCATCCAATACAACTAACAACACACTAACAACCAATAATCAATAGCTAGGTTTCATTAGATCTAAGCAAACACAAGATAAATTTAGCCTAACATGTTAATCAAAAGACAAGAATAAGATAAAATCAAACAACACATAGACATATTGAATGATTAATTGATAACTTATCTTCAATGTAACATGGAAGATCTCAAGGCAAAAAGCCTTGAAAAAGAAGATAAATTCGTCCTAGGGTTTTCTCCCAAAATTCCACACACTAAGCTCTCCTTAATGACAAAAAATTAGAAAACTATATATAGATTTTTACATCTGACGGCGTCACCTTATGGAGTGTGACGCCGTCACCTCGCCGCTTCTAGGGTTCCCGGGTGACCTTCTTGACGCCGTCCCTCTTTAGCTCTTCAAAAATCCATTCTGGCTTATCAAGGCTTGACGCCGTCGAACCTTGAACGTGACGCCGTCCCCTTATGATTTAAGCCGTGACGCCCTTGATCAAGTTAAAGCGTGACGCCGTCAGAATTCACATGCTATTTTCACTGGCCTATCATGAGTAAATTTCACGTCCACTTTTTCTTGCCAAAGCATGACGCCGTCCAGAGTTAATTGTGACGCCGTCAAAGGTAACTTTCAGCCGATTTTTGAGACTTTGTCGTTTTCTTCACTTTTATGCTCCAAAAACGTCCAAAATGCCTCCTTTTCCAGATTTCTCCTCAAAAGTACCTAAAATGACAAAAGGAACGATTTAGGGCAATATTTGATCAAATAAATACGATTTAGGGCTTAAATGACCCCTTAAAAGCGGTACACTTTTCGCTTCATCAAATACCCTTACACTTGAGATTTGCTTGTCCTCAAGCAAATGCGCTTTTATTCTAATCAAAATACAAGTTAGGGGTCATTTAATGCTAACATAAAAGTAATTACAACAAATAATCGTTCCACTTCAATCATAATAAGCACGGAGATTACATACTAGCACCTCACAAGTAGTGTTTAGATACTCACATCTCTCAAGTGTCATCAAAATAAATCTCATAAATGAAAACGGATAATATCTCTCACTACCTGTCATAGCAAATAGATTACCATAGGCTTGGGCAAGGATCGAAAACCTCCTCCACTAGGCGTAAGCACCTAAGATAAACTATCAAAGAGGGCTTTTACATGGGTTATAACGTTAGGTGTAGGGAAAAGGAAAACACGGTTTGGTTGGATAAAGGATATTTTACTGGTGGCGAGTTAAAAATCTTGATCAATTACATGTACTATACAATGTTGCTAAGCCAAGACTCGACTCGATCTTAAGCTAAAAACAAAATAACAAAAACATAAGATAAACATAAAATGAAACGGGATGGTAGTCCGTATGTTTTTTTCTATTTTTCTTTTTCTCATTTTTTTGTGTTTTTCTTGATTTTTTCGATTTTTTTTTTTTTTTTTTTCATACACTTTTGCCCTACCATCCAAAATAATACATCATAGGGGCATTGCATCCCCCTTACACTTGAACTTTTACATAACTTTACAAATACTAATCTAACGACTCGAATTAAGATAATTGAAAAACTTGGAGTACTTTTTAAAACATTTAGCACATATGGGGGTAATAAATGATCTTCTTCCCCATTACTCCATTACACTAGTACTTTACCCATGAGTCCCAATCGTCCCAAAACAATATGTACAAGGATATGACTCGACTTAGCAACCATGTAATCAACTAGATAATTAACTTGGGTTTAAACAAATGTTGTAACAATAATGCACTAAAAATAAGTGCATACAAGGTAGGCTAAGGCGATTTGGGCGTACATTTAAGTGGGGTGTAACAAATTCTTCCTTTAAGTAAAATGCTTAAAGGTCGAAACGAAAAGATAGGCTCTGAGGGGTGTACTAGGGGTATCGTGTACTAAAAATGAGTACAACGCAAAGGGGTGTGGGAGAATTACTTGACCAATGTAGCCAAAGTAATTATAACAAAAACACAGGTGTAAAACAATGGGTTAATCCTAATGCCTCTTATCATGTAGTAAATCTAACTACACGAATGTAGTCTCACTTGTGGCCTTGGAATGGTCCTAACGCAAGTTCTAGAATCTAAGTGCTACCGGTACACACATCATAGCATAAATGCTTTTCCTACCAATTCTAGGGGCGAACCTCACATATTTGGGGGTGGAAAATTTTTTAGTGGTACGGTTTTTGTGCTAGTCATATAACTCCTATCCGTGAGACGCTCATTAAGATCAAAGTTTCACTCCTATATGTTGTAAAAAATTTTAAATTTGGCACTAAAATTACCTTAACAAGTATTTCTCTCAGTTTTATTACACATCTACTATTAAACAAACAAAAATCAAGCGCAATGGCATTCTCTAAAATCGTACTTTTACCCCCCTTACACTTAAGATGAACATTGTCCCCAATGTTCAAATAACAAGATGTAAAAGTAAATAAGGTAAAAGAATGAAATCAAATACTCCCCTGATTCGCTCGGTGGATAATGAAATTACACGGTTAGATCTTCCTCCAAAGAGAATGTTGAAGCTCCATGACTAATGCATCGCCAAAAGCTTGATTCAATAAACATCTCCTTGTCCAAAATAACCTGTTAAACCTGAGAAAACAAACACGAAAACCTGCATAACATCGGCGGGATAAAATCTATATATAAGGATATAATGCTTGTGGAATGATAATTTTGCAGATTCCTGGAGATTATAAGTTGGAGATTTTAATAAAAACTTTTTAAAAACAAATCTTTCAAAAATTTCTGAAAATTAAATCTGACGCCGTCAGGTTATAAACCTTGACGCCGTCAGAAATGACCTGACAAAAATTTTCATTTTAAGTTTCCGGAAAATTTCTGGAAAAACCTTTACCTTACTTCCTGGAAATCCTGCAAAACATCATTATGACTCGATACAAGCATTTGACTCAAACAAATACTAATATGTATGCTAATTTATTATTATTACGATTCATATTCATTTGTGTTCTAATAAACCGATTTAGATTTCCCTTACACTTATCTTTTGCAAAATACCTTTATATGTAGTTAAGACGAAGTTAAAAACAAAATAAAGCATTTTCACAATTTACTTTTGAACATGAATCAATACTAATAAAAATTAAACACACATACGGAAACAAATAAAATCAAACAAACAAATAAATAAACACACAAAGCAAATAAAACAAATAAAGCTTGGGTTGCCTCCCAAGAAGCGCTTTTCTTTATTAACGAGTCTTGTAGCTAGACTCAAAGTCACGCTACCCTATGTAAGTAAGCTCGTCATCGAGGACGTCTTTAGGGTTAAGCTTGGATTGAAGTTTCCTATTGGTCCGCTTAGTACGATATATCTTTTCAAACTTCTCTCCATCCGGGTCATACAATGTCATCTTAATATGCCATGACCCATCCCCATCTTTGGGTGGTTTATCCCAATTCCACTTATGATCATCTTCCTCACAAATCCACTTATTCATCCCTAGGTTAATTGGCAAAACTCCTAGGAAATCAATCATCTTTCTAAAAACTAGAGAATCTTCAAATGGATCCAATTCGGTGTCCCTAGCCAAGAGTTGCTCTACCGAATGCGTTCGGTTAACAAAGTCCTCTTCAAGGTAAAATGGGCGTTGGGGTCCTATGAGGTCTCTATCAATCCAAGGTCCATATCTAGATGGTCTCCTATTTGATTCTAGCCAATGTGGTGTTGGTTCCTCACTAGTATCATAGGCATGTTTCTTAACATCATAGACTGACCAAGTATCTCCTTCTCCTACCGCTATCTTGGATTCCTTACAATCAATCATAGCACTAGCGGTCGCCAAAAATCCTCTACCTATCAACAAGGGGCATGTAGGGTCACTAACCATATCAAGGACGTGGAAATCGGCTAAAATGGTTAGTTTTCCAATGTGCACTAACACGTCCTTAACTACTCCAATCGGGTAAGCAACACTCCCATCCGCTAAACCTATTATCACCTCGGTTTCTTCAAGTTTTCCAAGTTTTAGAGAGGTGTAGAGAGGTAACGGAAGTAGGTTAAGGCTTGACCCAAGATTGGCTAATGTGTCATAAGCCTCCGAATTACCGATCTTGCAAGGTAGAACAAATAAGCCCGGATCATCTAATTTCTTAGGTAGCTTGTTTTGAACAAAGTCGGTCCCTTTTTCGCCTAACTTGAGCTTCTTCTCATCCAAATCATCAACAACCGGACTTTCAAGGTGGAGCTCCTTGAATTCTTCGTCAAGGTTTTGAGTGGGAGGTGTTTCAACTATGTTGTTGACCAATTTGGATGTCATGACTTCTTGGTCATTTGGAACGACTTGGGTTTGTTTGAAACACGTGCTCATGGAATTGACCGAATAATGTTGTGGACAAGAACTAGGGGACGAAACCGATGAAATAGCGTTGACGTTTAGTTTCGGGTTCTTGACCGTGTTGCTAGGGAGTGCTCCCATTTCTCGGTCATTGAGGGCTTTCAACAAGGTGTCAATCTTATCGGTCATCTCGCTTTGTTTTTGTTTGAAATCGGCTTCAAACTTGGCTAAACGAGCTTCTTGAGATGCCATAAATTGAGACATCAATCCTTCAAAGTTATCGGTACTACCATTGCCGGAAGGATTGTTGTTGAAAGTACGGTTCGAGTTGGAACCGCTTGATTGGAAACGATTAGGTGGGTTGGAAGAATTGGTTTGTTGTGTGTTTTGGTTTTGTTTCCACCTAAGGTTCGGGTGATTTTTCCATGAGGGGTTGTATGTATCACCGTAATGGTTTGGCTCGGGTTTGAAAGTGTACCACTTGTCTCCCGCTCCGTCGGTACGCGAGGATGCGTAGTCCACAAAAGCTTGTTCGGGGAGTTCCATGCAATCACGAGTGTCGTGGGGACCACTACATAATTCACATGAAGAAGTGATTTTGTTCACTTGGCTTGAAGGGTTAGGAGCCTCGTAGGATTTCATGAGAAACTTGACTTGGTCTTCAAGTTCTATGATCCTACGGTCAGAAGTGCTTGAATTGTTCAAAGGCAAAGATATTGCCTTGACCGTTTTATTCAAATCACGGGGATCACTCCAACTTTCGTTGTCATAAAGAGCAAGATCCTCTAGGAGAGCCCATGATTGTTCCGCACTTAGATCACGTAGCTTGCCACCGGCCGATTGGTCAATGGTTTGCCTCGTGGAGAGATTGATATGGTCATAGAAGATTTAGACTTGGAGCCAAAGTTCTATGCCATGGTGAGGGACCTTTTGGAGTAAGTCCTTGAATCGAGTCCATGCCTCGTAGAGAGTTTCGCCTTGACGTTGTTGGAACATCAAGATATCATTCCTTAGCTTGGTAGTTCTTCCCGGTGGGAAAAATTGAGCAAGGAAATGAGTGGTGAGATCATCCCAAGAGGTGATGGATCCTGTGGGTTGACGTTCTAGCTACTGACTAGCTTGGTCCCGCAGAGAGAATTGGAAGAGACGCAATCGGGTCGTCTCTCGAGTGGCAACATCAAGGTCTATAGAATCAACGATTTTAAGAAAGTCCTTGAGATGTTGATTAGGATCTTCAGAACGAAGTCCATGGAATGCGCATCCGCTTTGCACCAACCGGATGGTGTCGGATCGCAAGGGTGTGATATTGGCTCCTTGAGTGAGCTCAATGGTGTTTCGATAGCCATGGTGGCTAGGACGGGAATACTCTCCTAAAGTACGGGCTCTAGGAGGTGGTGGTGGTTGTTGTGGTGGTGGGTTGTGGGGGTTAAGGATATTACCATCTTCCATGATGTCGGATGGTATGGTTACGAACAAAGACACGAAGAAAATAGATAGACTAAAGAAAACCTAGAAAAATAAAATAAAAATCTCACTAGAAAGGAATCTAGTGAGTAGACCTAATAGAAATAAAAATTCAACCTAAACAATAACTATTCCCCGGCAGCGGCGCCAAAAACTTGATGCGTGGTTTTGTAACCTTACAACAGGTTTTACCTCTCGAGGGATCTCCAGAGGCTTACAACCCCACCAGGCAGTGTACCTGACCGATGTAGTATAGTGTAGTGGTAAGTACGGGGGATTGATCGTTCTCCACAGGGAATAGTGTTCGTTAGGTGTGAAAGACTACTCTAATTAGGTCTAAGGGTTGAGGAAGATTCTTTTTATGTTTTTATATTTTTATGAAAGCAAGTAAAATCTCGGTTTTGAAAGAGTGGGCGGAATTAGTTGCTAGTCAACTAACCCAAAGTAACTACAAATGCAAATAAAATAAATAACTGAAAATAAAATGTGGTGAGAAACTTATGTGTAGAGAAATGTGTTTACTTAGATTTCCTTACTCCCTAACTATCTTTTACCGGTTAATTAGTGTGTATTAGTCGCGTGGATGACGGGTGTATTCCTTAATACCATTCGTGGGGTGGCGTACTTACTTCCCCAACTCTACAAGCTCCTACTTCACTCCTATGTCAAGCCGGCTAGGAAGCTCCTAACATGGGATCACTAGAATTCGCTTGTGCATTAAATACAACCATAAAAACCTTTAGTACGCATTTGGTTCATGTTTCTTAAGACGTTCAAGCAAGTTACCGAATAGGAAGTTAGCCAGTTTTCTTAAGCCTAACATAGATAAACAATCATCCAATACAACTAACAACACACTAACAACCAATAATCAATAGCTAGGTTTCATTAGATCTAAGCAAACACAAGATAAATTTAGCCTAACATGTTAATCAAAAGACAAGAATAAGATAAAATCAAACAACACATAGACATATTGAATGATTAATTGATAACTTATCTTCAATGTAACATGGAAGATCTCAAGGCAAAAAGCCTTGAAAAAGAAGATAAATTCGTCCTAGGGTTTTCTCCCAAAATTCCACACACT
Source organism: Artemisia tridentata subsp. tridentata (assembly GCA_021014915.2). Taxonomy (NCBI): domain Eukaryota; kingdom Viridiplantae; phylum Streptophyta; class Magnoliopsida; order Asterales; family Asteraceae; genus Artemisia; species Artemisia tridentata. The sequence goes on along the minus strand of CP139505.1, from coordinate 7,843,400 downwards.
AAGCTCTCCTTAATGACAAAAAATTAGAAAACTATATATAGATTTTTACATCTGACGGCGTCACCTTATGCATTGTGACGCCGTCACCTCGCCGCTTTTAGGGTTCCCGGATGACCTTCTTGACGCCGTCCCTCTTTAGCTCTTCAAAAATCCATTCTGGCTTATCAAGGCTTGACGCCGTCTGATGCGTGGTTTTGTAACCTTACAATAGGTTTTACCTCTCGAGGGATCTCAAGAGGCTTACAACCCCACCAGGCAGTGTACCTGACCGATGTAGTATAGTGTAGTGGTAAGTACGGGGGATTGATCGTTCTCCACAGGGAATAGTGTTCGTTAGGTATGAAAGGCTACTCTAATTAGGTCTAGGGGTTGAGGAAGATTCTTTTTATGTTTTTATATTTTTATGAAAGCAAGTAAAATCTCGGTTTTGAAGGAGTGGGCGGAATTAGTTGCTAGTCAACTAACCCAAATTACTACGAATGCAAATAAAATAAAATAACAAAAATGAAAATGTGGTGAGAAACTTATGTGTAGAGAAATGTGTTTACTTAGATTTCCTTACTCCCTAACTATCTTTTACCGGTTAATTAGTGTGTATTAGTCGCGTGGATGACGGGTGTATTCCTTAATACCATTCGTGGGGTGGCGTACTTACTTCCCCAACTCTACAAGCTCCTACTTCACTCCTATGTCGAGCCGGCTAGGAAGCTCCTAACATGGGATCACTAGAATTCGCTTGTGCATTAAATACAACCATAAAAACCTTTAGTACGCGTTTGGTTCATGTTTCTTAAGACGTTCAAGCAAGTTACCGAATAGGAAGTTAGCCAGTTTTCTTAAGCCTAACATAGATAAACAATCATCCAATACAGCTAATAACACACTAACAACCAATAATCAATAGCTAGGTTTCATTAGATCTAAGCAAACACAAGATAAATTTAGCCTAACATGTTAAACAAAAGACAAGAATAAGATAGAATCAAACAACACATAGACATATTGAATGATTAATTGATAACTTATCTTTCAATGAAACATGGAAGATCTCAAGGCAAAAAGCCCTGAAAAAGTAGCTAAAATCGTCCTAGGGTTTTATCCCAAAATTCCACACACTAAGCTCTCCTTAATGACAAAAAATTAGAAAACTATATATAGACTTTGACATCTGACGGCGTCACCTTATGGATTGTGACGCCGTCACCTCGCCGCTTTTAGGGTTCCCGGATGACCATCTTGACGCCGTCCCTCTTTAGCTCTTCAAAAATCCATTCTGGCTTATCAAGGCTTGACGCCGTCGAACCTATAACGTGACGCCGTCCCCTTATGATTTAAGCCGTGACGCCCTTGATCAAGTTAAAGCGTGACGCCGTCAGAATTCACATGCTATTTTCACTGGCCCGTCATGAGTAAATTTCACGTCCAACTTTTCTTGCCAAAGCATGACGCCGTCTGGGGTTAAATGTGACGCCGTCAAAGGTGACTTTCAGCCGATTCTTGAGACTTTGCCGTTTTCTTCACTTTAATGCTCCAAAAACGTCCAAAATGCCTCCTTTTCCAGATTTCTCCTCAAAAGTACCTAAAATGACAAAAGGAACGATTTAGGGCAATATTTGATCAAATAAATACGATTTAAGGCTTAAATGACCCCTTAAAAGCGGTACACTTTTCGCTTCATCAAATACCCTTACACTTGAGATTTGCTTGTCCTCAAGCAAATGCGCTTTTATTCTAATCAAGATACAAGTTAGGGGTCATTTAATGCTAACATAAAAGTAATTACAACAAATATTCGTTCCACTTCAATCATAATAAGCACGGAGATTACATACTAGCACCTCACAAGTAGTGTTTAGATACTCACATCTCTCAAGTGTCATCAAAATAAATCTCATAAATGAAAACGGAAAATATCTCTCACTACCTGTCATAGCAAATAGATTACCATAGGCTTGGGAAAGGATCGAAAACCTCCTCCACTAGGCGTAAGCACCAAAGATAAACTATCAAAGAGGGCTTTTAAATGGGTTATAACGTTAGGTGTAGGGAAAAGGAAAACACGGTTTTGTTGGATAAAGGATATTTTACTGGTGGCTAGTTAAAAATCTTGATCAATTACATGTACTATACAATGTTGCTAAGCCAAGACTAGACTCGATCTTAAGCTAGAAACGAAATAAAAAAATAACAAAAATATAAAACAAACATAAAATGAAACGGGATGGTAGTCCGTATGTTTTTTCTATTTTTCTTTTTCTCATTTTTTTTGTATTTTTCTTGATTTTTTTTTTTTTTTTTTTTTTTTTTTTTTTTTTTTTTTTTTTGCATACACTTTTACCCTACCATCCAAAATAATACATCATAGGGGCATTGCATCCCCCTTACACTTAAACTTTTACATAACTTTACAATTAACTAATCTAATGACTCGGATTAAGATAATTGAAAAACTTGGAGTACTTTTAAAACATTTAGCACATATGGGGGTAATAAATGATGTTCTTCCCCATTACTCCATTATACTAGTACTTTACCCAATCGTCCCAATCGTCCCAAAACAATATGTACAAGGATATGACTCGACTTAGCAACCATGTAATCAACTAGATAATTAACTTGGGTTTAAACAAATGTTGTAACAATAATGCACTAAAAATGAGTGCATACAAGGTAGGCTAAGGCGATTTGGGTGTACATTTTAGTGGGGTGTAACAAATTCTTCCTTTAAGTAAAATGCTTAAAGGTCGAAACGAAAAGATAGGCTCTGAGGGGTGTACTAGGGGTATCGTGTACTAAAAATGAGTACAACGCAAAGGGTGTGGGAGAATTACTTGACCAATGTAGCCAAAGTAATTATAACAAAAACACAGGTGTAAAACAATGGGTGAATCCTAATGCCTCTTATCATGTAGTAAATCTAACTACACGAATGTAGTCTCACTTGTGGCCTTGGAATGGTCCTAACGCAAGTTCTAGAATCTAAGTGCTACCGGTACACACATCATAGCATAAATGCTTTTCCTACCAATTCTAGGGGTGAACCTCACATATTTGGGGTGGAAAATTTTTTAGTGGTACGGTTTTTGTGCTAGTCATATAACTCCTATCCGTGAGACGCTCATTAAGATCAAAGTTTCACTCCTATATGTTGTAAAAAATTTTAAATTTGGCACTAAAATTACCCTAACAGGTATCTCTCTCAGTTTTATTACACATCTACTATTAAACAAACAAAAATCAAGCTCAATTGTATTCTCAAAAATCGTACTTTTACCCTCCCTTACACTTAAGATGAACATTGTCCCCAATGTTCAAATAACAAGATGTAAAAGCATAAAGTAAAAGAATGAAATCAAATACTCCCCTGATTCGCTCGGTGGATAATGAAATTACACGGTTAAATCTTCCTCCAAAGAGAATGTTGAAGCTCCATGACTAATGCATCGCCATAAGCTTGATTCCACATACATTTCCTTGTCCAAAATAACCTGTTAAACCTGAGAAAACAAACACGAAAACCTGCATAACATCGGCGGGATAAAATCTATATATAAGGATATAATGCTTGTGGAGTGATAATTTTGCAGATTCCTGGAGATTATAAGTTGGAGATTTAATAAAAACTTTTTATGAAAACAAAACTTTCAAAAATTTCTGGAAATTAAATCTGACGCCGTCAGGTTATAACCCCTGACGCCGTCAGAAATGACCTGACAAAAATTCTCATTTTAAGTTTCCGGAAAATTTCTGGAAAAACCTTTACCTTACTTCCTGGAAATCCTGCAAAACATCATTATGACTCGATACAAGCATTTGACTCAAACAATACTAATATGTATGTTAATTTATTATTATTACGATTCATGTTCATTTGTGTTCTAATAAACCGATTTAGACTTCCCTTACACTTATCTTTTGCAAAATACCTTTATATGTAGTTAAGACGAAGTTAAAAACAAAATAAAGCATTTTCACAAATTAGTTTTGAACATGAATCAATAATGATAAAAATTAAACATACATACGGAAGCAAATAAAATCAAACAAACAAATAAATAAACACACAAAGCAAATAAAACAATTAAAGCTTGGGTTGCCTCCCAAGAAGCGCTTTTCTTTATTAACGAGTCTTGTAGCTAGACTCAAAGTCACGTACATTACGTGATTCCATCATTCATAATGACGTATCCCTGATAGATATGATCCTTGTTATCAGGGTGGTGGTGTCTCAATCGATCGACATTCGTAGTTACTTCACCTCCTCCCTTGCTGGTCAAGCTTACTATCCCATCTTGGTGTAAACTTTTAATTGTGAATGGTCCGTACCACCAGGGACTTGGTTCATTGGTAGGTGTTTCTGTTTCTGAATGCCTTAGGAGCACTGAGTCTCCTTTTGTAAATTCAACGGGGTTATTGGTTTGCTCATCAGCCTCAATATAATCATTATTTCCACCCTTACATTCTCTAATCTCAGTTTCCATATAACTCTTAATCCTTGCCTCCCATGCAAGAATTTTCTCTCGAACATTACCACGGACTATATTAGTGTTAGCCTCCATCTTCTTCTGCAGAGCAACATCTCGTATATGTCGTGGGATCGTTGGAAAGTTTATTGTTTTCTTCCCCTTCTTCATTTGGATGGTGCTATTTTCGTAATTGATTTGTGCTCTAGTGGTAGCGAGAAAGGGTGCCCCAAGGATTATTGGCATATTCATATCATTTCTCTCAATGATCATGAAGTCAACCGGATACAGGAATCCGGCAACGTTGACCAACACATCTTCTGCAATTCCTAACGGATACTCATAAGAATGTTTCGCAAATGAGAGTTTAGTATGGGTGATGGATGGCAACTCATCGGTTAACTGAACATAAACGGATAAAGGCATCAAATTTACGTCGGAACCTTGGTCAGCTATCGCATCCAGATACTTGTGTTTTCCAATGCTGCATGGTATTTCAAAGACCCCGTAGAATTTCTGCTTTTCCACTAACTTTTGTCCTATGAGGCATTCATACAATTGCCCACCGGTAATGTGTCAGATTTATCATCCAGTTCCACCTTCTTGGACTTCTTGTTGGGTAGATGAATACGTCGATAGTTTCTCACCCAATCGTTTATGGTCTCCTTGTTTATTTCGTGCTTCAAGTAATGCTTCACTTGTTGTGACACTGGCGGTTCAACCAATTGGCGCTCCTCAGAGGGCGCCTCCTCTCCCTTGTCGGAATCGCATTTGTACGCATTGGTGTTTCCATTATTAAGTGGGATGAGGTCAATTTTGTTAACTTCCATAGTTATGGATTTCCCTCTTCCATCATTTCCGCCCTCTTGGACAACGGAGGTGGCCTTGACAAATTTAGTGTTAGGAACATCAGCGTCATTCCTCACCAGCACCTTTTCAGGGGCTTTTGTATTTGTGTATTCTTTCAAAAGATTCATCATCTCCGCCATCTTCTCTTCCATTTCCTCCTTTTGTTTGTAGACGGCTTCCTCAAATTTTGCCAACCGTTCGGAGTGTTTTGACATGTATTCTCTCATTCGAGCTTCGAATGTTGGACTAAGTTCCTGAGGTGGTGAGTTGGGTGGAGCGTGCTTATGGAAGGGTTTAGTATTTTCCCTACGGGGTGATTCGGATAATGGTATTTGCTTAACGCTTGAGACTGAGTTAATTGTTGCTTTTTGTGGACTTAAGGGTCTCTTTTGCTTTTCCATAAGATATGCAACCCTTTTCTCAAGTTCACTAACGCTTTCCTCAGTGATTTGATTGGCTGTATCGGGCGATGAATATGTCTTGACTGCCGAGCGCACGTCGTGGGAGACTTGCCACAATTCATCATCGTCGGATGCAAGCTCATCAATGATCTCCCATGATTCCTCGGCGCTTTTGTCGCGCAATCTGCCCCCGGCGGCTCGATCGATGGCACGCTTGGTGTGGTAATCAACATGGTCATAGAAGATTTGGATTTGAAGCCATAGATTAATGCCATGGTGAGGGACTTTTTGAAGTAAGTCCTTGAATCGAATCCATGCCCCGTAGAGGGTTTCGCCTCGACGTTGTTCAAACATCAAGATATCCTTCCTTAGCTTGGTAGTTCTCCCCGGTGGGAAAAACAGAGCAAGGAAACGAGTGGTGAGATCATCCCAAGAGGTGATGGATCCTGCGGGTTGACGTTCTAGCCACTGACTAGCTTGGTCCCGCAGAGAGAATTGGAAGAGACGCAATCGGGTCGTCTCTCGAGTGGCAACATCAAGGTCTATAGAATCAACGATTTTAAGAAAGTCCTTGAGATGTTGATTAGGATCTTCAGAACGAAGTCCATGGAATGCGCATCCGCTTTGCACCAACCGGATGGTGTCGGATCGCAAGGGTGTGATATTGGCTCCTTGAGTGAGCTCAATGGTGTTTCGATAGCCATGGTGGCTAGGACGGGAATACTCTCCTAAAGTACGGGCTCTAGGAGGTGGTTGTGGTTGTTGTGGTGGTGGGTTGTGTGGGTTAAGGATATTACCATCTTCCATGATGTCGGACGGTAATGGTTACGAACAAAGACACGAAGAAAATAGATAGACTAAAGAGAACCTAGAAAAATAAAATAAAAATCTCACTAGAAAGGAATCTAGTGAGTAGACCTAATAGAAATAAAAATTCAACCTAAACAATAACTAGGCCCCGGCAGCGGCGCCAAAAACTTGATGCGTGGTTTTGTAACCTTACAACAGGTTTTACCTCTCGAGGGATCTCAAGAGGCTTACAACCCCACCAGGCAGTGTACCTGACCGATGTAGTATAGTGTAGTGGTAAGTACGGGGGATTGATCGTTCTCCACAGGGAATAGTGTTCGTTATGTATGAAAGGCTACTCTAATTAGGTCTAAGGGTTGAGGAAGATTCTTTTTATGTTTTTATATTTTTATGAAAGCAAGTAAAATCTCGGTTTTGAAGGAGTGGGCGGAATTAGTTGCTAGTCAACTAACCCAAATTACTACGAATGCAAATAAAATAAAATAACAAAAATGAAAATGTGGTGAGAAACTTATGTGTAGAGAAATGTGTTTACTTAGATTTCCTTACTCCCTAACTATCTTTTACCGGTTAATTAGTGTGTATTAGTCGTGTGGATGACGGGTGTATTCCTTAATACCATTCGTGGGGTGGCGTACTTACTTCCCCAACTCTACAAGCTCCTACTTCACTCCTATGTCGAGCCGGCTAGGAAGCTCCTAACATGGGATCACTAGAATTCGCTTGTGCATTAAATACAACCATAAAAACCTTTAGTACGCGTTTGGTTCATGTTTCTTAAGACGTTCAAGCAAGTTACCGAATAGGAAGTTAGCCAGTTTTCTTAAGCCTAACATAGATAAACAATCATCCAATACAGCTAATAACACACTAACAACCAATAATCAATAGCTAGGTTTCATTAGATCTAAGCAAACACAAGATAAATTTAGCCTAACATGTTAAACAAAAGACAAGAATAAGATAGAATCAAACAACACATAGACATATTGAATGATTAATTGATAACTTATCTTTCAATGAAACATGGAAGATCTCAAGGCAAAAAGCCCTGAAAAAGTAGCTAAAATCGTCCTAGGGTTTTATCCCAAAATTCCACACACTAAGCTCTCCTTAATGACAAAAAATTAGAAAACTATATATAGACTTTGACATCTGACGGCGTCACCTTATGGATTGTGACGCCGTCACCTCGCCGCTTTTAGGGTTCCCGGATGACCATCTTGACGCCGTCCCTCTTTAGCTCTTCAAAAATCCATTCTGGCTTATCAAGGCTTGACGCCGTCGAACCTATAACGTGACGCCGTCCCCTTATGATTTAAGCCGTGACGCCCTTGATCAAGTTAAAGCGTGACGCCGTCAGAATTCACATGCTATTTTCACTGGCCCGTCATGAGTAAATTTCACGTCCAACTTTTCTTGCCAAAGCATGACGCCGTCTGGGGTTAAATGTGACGCCGTCAAAGGTGACTTTCAGCCGATTCTTGAGACTTTGCCGTTTTCTTCACTTTAATGCTCCAAAAACGTCCAAAATGCCTCCTTTTCTAGATTTCTCCTCAAAAGTACCTAAAATGACAAAAGGAACGATTTAGGGCAATATTTGATCAAATAAATACGATTTAAGGCTTAAATGACCCCTTAAAAGCGGTACACTTTTCGCTTCATCACCGTCGAACCTTGAACGTGACGCCGTCCCCTTATGATTTAAGCCGTGACGCCCTTGATCAAGTTAAAGCGTGACGCCGTCAGAATTCACATGCTATTTTCACTGGCTTATCATGAGTAAATTTCACGTCCACTTTTTCTTGCCAAAGCATGACGCCGTCCAGAGTTAATTGTGACGCCGTCAAAGGTAACTTTCAGCCGATTTTTGAGACTTTGTCGTTTTCTTCACTTTTATGCTCCAAAAACGTCCAAAATGCCTCCTTTTCCAGATTTCTCCTCAAAAGTACCTAAAATGACAAAAGGAACGATTTAGGGCAATATTTGATCAAATAAATACGATTTAGGGCTTAAATGACCCCTTAAAAGCGGTACACTTTTCGCTTCATCACTAGTTCATGGTGGTTCTCTTCCTCTTCTAAGCGGGGAGTTCGGTTCACTCCCAATATATCTGACAGTTTCTGGTGTTCGGCTCACGTGTTTTGACATGTTAAATCTTTGTCGACCTATTTTATGATGTCAGTCTTCATGCTCGGTCACCGACCTCAATTCCGGTGATATTGATACGTCCTGTCAGTTTTAGGATGACTGGAGTATCTTGATTTATGCCACTCATGCATAATCCGTTCTCGAATACTCCGTGAGGGGGCACTTAGTCTTTATCCGAATGGAATAAAGTTTCATTGGGACATTTTTACGTGGTTGTTTCCATTTTCCCCTATTCCGTAATGGTTCTCATAATTGTCTATTATCTTCTTAGACAGTTGTGGCTTGCGCCTCGAGCAAATGGGTCGATAGAGGCAAACCGATAGTCATCCCCTAAGACTCTGACTATGAATGGTTGTGCCTCTTTCCTTTCGGCTAAGAGCGTTAGCGACAACGTTCGCTTCTCTGGATGGTGATTAAGTTCGTAGCAACCATGCTTGCTTTCCTTAGAGGATGGTGTTCCCGGACACTGAGTGCAAGTACTCCTGCACCCGGTCTTAACTCATGGGTGGTGTGGCTCTCCTCGTATGTCTCTAGTTGGCGAGTGGCGTAAGCTATCTTTCTCTTGTACAACCAGAATAGGCGTACTACACCATTTCTGCTCCCAGAGTTACGACACTCCTTATTCATTTTCTCCCCAATTACACTCAATGTCCATTGAGTTATTTTGATCATAACTTGCTATCTTGGAGGAACCCTTGTTAAGTCTCTGACAATATCCAGCAAGTCTCAAGAATTTACATATCCTAATCAGAGTTGTAAAGATGACTCAATTCTTAATGGGCTAAATCTTGGCGAGCTCTGGTGAATACAATTCACGTGGCCAAGAAACCATTTAGTCGAACTCCAAAATTCGCATTGCATGAGTTTGGCGTATGTCTATTTCTTCTCAAGTAGCCCTAAGGTTAGTCCCATAAGTTATTCGTGTTACTCCCTACTCTCCTAAGTAGTTCAGGACGTCCTCGTTGGATACTATCACAACTTGTCCCAGTAGAGTTTATACACGCGGTTCATGGGGATCCATGAAGGCGTCTAGGTGTCGGCTAACCTTAGGCATGACTCAAGATTCATAATGGTCACGACGAGTTTAGCTGCGGCCTTCGGGCTTTCCCATCCCGAACTCTCCACTGGTGGTATTGATTCCTCTTATCAGTCGACTAGTCCCCATGGTATGCTTACTTCTTACCAGAGGGGAAAGAAAATAGAATTTTAAAGATTTGTATAGATTGCTCCCAACAATCGATCTGTCGAATTGATAATGTCCTAATGTAATGGGTATTTGTCAACTCGACAAATTTGTCTACTCGGTAACGAGGGTCCGCAAAATTCAGAATGGGCGGAGTAGCACAGATGCTACGCTTCAAATTTGTTCTATGACGGTAGATGCCGTAATGTATGCTTTCAGATTACAGCATGACGCAATATAAGAACGGATTCATGGAACTGCAGAGAGAGTTAAAATTTACCGGATCACAATTTTTAAACATGTGGTAGGAAATTTTATTATCGATGGAGGCTCAACTAACCTTACTTAGCATACATGATTCCTAACTGAATTAGACATAGGTGGCCAGCCTCTGTATAATTTAGGGTCCAATGATGTCATGCCAAGTCTAGTTATAAGGAGACATTAATTTGCCCATTTGCGGGCTGAGGTTAATGCAATAACTATTTCGTAACAAGATAGGAATGTAGATGACCGGTTGGTGTGAGAGGTGCGGACAATCGAAGGATATCGACAAGCGCTAAACAACTACTGAGATGAAAGGTATGATAAGCAGAAGGAAGATACATCCGATTAATATAAGATTGTAGACGTTCAGGAGTCGAATAGACACATCTCAACCTAACTCACTCCAAAATTCATACAGCTACCGAATTAAAAGAAGATACTTGGAAAATCCTACAAAATCATAACTTAAGAAGATTTAAACTTAGGTCTTATTACATGCGACGATCGTTCCCTGACGTTAAGCTACTTTCTTGGTTTTCTCCTTCTTCTTGGTCCATTTCCTCTGTTCCATTACTTCAGCTACTTGGTTTGCGGCACCCATCCTTGTAGCGCCCCTTCTTCTTACACTCGACACAGGTTTCCTCAATCTTTCTTTTGTTCCCTGTGGTTGTTGGTCTCATAGTGAGGGCCTCCAACCTACAGTCTTTGATGAAGTGTCCAACCTTCCGACATCTGTAGCACTTCAGAACACACTGTTCGGTGTGGTGGTACTTACAATAGTTACACCATGGCAGTGTGCCAGCATAGGCTCTCTTTTCACCAGACTGGTTGTCATGGGCTTTGGCTACCTCTTGTCGTCTGCTCTGGTTGTAGTTGCCTATTATGTGGTCTTCCCATTTCTTCTTAACTCTTATTATCTCTGCAACAACATTCCCAATCACCGGGTTCATACGGGCATAGGCCACAACTATGGTATCCTGGAGGCTGGTTGTCCCGATAGCAGTCACATCGCTTCTGACGGATGGGGGCAATCCTCCAGGGTAGTGTTCAATTTTTCCAGCCTCGCTATTAACCATCCCAGGGCACAACTGCACCAACTCCAAAAATCGGCGAGTGTAGGTTTGCAAGTCAGTACCCTCCACCTTGTGACTCCAGAATTCAGATTCCAATCTCTTGACTTCGTTATTAAGACCATACTCCATCAGTATCATCTCCTTGAATTCTTCCCAAGTCATAGCATATGCCTTGTCAGTTCCCACAGTTTTGAGGTAGGTACCCCACCAAATCCATGCTTCATTTTGCAAGAGGGATGAAGCGTAGTCCACCTTGGATTTCTCCTCACAATGGCACAACCTGAAGGCAATTTCCAACTCTTTCAGCCAACGTGTTAAGGCAACAACTCCCCTAGTACCGTCAAAGTTAGTTGACATCAACTTGTTGAACTTCTGGAAGGTACAACCACTGTTTTTGTCGCCACTGGATCCTGGGTTCTGAGCAGTGGTACTTGGGTGTGCCGTCTCAGCTAACAGCTCGGCCATCCGTCGGGCCACTCGTTCAGTCCAAATTCGGTTGGCCATAGCAGAGTTGAGTGAAGCTTGGTTACTGATAGCTTGGATGGGGTTAACAAAAAGTCGTCCCAGTAAGTCGACGAATACCACAGGTGGCATCTGGAGACTCGCGTTAACACTGGCAAAATACGCCCCTGTCGTCTTGGTCGCGTTTTGTTCTGATTCCATCACTCTACAGCGGAAGGGCAAGATAAATCACCAAAAGATGGTGTTAGGAATACAAATATTCCTAGTAAAGACTCGGTCACCTCATCATTGTAATAGCATTGTGATTAGCTCGTAGTTACGTTAGTTTAGTTAGTATTAGACTAGTTAAGTAACACCGCGGAAGAAGGACGGGTCTTTACCCACTGTATACCTGATCCGCAGCCCACACGGGGCGTTTATGTCATGTACTATAAATACCCTCTACCATGCAAGGTAGAGGGTTGAACCTCATTCTTAATCTAATCTTCTTTTTTCTTTGTTTCTCAAGGTTCCATCTCTTTCTCTCTCTAACTCTTTCTCTCTCTAAAACCATCCTTGTTCGATCCAAAGACTACTTAACCATACGTGTTTGATGTTTATGAATAGCCTACAATTGGTATCAAGAGCCATGGTTTCACCCTAGGGCTTAGTTATTCGGATTCTTTAGTGGTTTTGTAGTTTTTTTTGGTTTGAAAAGTTTCTCTTTGAAATCACCTTAGTTTGATCTTGTTTGTGTTTTATTTGGTGATATGGTTGTATTTTTATGATCATAGGGGTTAGAGATACTTAGTTTTTCACTTGGATAGGTTATATCATTCGTTGGTTTAGTGTTTGGTTAATTTTTGGTCGAGATTCTAGTTAGCGGTTTGAGCTACGGTAAAGTTTTCTTGGTAGCGATTTGAGGTACTCCAGAGTAGCGAGTTGATTCTTTACCGGATTTGGGATAAAAGACAAATCGCTAGATAGCGACACTTTTGGACTATTAGGGTAGCGAGTTGTGATTTCTTTCGTCTTGCAGTTTAGCGAGTTGAGGTTAGCGATTTAGCTCAAACTTAGCGAGTTGACACCAGCGATTTGATATACAGCGATTTGATCCTAGCGATTTGGTTCAATATTAGCGATTTGATACTTGTTAGCGTATTGCTGACTCTAGCGACTTGAAACAGTCAGCGAGTTAAGTCTAATCTTTGGCCTCAGCGATTTGAACCAGCGAGTTGACATCAGCGATTTGAACCAGCGAGTTGAACTAGCGATTTGATATTTAGAGAATTGATACTAGCGATTTGGTTCTAGAGAGTTGATATTTTTCAGCGATTTGACCCAGCAATTTGACACATTGTGATCTACTATAAGTGGTTGGAGCATCAGATATTTAGTTCTTTCAGTAATTCGGTTAATCTAGTGACTTGTGGTGGATATATTTACCGGTGGGTTGCTCAATTTAAGCTAAAATCATGTTAACTGACTTTGACTCGTTCATATCTGAAGTCCTTAAACTTTATGACACAAACACTCAACAAGTGTGCGAGTCCAATTGTGAAACCTCAAACATTGACTCACATCAGCCAGTGGAACTACCCAATATCAAAATGTGTAACATTGAATGCTTTCAACAACTGCACGCGTATATTAAGACGCTATTTGAAAATTCCGAATATACGATGGGATATGAGCGAGCGTTTGCTACTCTCTCTGGTCATGATCTTGAAACATTCACAATTAGAATGACTTTGTACTTAGATCAACTTCAACAACAACTTGAAAAAGAACCTTTCTCCATGGAAAGCTCCACTGCTGCCCTTAGGGTGATCAACAAACAACTCCAAGTGTTCATTGATTCGAAATTCACTTTGGAATTCGACTACGATAGTCAGATGATGGAGAAGTGCTTTGCTGATCATACAGGATGTGATGTTGACACGTTCAGGGTTGCACTCCTCTACTTCATGGACAATGTTAAGAGTTACATCGAGAAACATGCTCGGGATATGCTTTGGAGTATTGAAGCCGTGAAGTCCTGTAAGGCGCAATCATGTGAAGGGATTGATGATTCGGGCAAAACATCGAATGCTGGGTCAGCAGTCACGATATCCAAGGGATTAGAAAACCCTAACATTGGTTCCACCAGCAGTTATGAGCCTTCTGCCACTCAGAACATGGATGCAGAGCTCAGGTCTGAAAAGGAGAAGGAGTCTTGTGCTGAGGTACATTCAATTGATCAACATAATGTGATTTCCAAGGCATGGCAGCATACTGATCAGTCTAAGTCCAGTTATGACACAAAATGGTTGGAAGAGAATGATAGCAATACTTTTTTTAATCCAACAAATATGTGTCATAAAGGGGGAGAAAGTGATCAGGATGCTGAACATGATGATGTGTCAAGTTCTTTGCTGGTGACTGAGATTTCTAAATCTGATGACATGGTTGATAAAAAAACCTTTAATGAACTTTCTAACAGATTTTTACTACTTGAAAAACATTGCATTTCTCTTGAAATCGCAATGCAACAAAAGGAAGAAAGATTTCAAACTAATCAACCATGTAAAAATCAGGAATATCCAGAATTCCGTGATTTTTTTGAAATAAACACTTTGAAAGATCAGCTTCAAGAAAAAAACTCGACAATCATCAATCTTAAGAAACAAATTTCTGTCCTGAATAAGGAAAGTAATATAGTCAAAATGAAACATGACATCGATGTAATTAAAACACGAAACGTTGAATTGGAACTTTATGTGACTAAATTACTTAAAGAGAATGAGACTTTGAAAAATCATCACAAAGAATTAAGTGACTCAATCAAAGAAACCAGTACTAAGACTATTGAACAAACAACTTTCTTGATTGCTAAAAATGATGAATTCAAAGCTCAACTTCAGGAAAAGGGTTTTACAGTTGCTGCATTAAAAAACGAGTTAAGAAAATTAAGTGAAAATGGTGTGAACACTAAGTTTGCAAAACCATCAATCTTGGGGAAACCACCACTTAGAAACCAATCAGTTCTTAGGCAACCGACTGCGTTTAAATCTGAACGGCCAAAATTTTCAAAAACACGGCCTACCTCCAAAGTTGATGCGAAACAAGTTTTGTCAAAACCAGTCAGTTCACGATCAAAGTCAATGCATTCAATTGTTGAAACTAAATCCATGGTTCAAAGGGCTAACAACTGGACTAAAGAAAAGGGCACTTCTAGAAAAATCAGATTTACACCTTCTATAGATGTGCCTATGAAAAGTGTTAGACCGAATTTTGTTGTAACTGGGGTATCAAACAACAAAAACTCTAAATCGTGTCTTACATGGGTGCCAACGGGTAGGGTTTTCAAGAAAATTGACCACGAATGGGTACCCCTAAGTGTAGCTTGCAAAACCATTAACAACAGTGAGACCAATACCAATGTGAAGCATGACTACACTCATCTCCACAAATGCTCATCAACTGTTCATAGCAGTGTTGAGAACTCTCATTCAAGTGCAGGTACACCAAACATGCCTTCCAATGGCAACCTCAAAGTCTGGAAGCCCAAATGTAATCAACCTCACAGAACTGGGGTTCAGGAAACACAAACTGTGATTATCAGGCATGATGACTCCTGACTACTTCTTGTCAGGACTCGGATTTCATATGTCGGTGTTGTTAGTATTGGTTTTCTTGCATGATAAGGGTTGTTGGATTTCTTTTGCTTTATGATTCCTGATACATTAGTGCTTTATGGTCTGCTTGTGTGTTTACGTGTTTTCTGTCTGGTATCACCTTGTGTATATCATGGATATGTGGAGGGACCATTGTTACTATTTCTTTTGTTCTTGTTTAATGATGATGGTTGTGTTAATATGTTTTGAGTAAAGTAGAGGGGCTAGTTTTGCCAAACTGTTATTTTTTTTGGAAGTATATAAAGATGAAGTAGCGAGTTGGGAAATCATATCACTCAATTATTGTACTCAAATATCGTCTCTCGCCAACTCGCTACCAACACCACTCACAAATCCACTACTTCCAATCACAAATCTGTTTTCTCCTCCTTGCTCTGTTCTTGATTATCTCTACAACACGTGTTGCCAACTTAATTGCTCTCATTGTAAGTTTCTGAGTGATTCGTGAGCTTAGCGCTCGAGTGATAGTACGTTTTTCTTGTGATTGTTATTGGATTTGTTGATGTTATCTCGTGCTTGTTTACTTGTGCAATTTACGCTGTTTGAGATAAGATTTACGGTCTAACATGTCGTGATTGTTTAATTGGTTGGTATGGTGTTCTTGTTAGCGAGTTGAGTATGCTCTTGTTAGCGATTTGAGCATTTTTCTTGTTAGCGATTTGTGCTATGTTTTGTTAGCGATTAGAGCTATTAGCGATTTGAGCTATGTCCTGTTAGCGATTTGAAGCACTGTGTCAAAATAGCGATTTGAGGATATTCCCTTTTAGCGATATGGCCATTTGATTTTAGCGAATTGCTCTGTTGTATAGCAAGTTGTCAAGTTTAGCGATATGCTAAGTATCGCGATTTGAGCTCCTAGAGAGTTGACTCTATGATAGCGATTTGCTTCTTTTAATGATTAGCGAGTTGACTGATGGCGAGTTGAGAATATTTTCTAGCGATTTAAGATTTCCCATGCTAGCGAGTTGAACTATATCTTTCTAGCGAGTTGAGCCCTGTGCCTGGTTAGCGATTTAAGGGATGATCTCTTGTAGCGATTTGGCCACTATAATTTTAGCGAATTGCCTTTCTGACAGTAGCGATTTGCTAAGCCTAGCGATTTGAGCTTGTAGATAGTTGGCCCCATGGTTGCGAGTTGCTGATACTAATTGTTAGAAAATTGACTTAGGTCTTTCTATCAATGTGATGGTCCCTGTGTCCTTCATGATTTACTATTTGCTGGTTTGATTGGTTGATGTATTTTTGTGTCGTCTGGTGTTTATGGCCTATTATGTCGTGTCTGGCACTCTCGCATTATGCCATCACTAACCCTAGTCTAACTTGTCACATCAAATGGTTTCTGTATTGTGATCATGATTGTGCAGACATCATGACAAACACAAGTGATGCTATACCTGCCATACCTCAACCTACCAGAACTGATGAAGAGATTCTCCCTTACAATGAATGGGTCCCAATCGGAAAAAGCAACTGCTACATTAACGCTGACAAGCCACAAATCAATCCTATCTTCAGAGTGGCTCTTAGTATTCTCAAGCAGACTTCGTTCTTTCATGCTTTTACTGCTTCATCTACAATTCCATCCATCTACATTCAACAATTCTGGAACACCATCAGCTATGACAGAATTGCAGACACTTATCATTGTCAGCTGGATGAAGAACGTATTAACATCACAAAAGAGACCCTTGGAAGTGCTCTTCAAATCATGCCGGTATGTGACGACAATAAGTTCATTGCACCATCCAATCTAGAGACTCTTCTCAAATTTGTCAACGAATTGGGTTATCCTAAGGAAGTCACCACAATATCATCTGTAGTCACAAATGATATGTACCATCCATGGAGAGTACTTATTACGCTCATTAATGTGTGCCTCACTGGTAAAACATCGGGTTATGAGAGAATTCGTGCTCCAGCTCTTCAGATCCTCTGGGGCATTGTTAAAAAGGCGAATATTGACTTCGTCGAATGGATTTGGGAAGAATTCACTCACTCAATTCACACATTTCTTGATGACAAAAAGAATCTGGAAACTCACAAGAAAGGCAAGAAGACAACTACCAAACTCCTCATCCCTAGCATCAGATTTACCAAGTTGATTATTCTTCATCTCCAACAACTTCATCATCTTAATCCTAGAAGTGAATCACCTCTCCACCAAGCTACTGAAGAATATGTTGTGGGAAATCTCAAGTTCACCGCCAAAGGCACGTCTCAGGAAATCTTTGGAATGCCAATACCAGGGGAACTCATATCCACTGAACTGCGCGAGGCTCCGTACTATAACAAGTATTTGGAAAGAGTCTCTGCAAGTCAAAGTCAAACTGCCAGTGAACAAAGCATGGGCTCCAAATCAAGCAAATCAACTTCCAAGAAACGCAAAAGTGGGCATACCACAGTAGAACCTTCAGGTCTAGGCAAGAAATCCAAACAATGTAGTGGCAGTACGAAGCAGAGCTCCAAGAAAAGGCCAATACCCAAAACTGAAAGTGCTGATGTTCCTGAGCCAGTGCCTGAATCACATGAAGAGGAGGAGATTGTTCAAAGGGTCATTCAGGAGTGTCTGAAAGATGCTTACAAACAACCTGGTCGACCCTTGACCGGTTTTATGATTCAAGAACCAGACTCTAATATTGTGCAACCAGTGGACCATGGTGAAGGAAAGGGAAAAGAGATAGTCACTGAAGAGCAAGCTGCACAAACTCTTCTGAAAATCTCATCACCTGCCTCCAAATCTACCACCACCCAGTACATTCTCAAGAAACGATCTCCTGAGGCTTCGGTGCAAAAAGCTCCTGAAGAGGATACAATAACGTCACCAGGCTCAACTACTAAAGAATCATCGAGTGATTCTGAACCCAATCAAAACCGACACAAAGAAGAAGAGCCACAAATTGTAATGACACTCACCAAGGATGAGGCTGACACGGTGGCACAAGACGTTACCATTGGTGTACATAGTCAGGAGCAGGCTTTCTCATCCGAACCACCTCATGACTCTCTTCATGATGAATTTGTCTCTACGGCCTATCCTGGAGTACAAGAGAACCTCAAGCTCAGATCTGAAGATCAAAAGCTCACTGTGGAACAAGATAGCTCTATGGGCACTCTAGCGTCCTATAAGAACATTGAAGCAGAGTTAAATTATGGAGATCAGTTTCTCGTTGACAAACCCACCAGCCAGAAGCTGATAAGACAAGTGGAGATCGTGATGAAGTCATTTCGATGGTGAACGTACCAATTGAACAAGACACCTCAGCTGTTCCCATAATGACCACTTCAACCTCCACTACAACTACAACTAGTCCCACACCAATTGTCACCACACATCCTATATCCACCACAACATCCAAATCATCTACTCCTCCGGTGCCTCATGAAAGCCTTGAGACTCGGATTGAAGAAGTTAGAACCATTGCCGGCGGGATTGTTGATCACACTGGTGAAATGGATGATAAACTGTCAAAGCATGATGATCGGCTCAGAACCTTGGAAAATCTCAACTTGCCTCAAACCATCAAAAACCACAGCATCCGTCTATCCAAACTTGAAAAGGTCAACATCGCTAAGCAAGTGTCAGATGCTGTGGATGAGCAAGTAGCAGAAGCCGTCATGCATGCAATGGAGGCTCCACTTAGAGCACGTTTCCGTGACTTACCCACCCTTGACATGAAAGAGATTCTCTACCAGCGAATGTTTGACAACAATCAGTATCAGGGACATGAGGCTCATAAAAGCTTGTACGAAGCTTTGGAAAGGTCAATTCAACAAGAGAATGATGAACTGCTAGCCAAGAACCTTTCTGATGAACGCCGTAAAAAGAGGAAACATCAAGATGCACCCAAGTCCACCTCCAGATCTACTGATCAACCACCTCCTCCACCACCTCCATCTGGGTCTGCCGGTACTTCAGGAGCCAGACCATCCTCTGGTCATGCTGCTCTACCACCTCCTCCTCCTCCATCATCATCTCCTAAACATACATTTGGTGCTCACTCATCTGGTCCAAATTCTTCCAAGAAGGCTTCTCAAGCGATATACTCTGCATGGACAACAACTGACACTACCTCCAAACCTGGCCTCTCGTCGATCCCTGAGAACATGGTCTACAATGAAGAATCTGTTATGCCTAACTCGACTTCCTCCTCAAGTGACGATGATGACACGACCTCTGCTCAATCCTCATTTAACAAGCATTGGTGGAAAGATTTCACAAGAGAAGACAGCACAGTTACTCCTGTTATTGCTACGAGTGCAGAGGACAAGAAAGAGTGGTGGAAACCGGAGGAAAGACCTATCACTCCCGAACCTGAATGGATCATTCCCTCTACAGACTCCCATGTTCCCTCTAACAACTGGGCTGAAGCAATCTTCTCAAACTACGAAGCACCTCCTGAAAACTCACTCCTTGCACAAACTGGTGATATGGCTGGATTCATTGACTGGTATTGCAAACAGCGTGGTCTTTCTAAACTCACACCACAAGACCTAGAGGGACCAGCTTATGAGATTGTTAAAGCCTTCCATCCGGACGTCGTGCATCTTCAGTATCAAATGGAGGAGTGTCACAAGCTTTTGACTGATCAAGTTGACGATCGAATAGCTCAGTTTAATGTCTACCAACCACTGCCACTCGGGGGTCAGCGAGGTCATGTCACCATTCAGGCAGAATTCTTCTTCAACAAAGATCTGGAATATCTCAGACTTGGAAGCTCAGATCATAAGCCAGCTCTGTCAATCACTAAGATGAAAGCAGCACGCTATCTGGATGTGGGTCTCGAGCAGATGGTTCTGGATCACATATGGGCTAAGGAAGAATGTAAATACGATATATCTGCCTCTCTTGGGATCTCTCATTGGTGGTTCAAGCGTAAACAATTCTACATTGATCGACACACCGCTCCGGGAAACCGACATGCTGTGAGATCTCGCAAGCAGATATTGAGTGTGGTTCGACTGGAAATCTTCCCAATGTACGGTTATGACTACTTGTCCAAGATTGTCCTTCGCCGACAAGATCTCAAGGAGTATGTCATTTCGGAAGGGGACTTCAAACATCTTCACCCATGTGATTTTGAAGACTTGTATCTGCTTAATCTCCAAGGGAAACTACATCATCTCACTCCACGTGAAAAGAAGACACTTGCTACAGCTGTCAACATGTGGACTCGAGGTCTTGTTATCAGACAAAGAGTTGAGGATTTTCAGCTTGGCATCGAAAGCTATCAAACTCAGCTCAATCTCACAAGACCAAACTGGGAAACAACCAACTCTCAAGATCTACCCGACTTCACAGTTGTAGAAAATCCCATGGCAGTTGTATTCAAAGATAGATTCAATGTTCCAATGCTCATGCGACTCAACGAGCTTCACAAGTTTAGCAATGGAACACTACAACTGGTCGAAGAAGCACTGGATTTTCGTGTCAAAGAATACAAAATCTACAAGACACGACCAGGGAGATATACAGAGCATTGGACTGAAAAGGATGTGGGATTGGCCTACAAGCTCATCCATGCTATTCGAAGGAGGTTAAAGACGAGGCGTATTTTCCGGAACCTTGAAAGCTACGTTGGAGGACGTGTTCGTGATGGTGACTACAGACTTCTTCAAAGGACAGAATGATGCTGCACGTATCCTTGTATAAAAAAAATAAAAAAAATAAAAAATTTAACAATATATATATATATATATATATATATATATATATATATATATATATATATATATATATATATATATATATATATATATATATAGAAATTTATAAAACCAACAAACTGTTTATATAGAGAAACGTAAAACCAGAAAAACCATAAAAATCAGAAAAATAGAAAATACCAAAAACAGTTTCACCAAGGCATGTCTTCTGGTATCGATAACATTTACGGACCTAGAAATGTCATTCAATAATGGCACGGGTCTTTAAATGAAGTTCGAGCAGAAGTTCAAACGGTTTAAAACATGCCTATCAATGGCTTACAGTTATTTCAGACTGTAACCCGCTCTTAAAATCAATGGTTTGCTATTACTTCAGATAGCAACCCGGTTTTCAAAATGAGGAAAACAACGTCGCCAAAAAGACGGTTGTTCCTTGCAAAGGGTGCCGTTCATCCGAGCGTGAATTACTTTATATTCGTGCACCCTCGATCTGATGTACGTTTCAGTGCATCATTTCTTGTATAAGAAGAGAAATCTTCTTTCTTATCGCCAAATACTTTCTCTTCTATGATTTTTCAAGAAAGTGTTTGTGCAAAAACATGGTGGTACCATGAAACTTTGGAAATCAATCTGGATTCAAAGCTTCATAAAATTCATCACTCAATCAATGACAACTATCTTTTGTTGTTGCTTTACCATGGGTCATTGATTGAGGGGGAGAGTGATTTCAAAATGATCAAAACCATTTCACTTTGTACAAAGATCTAAAAAGTGATGGTTATGTGTCAATACATGAATTTCTCATGAGTTTCTCGTTAAACTCCAAATCATTCTAAAAACTCATATGTTTCGTCACATAACCATCCCCCCCTCATGAATTGAGGGGGAGCTCAAAAATGTTCCTACTATCAGACATGATTAAACCTGACCACATTCTTCTCCCAAAAAGGCCTTTCTAAATTATTTAAATCAATTGAGATCCAAAATCTCAAAAGGTTTGATATTTTCGATCAGGGGAGAGAATGTGATTTAAATAAGAAATGTGATAAAAAGTGATCTTTTGGACTCAATAATAGGCTCCCTCATATGTGCTAAACTCTTTTACAAATACCGATGCACATATTAAGGGGGAGCGAATGGCGTTTGTGGAAGAATACCAAAGACCGACCAATTTACCTTAATGCATGGAGTTATAAGGATGGTTAAGGTTAGGTATTAGTTCCCATGATCCACCAGAACCGGAAGGATCTACCCAGGGACAATCCTCTAGTTAGAGTAGAAGTCCTTAGGTATGATGAAAAAAGGAGAAAAGTGAGAAAGGGAAGAGTGCCGACTGAGATAGAGCTAGAACTGGAACAAACCCAACAAGGTTCTAGTGATGAAGTCTCGGTAAGCACTGAAGGGATTGAAGAATGAAAAAGAAATATATTGAGAAAGGGTGAAAAGAAATAGCCCTCCATATATTCAACCTTAGGGCAGAAACCGGGTTCAATACATATGCTACTGGTGTTTACTAAGGTAACACCGGTATTGAAGACAAGACGTCATGGACCCAGTGACGCACTGCACTAAACTTCCTAGCCACTCAAGTTCTCTTAAAAGGACTTGTTTCATTCTCACGGGGAACCCTGTGCAATGTATCGACCGCTCATTGCGAGCCATGTTGATACCTAAACAGGAGACGCCTCCCCAGTCTCCAGGAGCGGATCAAAACGCACAATTGAGTCTAGAGCCAAGAGATCATCCATAAATCTCAATAGGACACACTTCCAATATGCTTACTGTTTCATACACCGTGAAAAGTAAGAAAATATATTAAGAGTCCTACGCATTATCCTTGTGGTATTGCCAGAACATCCGAGTGATACGAAAGTATTCACAATGAAGATGGAAATCCTGCTAGAGCCAACATCAAACAAGCTCTTGGTAGGTGACATGTGAGATCCTTCATGGATCAAACTAGTGACAACTAGAAAGAAACAATGGGGCGATTCACATTTGAATCAAACTTGTTCTATGAAATTGGATTGACGAATGCTTTTGAGAAAAACCTCTCAATGTGCTCACCAACTAATTTTCGAGCACATTGATTGTGTACAATATTTCAAACAAAAGTATTTTATGATGAAAATTTGATTCAAGCTACAAAACTCTCGTCGTGTCTCAAAATTACTTATTAAATGACACGCGAGTGATTTCTCTAAATCATTTTCTCATCAATCAATGAATGTCAATTCACCGATTCACTCTACCGTGCTGTCTGCTTTGAGATGTTCCGGTATGAGAACATGCTAAGTATGATAATTCCAAAGTGGATTCTTTGGATGATTCATTACTAAAGCTGGAAATTCCTGTCAAGAAGAATCTTCTTTTAAAAAGAGATTCTATCTGATCACAGGTCGGTTTTTCACAAAACCGGAGGGTAGTGATGCGTGGTTTTGTAACCTTACAACAGGTTTTACCTCTCGAGGGATCTCAAGAGGCTTACAACCCCACCAGGCAGTGTACCTGACCGATGTAGTATAGTGTAGTGGTAAGTACGGGGGATTGATCGTTCTCCACAGGGAATAGTGTTCGTTAGGTATGAAAGGCTACTCTAATTAGGTCTAAGGGTTGAGGAAGATTCTTTTTATGTTTTTATATTTTTATGAAAGCAAGTAAAATCTCGGTTTTGAAGGAGTGGGCGGAATTAGTTGCTAGTCAACTAACCCAATTTACTACGAATGCAAATAAAATAAAATAACAAAAATGAAAATGTGGTGAGAAACTTATGTGTAGAGAAATGTGTTTACTTAGATTTCCTTACTCCCTAACTATCTTTTACCGGTTAATTAGTGTGTATTAGTCGCGTGGATGACGGGTGTATTCCTTAATACCATTCGTGGGGTGGCGTACTTACTTCCCCAACTCTACAAGCTCCTACTTCACTCCTATGTCGAGCCGGCTAGGAAGCTCCTAACATGGGATCATTAGAATTCGCTTGTGCATTAAATACAACCATAAAAACCTTTAGTACGCGTTTGGTTCATGTTTCTTAAGACGTTCAAGCAAGTTACCGAATAGGAAGTTAGCCAGTTTTCTTAAGCCTAACATAGATAAACAATCATCCAATACAACTAATAACACACTAACAACCAATAATCAATAGCTAGGTTTCATTAGATCTAAGCAAACACAAGATAAATTTAGCCTAACATGTTAAACAAAAGACAAGAATAAGATAGAATCAAACAACACATAGACATATTGAATGATTAATTGATAACTTATCTTTCAATGAAACATGGAAGATCTCAAGGCAAAAAGCCCTGAAAAAGTAGCTGAATTCGTCCTAGGGTTTTATCCCAAAATTCCACACACTAAGCGCTCTTTAATGACAAAAAATTAGAAAACTATATATAGACTTTGACATCTGACGGCGTCACCTTATGGATTGTGACGCCGTCACCTCGCCGCTTTTAGGGTTCCCGGATGACCATCTTGACGCCGTCCCTCTTTAGCTCTTCAAAAATCCATTCTGGCTTATCAAGGCTTGACGCCGTCGAACCTGTAACGTGACGCCGTCCCCTTATGATTTAAGCCGTGACGCCCTTGATCAAGTTAAAGCGTGACGCCGTCAGAATTCACATGCTATTTTCACTGGCCCGTCATGAGTAAATTTCACGTCCAACTTTTCTTGCCAAAGCATGACGCCGTCTGGGGTTAAATGTGACGCCGTCAAAGGTGACTTTCAGCCGATTCTTGAGACTTTGCCGTTTTCTTCACTTTAATGCTCCAAAACGTCCAAAATGCCTCCTTTTCCAGATTTCTCCTCAAAAGTACCTAAAATGACAAAAGGAACGATTTAGGGCAATATTTGATCAAATAAATACGATTTAAGGCTTAAATGACCCCTTAAAAGCGGTACACTTTTCGCTTCATCAAATACCCTTACACTTGAGATTTGCTTGTCCTCAAGCAAATGCGCTTTTATTCTAATCAAAATACAAGTTAGGGGTCATTTAATGCTAACATAAAAGTAATTACAACAAATATTCGTTCCACTTCAATCATAATAAGCACGGAGATTACAAACTAGCACCTCACAAGTAGTGTTTAGATACTCACATCTCTCAAGTGTCATCAAAATAAATCTCATAAATGAAAACGGATAATATCTCTCACTACCTGTCATAGCAAATAGATTACCATAGGCTTGGGAAAGGATCGAAAACCTCCTCCACTAGGCGTAAGCACCTAAGATAAACTATCAAAGAGGGCTTTTAAATGGGTTATAACGTTAGGTGTAGGGAAAAGGAAAACACGGTTTTGTTGGATAAAGGATATTTTACTGGTGGCTAGTTAAAAATCTTGATCAATTACATGTACTATACAATGTTGCTAAGCCAAGACTAGACTCGATCTTAAGCTAGAAACGAAATGAAAAAATAACAAAAATATAAAACAAACATAAAATGAAACGGGATGGTAGTCCGTATGTTTTTTCTATTTTTCTTTTTCTCATTTTTTTGTATTTTTCTTGATTTTTCGATTTTTTTTTTTTTTTTTTTTTTTTTTTTTTTTTTTTTTCATACACTTTTGCCCTACCATCCAAAATAATACATCATAGGGGCATTGCATCCCCCTTACACTTAAACCTTTACATAACTTTACAATTAACTAATCTAATGACTCGGATTAAGATAATTGAAAAACTTGGAGTACTTTTAGAACATTTAGCACATATGGGGGTAATAAATGATGTTCTTCCCCATTACTCCATTATACTAGTACTTTACCCATGAGTCCCAATCGTCCCAAAACAATATGTACAAGGATATGACTCGACTTAGCAACCATGTAATCAATTAGATAATTAACTTGGGTTTAAACAAATGTTGTCACAATAATGCACTAAAGATGAGTGCATACAAGGTAGGCTAAGGCGATTTGGGTGTACATTTTAGTGGGGTGTAAACAAATTCTTCCTTTAAGTAAAATGCTTGAAGGTCGAAACGAAAAGATAGGCTCTGAGGGGTGTACTAGGGGTATCGTGTACTAAAAATGAGTACAACGCAAAGGGTGTGGGAGAATTACTTGACCAATGTAGCCAAAGTAATTATAACAAAAACACAGGTGTAAAACAATGGGTGAATCCTAATGCCTCTTATCATGTAGTAAATCTAACTACACGAATGTAGTCTCACTTGTGGCCTTGGAATGGTCCTAACGCAAGTTCTAGAATCTAAGTGCTACCGGTACACACATCATAGCATAAATGCTTTTCCTACCAATTCTAGGGGTGAACCTCACATATTTGGGGTGGAAAATTTTTTAGTGGTACGGTTTTTGTGCTAGTCATATAACTCCTATCCGTGAGACGCTCATTAAGATCAAAGTTTCACTCCTATATGTTGTAAAAAATTTTAAATTTGGCACTAAAATTACCTTAACAAGTATTTCTCTCAGTTTTATTACACATCTACTATTAAACAAACAAAAATCAAGCGTAATAGCATTCTCTAAAATCGTACTTTTACCCTCCCTTACACTTAAGATGAACATTGTCCCCAATGTTCAAATAACAAGATGTAAAAGCATAAAGTAAAAGAATGAAATCAAATACTCCCCTGATTCGTTCGGTGGATAATGAAATTACACGGTTAAATCTTCCTCCAAAGAGAATGTTGAAGCTCCATGACTAATGCATCGCCATAAGCTTGATTCCACATACATTTCCTTGTCCAAAATAACCTGTTAAACCTGAGAAAACAAACACGAAAACCTGCATAACATCGGCGGGATAAAATCTATATATAAGGATATAATGCTTGTGGAGTGATAATTTTGCAGATTCCTGGAGATTATAAGTTGGAGATTTAATAAAAACTTTTTATGAAAACAAAACTTTCAAAAATTTATGGAAATTAAATCTGACGCCGTCAGGTTATAACCCCTGACGCCGTCAGAAATGACTTGACAAAAATTCTCATTTTAAGTTTCCGGAAAATTTCTGGAAAAACCTTTACCTTACTTCCTGGAAATCCTGCAAAACATCATTATGACTCGATACAAGCATTTGACTCAAACAATACTAATATGTATGTTAATTTATTATTATTACGATTCATGTTCATTTGTGTTCTAATAAACCGATTTAGACTTCCCTTACACTTATCTTTTGCAAAATACCTTTATATGTAGTTAAGACGAAGTTAAAAACAAAATAAAGCATTTTCACAAATTAGTTTTTGAAACAGAATCAATAATGATAAAAATTAAACATACATACAAGCAAATAATCAAATCAAACAAATAAATAAGACACAAAGCACAATTAAACAATTAAAGCTTGGGTTGCCTCCCAAGAAGCCTTTCTTTATTAACGAGTCTTGTAGCTAACTCAAAGTCACGTACATTACTGACTCCATATCTCACGTTCCTACATTCTCCTTCCGTTTTAATTCTCCTAATTTCAAACAATCCTTGTAGAAAACCCAATATCTTTCCTACATAGTCTATCCTTTATCTACTCATATTCCTATAGGAACGTTGCTATCCTTAATTAATTGGTCATTATAGAGTAGCTTACTTCATCGGTCTCATCCTTAAATCTAACTATTCCTAAGGAAGGTTCATAAGTCATTCTAGAGACCTCAACAAATGGTCTTCCAAAAACCACTTGAGTCAAGGATGCATCGACTATTGGACGGATATCTTCTACAATTACAAAGTCGGTGACATAGGTGAAGTTTCCTACATAAACCGGTAATCCCTTAACTCTTCCCGTGAAGTTACTCATCCAACCCTTGCCAGGGAACATCCTATACCCAAGTTGATTCTTCATTATCAAGTTGTAGTGGGCTCTAGTCATGATGTTTATGGGTGATCTAAGGTCGATGTAGGCTTTCCATACATGCAAATGTCCGATGTTGCATGGTATGTTGAGATTAGAAGGGTCGCCTATTTCAATGATTGGTCTACCTAGGAAGTATGGTGTCTCGGGATCATCGAATAAGTTTGTATGATATGCGCGCTCTTCCTTAGTGGGTAGCCTATCGAAGTAGTCCTCATCATTATCTACCTCCTCTACTTCATTTTTCTTAACTTCCTTATCAACCTCGACTTTCTTAACCTCATCCTTAGGTTCCATTTCTATCCTACCCTCATTCTTGTCACTTTCTTCCATGCTCCTATCGATTGGTTTAATAGTGACAACGTTGACGAAGTGGACATGTTTGGATGAAGAAGGGTCTTTGACTTGGGGTCCGCTATTTGTGTTCCTAGCGTCCTTATGTGGAGGTGATAGCACTTGGTTATTGAGGGCTTTCAACAAGTTGTCAATTTTATTGGTCATCTCAGTTTGTTGCTGATTGAATTCGGATTCGAATCTAGCTATCCGAGCTTCTTGAGATGCCATAAATTGGGACATCAATCCTTCAAAGTTATTGGTACTACCATTGCCGGAAGGATTGTTGTTGAAAGTACGGTTCGAGTTGGAACCGCTTGATTGGAAACGATTAGGTGGGTTGGAAGAATTGGTTTGTTGTGTGTTTTGGTTTTGTTTCCACCTAAGGTTCGGGTGATTTTTCCATGAGGGGTTGTATGAATCACCGTAATGGTTTGGCTCGGGTTTGAAAGTGTACCACTTGTCTCCCGCTCCGTCGGTACGCGAGGATGCGTAGTCCACAAAAGCTTGTTCGGGGAGTTCCATGCAATCACGAGTGTCGTGGGGACCACTACATAACTCACATGAAGAAGTGATTTTGTTCACTTGGCTTGAAGGTTTAGGAGCCTCGTAGGATTTCATGAGAAACTTGACTTGGTCTTCAAGTTCTATGATCCTATGGTCAGAAGTGCTTGAATTGTTAGAAGGCAAAGATATTGCCTTGACCGTTTTATTCAAATCACGGGGATCACTCCAACTTTCGTTGTCATAAAGAGCAAGATCCTCTAGGAGAGCCCATGATTGTTCCGCACTTAGATCACGTAGCTTGCCACCGGCCGATTGGTCAATGGTTTGCCTCGTGGAGAGATTGATATGGTCATAGAAGATTTGGACTTGGAGCCAAAGTTCTATGCCATGGTGAGGGACTTTTTGGAGTAAGTCCTTGAATCGAGTCCATGCCTCGTAGAGAGTTTCGCCTTGACGTTGTTGGAACATCAAGATATCATTCCTTAGCTTGGTAGTTCTTCCTGGTGGGAAAAACTGAGCAAGGAAACGAGTGGTGAGATCATCCCAAGAGGTGATGGATCCTGCGGGTTGACGTTCTAGCCACTGACTAGCTTGGTCCCGCAGAGAGAATTGGAAGAGACGCAATCGGGTCGTCTCTCGAGTGGCAACATCAAGGTCTATAGAATCAACGATTTTAAGAAAGTCCTTGAGATGTTGATTAGGATCTTCAGAACGAAGTCCATGGAATGCGCATCCGCTTTGCACCAACCGGATGGTGTCGGATCGCAAAGGTGTGATATTGGCTCCTTGAGTGAGCTCAATGGTGTTTCGATAGCCATGGTGGCTAGGACGGGAATACTCTCCTAAAGTACGGGCTCTAGGAGGTGGTTGTGGTTGTTGTGGTGGTGGGTTGTGTGGGTTAAGGATATTACCATCTTCCATGATGTCGGACGGTAATGGTTACGAACAAAGACACGAAGAAAATAGATAGACTAAAGAAAATCTAGAAAAATAAAATAAAAATCTCACTAGAAAGGAATCTAGTGAGTAGACCTAATAGAAATAAAAATTCAACCTAAACAATAACTATTCCCCGGCAGCGGCGCCAAAAACTTGATGCGTGGTTTTGTAACCTTACAACAGGTTTTACCTCTCGAGGGATCTCAAGAGGCTTACAACCCCACCAGGCAGTGTACCTGACCGATGTAGTATAGTGTAGTGGTAAGTACGGGGGATTGATCGTTCTCCACAGGGAATAGTGTTCGTTAGGTATGAAAGGCTACTCTAATTAGGTCTAAGGGTTGAGGAAGATTCTTTTTATGTTTTTATATTTTTATGAAAGCAAGTAAAATCTCGGTTTTGAAGGAGTGGGCGGAATTAGTTGCTAGTCAACTAACCCAATTTACTACGAATGCAAATAAAATAAAATAACAAAAATGAAAATGTGGTGAGAAACTTATGTGTAGAGAAATGTGTTTACTTAGATTTCCTTACTCCCTAACTATCTTTTACCGGTTAATTAGTGTGTATTAGTCGCGTGGATGACGGGTGTATTCCTTAATACCATTCGTGGGGTGGCGTACTTACTTCCCCAACTCTACAAGCTCCTACTTCACTCCTATGTCGAGCCGGCTAGGAAGCTCCTAACATGGGATCATTAGAATTCGCTTGTGCATTAAATACAACCATAAAAACCTTTAGTACGCGTTTGGTTCATGTTTCTTAAGACGTTCAAGCAAGTTACCGAATAGGAAGTTAGCCAGTTTTCTTAAGCCTAACATAGATAAACAATCATCCAATACAACTAATAACACACTAACAACCAATAATCAATAGCTAGGTTTCATTAGATCTAAGCAAACACAAGATAAATTTAGCCTAACATGTTAAACAAAAGACAAGAATAAGATAGAATCAAACAACACATAGACATATTGAATGATTAATTGATAACTTATCTTTCAATGAAACATGGAAGATCTCAAGGCAAAAAGCCCTGAAAAAGTAGCTGAATTCGTCCTAGGGTTTTATCCAAAATTCCACACACAATCAAAAAGCGCTCTTTAATGACAAAAATTAGAAAACTATATATAGACTTTGACATCTGACGGCGTCACCTTATGGATTGTGACGCCGTCACCTCGCCGCTTTTAGGGTTCCCGGATGACCATCTTGACGCCGTCCCTCTTTAGCTCTTCAAAAATCCATTCTGGCTTATCAAGGCTTGACGCCGTCGAACCTGTAACGTGACGCCGTCCCCTTATGATTTAAGCCGTGACGCCCTTGATCAAGTTAAAGCGTGACGCCGTCAGAATTCACATGCTATTTTCACTGGCCCGTCATGAGTAAATTTCACGTCCAACTTTTCTTGCCAAAGCATGACGCCGTCTGGGGTTAAATGTGACGCCGTCAAAGGTGACTTTCAGCCGATTCTTGAGACTTTGCCGTTTTCTTCACTTTAATGCTCCAAAAACGTCCAAAATGCCTCCTTTTCCAGATTTCTCCTCAAAAGTACCTAAAATGACAAAAGGAACGATTTAGGGCAATATTTGATCAAATAAATACGATTTAAGGCTTAAATGACCCCTTAAAAGCGGTACACTTTTCGCTTCATCAGGTAGTACATCCCAGTAGAACGAATGACAAAGCCATATTCTTTCTCCAAATTTATTGCTAACTGGTTCATTTCAGGATCATATAAAGATGGCAATGGCGATACCCTATTCCAGCTGAATCATGTCAATCTATACCTCATGCTCACACTGACAACTCATTCTGAATGAAGATCATTAATGTCAAGAGACTTGCAACAATGAAAGTTAAAGAGACCCACTACAACGTTTCCGCAACTCTGATGAAAAAGTCTCCTAATCCAAAAGAGTGTGAGCATGACGGTCAAAAGTCACTATTCCACATGAGGGCAACACAACAATTGATGAGCTTGGAGATTTACGGTGGCAGATGATCTCAAAGAAAGCTCAATAATCGCATACACCAAAGGAACAATATCACAAGTACAAAGTGAATCAACCACGAAGAATCAACAACTACGAGCTGCCAAATCACAAGAATGCTTAAAGACGAAGAACTTAAAGTTTTAAGATTTCCAAAGGTGACCCATAAAAGGTGCTGATAAAAGGTGACCTCACTTAGGGGAGATTGTTAGGAATACAAATATTCCTAGTAAAGACTCGGTCACCTCATCATTGTAATAACATTGTGATTAGCTCGTAGTTACGTTAGTTTAGTTAGTATTAGACTAGTTAAGTAACACCGTGGAAGAAGGACGGGTCTTTACCCACTGTATACCTGATCCGCAGCCCACACGGGGCGTTTATGTCATGTACTATAAATACCCTCTACCATGCAAGGTAGAGGGTTGAACCTCATTCTTAATCTAATATTCTTTTTTCTTTGTTTCTCAAGGTTCCATCTCTTTCTCTCTCTAAAACCATCCTTGTTCGATCCAAAGACTACTTAACCATACGTGTTTGATGTTTATGAATAGCCTACAGATGGTGAGCATAGCAAATGGGATATTGGAACAAATATTAATCACCATGACAAGAATACTATCCCCACATTAATAAGCAGTTCCATCAAGATCCCACCATCCAAGAATTTGGATGTACCAAAACGCCCAGATTGGGTACAAAATTCCAAGTGACTTAAATGGAAATCATCAGCAATCATAGCATGTGATAGTGATACCCAACACCACCAACATGCAGGCAAGGTTTCCTTGACACAATTATTTAATACCAATACATAGTTCTCGAAATTTTGATAGAGGTAAGTAGAAACGATGATTGATAGCGATGGATAATAACAGTAGATGTTAAGGAATTAGATCATCTAACTAAGAACTTCTCAAGTCAGAGTACACAACAAGCAAAATTCATAACTAATTGTGTCCTGTCGGAATACAATTGCAAGGTGGGACGCACCAAGTACGTTTCCCAATTGTACTGGTTCTGAGGAGGAAATTCTAGATGGTGATAGAATAGGTAATTCGAGAGGATAAAACTGATGTCTTATCTTGGAGTTGAATAGTGAGACTATATAGGAAAAGGGATCGTGAATAAAATAGAAATATGCAGATATGTAGCAAAAGATAGTATGAATGAGTGAGGGTTGGATAGGGAGGAGGTGCGTTCTGTGACAACGCTAGTAATTTAATTATCATATTCCAAAATACCACAACAATTGGTGAGTCATAAGGGTGGGTCATACACTAATAGCTCCCTCCATTACTCCTTAGCGGCTTTGATTGGGTTCGTCAACCCAATGAGTCTGTTAATTGTATTGGCTAGATCTATTAATGTTGGACCGACCCGTAACTCCAACATAACATAAAACAAAATTTCCAAAATGATAATCACAAGCTTCGCATTTTTCCCAAAATTCCTCAAACGCCAACACTCATAACGAAATCGATTTATCAATAAATACCGCATGACTCAAAACATGTCTAAGACAATTTACCGCATCAGTCATAACACATCATTCAACTCAATAATCACACCTTCCACATAAATTCCAAAATATATCAATCATATCGAAAATCCCATAACATTTCAAACTTATCTCATGAGGCTTCGGCATGGCAGGCTGGCATATGTTGGTTGAGGATCAATTTTTTTGAAAAATGGTTATTGTCTAGGTTTATGATAAGTACCCAGTTCTCTATAACCTGGCTCTGATACCAATCTGTAACACCCCCAAAATTTGGTACAACGGAAGACTTAATCAAGCTTTCGGGGTGCTACGAGATTGGTACACAACAAAAGCATAGTGAAACAAGATAGCATTATCCATTACATAAAACATTCTAAAAATCCAAATTCAAAGTTTACATTTATTCAAAAGTATCAAAGATAAGGCCCAAAAGAAATAAAAGTAGGTCCCCAAATATTATCAGAGTTTCGATTGATCCTTCAACCATGCCTCATGCCAAGCTTCCAAACAGCACACATCCAAATCAAACCTCATTAATTTCCTGAGAAAACATGCTAAAAAGGTCAGCTAACGCTGGTGAGTTCATAGGTTTAACATAATAAGTGGACCATTACCATAACATGCTAGCTATATTGGCTATATCATAAACCATCCAACATCTCACAATAAAATCATCCAAACAATTCGAATATTCCTATAGGTGCACACTAAAGATCCTGCACTAGATGCAGCATCCTCAACAATAACAATCCTGCACACTTGCAGCCCATAAAACAATAACCCTGCACTCTTGCAGCTCATATAACATATAATCATAGCCAAATAATATAGCATAGCATAATAAAAACATTAACATTTTATGGCCCAATCAAAACAGTTTTGCATGTTTTCTCACCCCAAGTTTTGCAAATATCGTATAAAAGCGTAAAAGTGGGGCTATGAAACTCACCTCGATCAAAGAAATCTCAGAATCATCAATGGAAGTAAAGCAAAGAAGCAGCTAACACGATCCGGCAACTATGGTCTCGGCACAACCTAATAATATAAAACTTATCTTAACGTATATCCGAAAACGTGTCAATTCCTAAATATTTCCCCAAATATATTTCGTTTTTATTTCCAAAATATTCACGTTGTAACCATTTACAATGGTTTGGTATCATCGGGTGTGTGTGCCGTGAAGACATGACAAAGACTCAAGTGAACTCACACGACGACAAAACTAGACCTTAACAACTCCTAAAACATGGTCAAATGATTACGTTTAAAGTTTAATAAGTCATCCGAAAGACTTATCGGATACTTATCGAGTTCGTCATCTCAATAAGCCAAATAATTTCTTTCGTCTCCCTTATTATTCCAAAACTAAATCATTAATCCGTTGGATCATAAGGAGAAGTTGTCCACTAATAGATTTCCTCCGACATGTCTACTTGGGCCCGTATTGGGATAGTTAGCCCAATAAGTTCGGTAATCATGTGGGGCTGATATATTAATGTCAACATATCCGTAACCCGACAAAAATACAACATAAACCTCAATATTCCCATAAATAGTAATTCCCGATAAACGTGCTCTCGAAACACTTAATAACTAGTCCATATTAATTTCATTTTGTTTGATTATTTATTTATTCCCATTAGATATTAAACAACATTATCGTCATTTAATATTTCTTGTAAATTCTTTAAAATATTAAATAACAATTTTACTCATTAGTTAATACTTTAAGTTATCGTATATATATATATATCATTTAATGTCCAAGTCTATTTATATTATCTCGAGTTATCTCATGTTTCGAGTCACAACTTCAAGTATAAAATATACTCGAGTAAAATAGTCAACAATTATAGTTACAAGTCTCATATAGTCCATTTTGGCTTGTCGAGGTCACACGAGACTACAAAGTCCCGGCGAGACTCGACTTGGCTCACATCAAACACAATTATATCCATAAGTCCAAATATGTATATCGCCGCAATTTCAAAACTCCAACAATAATGGCCGAAACCTACAGCACGTTTCTAACCTATCTCCGTCACTCTAAATCACAACAACGGCTCCACAACAAACTTTGCCGAGACCCTAATGGTCTCGGCTTTCACGCTCGGCACCAACACAACAACGAAACGGACCCCCTTATGGTCTCGTATTCCAAACCGAACCCAAAACAAATCCAACATCCAAACTAAGTAAATCTCTATTCCAACCTCCTCAATATCAACCTCAATAAATCAAGAAAAATAATAAATAGAATTCTCCCATGTCTCGACTCGACTAAAATATGACTCAAATAGACCAAGTAAGCTTCGGCCGTGGGTTTGAACCCACGAACTTGGCTCGATGTGAACACAACTCGACCCCCGTGATACCAAAACCAACTAAAAAGAAAAATTTATTTTGTAACCCTTGTTATAGAAACACCCCAAAACCCGATTACTAATACATTTAACCTTGTTTTTACGAGGGTATATATATATACCCCACCGTCGCACCTAAAGGCTAGGGACGGTGGGTCTCACCTTCTAGGACTTGAACTTCACTAGATCTATAAAAATGATGGCGGTGGTGATGATGTACGCGACGGTGAAGGCGCGTAGAGGTGGTGGTGGTGAGTTTTGTGGCACGTGGCGTATATAAAAATGATGGGGAGATTACTAGCGACAAAATGGTGGTGGTCGTGTGATGTGGGTGACGGCGGTGTGAGGTTGGTGGCCAGAACAGTGGCTGGAGAAGAGGGAGGAGAGGGGTGGGCGGCCAAATGGGAAGAAAGGGTTACTAACCCTAAAAATAAATTAGGTGGGTTTATATAGGGGCCCTTAGGACTTGTGGTGAACCCTAGCACGCCCATAAGGACCAAAACTGTAAATATAGGTTAGGGTGGGAAGTGTATTTGTTGCTATTCTTTTAGCAAATCGTTTCCGGGGCTAGTTTCGGTGTTGACACAACTTCCCGTAAAATTTTTATTTATTCCATTATTCTTAAACATATTTTTCCAATAGAATCGACTATGAATATGTCCATATTTATTTCGCACAACTAAATTTAATATTTTTCATATTATAAGGTTTTAGTGTGCCGAGTCGCGTAGTGCCTATCTCAAATACGTCATAAATCACTTAACCATAATAACGATAATTCACATAATATCATTACCAAAACAAATAAATTTCTAAAACTTCCCGAGGACATTTTCAAAAAATAAGTAGCGGCTCATTTTTAAATGAAATGTGGCCTTAAAAATAGTTCCCAAAATTACCAGTTTTCACACCATAGGAGTAAACTGTTGAACTTTCCTATAAGCAGTGCAGTATAAACCTTAAATTTCTTCAAAAGATCTACCTTTTAGTTGACTTGCAGTCCAATCATCTTGATGCTTTAAGTATTCCTTCATGTACTTCAACATTTGAGCTTGAGTTGGAGGTTTGTTTCTTCTTGCAGCTGCCATCTTTTTACTTTTATTCTTTCTAATCACCTCAATCAGATCATTGAGTGCATCTCCTCTGATTGCTTCTGGAATAGCTGCTATATCTTGTGCATAAAGTTGGTGAGCTAAAAGTGCCTCAGCTTCTTCTTGTGCCACTCTTTCTGCTTCTTCATTATGAAAAATCTGAGCTAATTCTTCATTTAGACTTGTTTCTCTGGCAATCCTTTGTTGATCCATAAATCTTGCAATAGCCTATTCTTTTTCAAATCTTGCTTGCTCTTCTTCCTGTGCTTTTAGAGCAATCTCTGCATCAAAATTTATCTGAGCTTGATCCTTCTTCTTGATCTTCTTTAGTAGCTCAGACTCTGTCATAATCCCTATACCTTTGTCTACCTTTTTTCTTCTAACATAAACAGTACTAACCCATATACCAGTAGTACTAAGTTGATGAGCAGTACTAACTTCAATTCTTGAACTTGTAGCAGTATCTTCAAGATTTTCTTGCTCTTCAATGTTTATTGGTTCAGTGGCTTCATCAAGATTCAAAGGCTCTGTATTTTGCTGAACATTTTCCATTTCTTGATCAAATTGCCTCCCTTGAGATTCAGCATCAGATTTCCTCCCCTGTTTGGAAGAATCATATAAATCATCCAAATCATCATTATCATCATCAGAACGGGAAGAATCCACAATGTTAGCTCTTCTTTTGGCTTTGAGTGACTTGACTTTATCCTGCAGTTTCTTCACCTTTTCAATCAACTTTTTGTAAGCACCAACATAAAGTTGCTTAGTCTCCTTGAGTTCTTTCTCCAAGCCAGTCACTCTTTTGGTCAATTTGGTACATATGTCCATCAATTCCTTTAGTGTCACACTGCCTTCATCACTTCAGCTTGTGTTACCTAGCCCGAGAGGTGAATCAAGAGGCATTGACTCAGTTTCAACCCTAGTTGGACTAGGAGGATCAGCTGAGCCCCCCATTTGTTCCAGTTGGCTGGGGATTCCACCACCTGTATCAAGACCATGAGGAATTGACACATTAGGTGTTGCCATAGCTTGGGTATTATGTATGTTACCACTGGCCTGCCCAGCTTCTAAGCCAGAGACAGTAGTGGTAGCCCTTGCTACACTGTCATAGATAGTCTCATCTACAACTATGGTATGAGGAGGAGAACTAGGCTGAGAGACCTCAGTTTCCTGTCTGGGTGAACTCCTATAGGAAGTGGAAGTTGGTTGTGAGGCTGAGTCAGAACCTGATGAACTTGTGGGTATGTGTTGGGACTTAACTGGGGTTGTTGAGCCTTCACCCTGTACCTGTACAAGCATTTCTTCAAATAAAGGTACTGCTACCCCATTATATCCTATTGAATCCATTCTCATATTGCTAAACAGTTTTTGAGTAAGGCTGGGAGTTGGATAAATAATTTGATGAGGTAGAAGCAGTCTTTTATGCATATTTAAAAATACTTGGACAAATCGTGGATACATTAAAAACTTGTATGTATTATCCACATTTTTCACCATACTTTCAAAAATCAGTTTGGAAAAATTGTAAGTCCTGTTTGTTGATAAGCAAATGAGAGCAGTTGCAATATTGCTACTGAATTGCTCCCATGAGGTTTTCTTGGGACTTAAGCAATGAAGGATAGTATGGATAAAAAATCTCCATTGTGGGGGCAAAACAACCTTTTTGAAAAGTTAATATTTGAGCAGTTGTGTCATACCCCATTCTGGACATGTTTTGAAAAATTTCAGTGTTAGTCATCTGCTAAATGGAGATGTCTCCTAACAGATGACTCAGTAACAGTGATTGTTTTGCCATCAACTGTTGCTTGTAACTCTTGTTCTCCATTTTCACCTGTTCTGACAGTTGTAGTCTACCAAAACTGTGTGATGAGAGAACGATAGATAGTAGGACTTACAGTCAAAGCATACCTGATGTGAGTAGAGTTGAGAAAGTCTACTATCTGATGGAAGTCATTGCTTCCCTCTGGTTTCTCCAAGAAAGCAACCATGTTATGTTTATCGACAAAAACCAAATTTGCCATTAGATTGATAAACCTTTGATTAGATTGATGGGTTATGATCGTTTAAGAGTTAATTGAGTAAGAAGTATAGCCAATTCAGATTTAAGTAGATAATGCTTAGGGTTGCGTTTTGACCGACTTAATAAATCCTCTCCTTATTGTGAAGAAATCTTTTAATTAAAGAAAAGATAAGGATAATTCAATATTAAGAAACCTATAAGCGAAGTAAGTGCCAAAAATATCTCAACGGCTATCTTTGAAAAATGGTTATATCCAACCAGTACAAACGGCTACTCAGCAGTACAAAGTTTTTCCTAGCAGTATGTGAGGATCTAAACACACGAGCCTGTGTTGAAGATACTTTGAGTATATATCAAATAGTATGCGGAATCTACTACTTGATACTTTAGAAGAATTGTGTGATTGATGTAACAGTAATTGAATGAAACAGTAAACAATGTATGAACAATGATGTAACTAAACGCTTCAATATTATTGATAATAATATGAGTGATCTTAACTTATCACTAGGGTTTACAACCTTGAAGCTTAACAAAAACCTTCTTTTTTACATCTAACCCTAGGACCTCCTTTTATAGCACAAGGAGTCCTGTACAAGATAACTAACAAGATACAATATTCGTATCATTCTAAACGTATAAGATATACACAATATCTATTCTATATTTATCTTCAAACGCGTCTTCAGCTTATAAGCAGTACAAACTATTTGTACTAACAATACTAACTTAGTTAGTACTGTTAGTGTTATCTCTAGCAGTTGTAATTTTAGACCTGGCAGTACAAACGGTTAGTGTTTAATTCCCAACAATCCTCCCCTAAACTTGTGATTTCTTTGCAAATCATCAAGTTTTCTTCAATTAAACTTCAACCTTGATGTTGGAGGGATTCTTCCAAACACTTATCATCTTTGCCTTCCAGCCTTCATCTTTCTTTCACATTGATCACTTATCTTCTGAATTAAGTCTCTAGCCATCTCAGTCACTTCTTCAACTCTTAGTTTCACAGATAACATTACAGTAAGAATTCCTACACCCAAAGGATATTCTTTTTCTGCTAACATGAACACATCCACTCCAGCTTGTGTAGATACATGGTGTACTCCACATGTGTCATACAGCTTCCATATTATGCCTAGAGTATGAGCTTCAAACTTCCAATATCTATCACTTGGATCTGGTTCATGTAATCTTTTCATTTCAACCCATAGCTCCTTCTCTTTGTCATCTACAATCTCTGATAAATTGAATCTGGCTTGAACTAATTCCCATAGTTTATCCAAATCTTCTCTGTCAAAGGATCTGATCATGTCTTCAAAACATTTGTAAACTGTTGAAACTCCACCAATTCTTATAATTTTCCATGCTTTGCCAAACTCATCTGTGTGAATCACCCAGTCAATTATTGGATGTTTGGCTTGAATTGGATCAACATTCAAAGATTCTGGAACAATCAGCATCATCTCATTAAGCTGCTCATCAGTCAAATCCTCCTTTTCTTCTTCTTTCTCTTCATCATTCTTCTGCTTCTTTGAAGATTCTGATTCTATGGTTAAGCCTGCTCTCTTTGTTCCTCTGCTTTCCTCTTCTGTACCTATTGGAATAAAATGTTGTATTTTCCTGTAAGCAATGTAGTACAATCTTTCAATTTCAGCATTTGATTTCCCCTTCAACTGACTTGCTTTCCAAGTGTCCTGATGCTTCAAGAATTCCTTCATATTCTTTATGATCTGAGATTTTGTTGGAGGTTTGTATCTTTTAGTACCCTTTTTTTCATGCTGTTTCCTTATAGTGTCAATCAAATCTTTAAAAGCTTCTTCTCTTTCTGCTTCAGGAATCTCTTCTCTTTGTTGATCATATAATTGTTAAACTAGAAGTTCATCAGAAATTTCTTGAGCTTTTTCCAGTCTTTGCTCATCCATAAAACTTGCAATTTCATCTTTATGAGCTTTTCTTGCTATCTCAGCATCATAGTCAATCTGGAACTGTGTACTCTTCTTAATCTTCTTTGGTGATTCAGGCTCAGCTTCTGTCATAATTGATTTACCTTTGTCTGCTCTCCTAGCAACACTAGCAGTACCTTTATCTACACCAGCAGTACTAACTGGTCTTGAAGCTGTGTCTTCAACATCTTCATCAAGATTGACTGGTTCAGTTGTTTGTTGCTCGTCAACACCCATATCAGCATCAAAATCTCCAATATCTTGATCATCAAACTTTAATTGCCTCCCTTGAGTCTTTGCATCAGTTTTCCTCCCCTGTTTGGGAGAATCACCCAAATTATTATCAGAATTACTATCAGTTGAAATTGAAGACTCTACAATGTTAGCTCTCCTCTTGGCTTTGAGTTTCTTGACCTTTTCCTGTAGCTTCTTCATCTTCACAACAAGCTTGGTGTAAACTTTCCCATAAAGCTGGTTTGTTTCTTTAAGATCTTTCTCCAGTGCAGTCACCTTGTTTGACAATGTGGTATAAAGAACCGTCAATTCATTAAGTGTCTTACTGCCTTCAGCACTTCCAGATGTGTTACCTTCTGCGAGAGGTGCATCATGAGACATAGACTCAGTTTCAAACCTAGGAGGACTAGGTATATCAGCTGAGCCACCCAAATTTTCCATATGGCTTGAGTTTCCACCACCTGTATCAAGCCCATGAGGACTAGACACATAAGGTGTTGCCAGAGGTTGGGTCTTATTTATGTTACCACTGTCCTGTGCTACTGCTAAGCTAGACACAGTAGTGGCAGCCCTTTTCACTCTGTCAATGACAGCCTCATCTACTACAAGTTGAATAGTAGGAGAACTGGGCTGAGATACCACAGTGCCATGTCTGGTTCTTCTCCTATAAGTTTGTGTGACAATTGGGGTGTGTGATATATTTGGAACAACAATGGGTGTGTGTTGGGACTCAACTGGGATTGTTGGTCCTTCACCCTGTACCTGTAAAAGCATTTCCTGAAATAATGGTACCTCTACCCCATCAAACCCCTTAGATGCCATACTCATGTTTTTAAACAGTTTTTGTTGTTGGCAAGGAGTTGGATAAATAGTTTCATGGGATAGAACCACATCTTTCCTTGTGTTTAAAAGAACTTGTATAAATCTTGGGTACATCAAAAATTTAGTTTTTGCATTCACATTCTTCACCATACTTTCAAAAATCATTTTAGAAAAGTTAAAAATCCTGTTTGTGGATAAACAGATGAGAGCAATAGCAATATTGCTACTGAACTGCTCCCATGAAGTTTTCTTAGGACTAATACAGTGAAGAAGTGTATGTATGAAAAATCTCCATTGTGGGGAGAAACATCCCTTCTGAAAAGTCAGTAATTGATTGGATGTATCATACCTCATTCTGGATATATGTTTAAAAATTTCAGTGTTTGGCAAATCACTAATACCTTTGGAATCTTTTAATTTAAGATGTTTCCTAAGATACCTCTCAGTAATAGTGAAAGAATTGCCATCCACTGTTGAATTTATCTCAGTGTGTCCATTCTCAACTGTTGTGACAGTAGCAGTATGCCAAAACTGATTGATTGGTGAGACATAGATAGTTGGATTAACAGTAAGAGCATACCTTATGTGGGTATTGTTCAAGAAATCAACTATCTCATGGAAGCCTTCACTTCCTTCTGGTTTCTCCAAGAACGCGACCTGGTTGTGTGTTTTCACAAATTGCAAATTTGCCATTAGAGAGTATAAAACTTTAATTAGAAGACTGAAGTATGATCGTTTATGATTGAATTGAGAGTTGTGAAAGCCAATTGAGTTTTTATAACAAATACTTTAGGGCTTGAGAAGTTTGCGAATGGATAAAAATGATCTTAAGAAAGAATTTATGTGAATTTTTTTTAGAACGAAGATAATTTATCCAAATAGTAACCCTATAAGTATGGTAAACGAGCGAAAATTACTCAATGGCTATGTTAGAAAAATGGTTATTGACCAAACAGTACAAACAGCTAGACAACAGTACAAATTTTATGCTAGCAGTACTAACTTTTGCCTAACAGTATAAACTTTTGTCAAAAATTTTCTCTAGCAATATTAACTCAATGCCTTTTAAAAAACATACTGCTCATAACATTTTGAAAGGATTAAGTGTAAAGGAATACACTTAATCAAGATTCGGTTTCATTTAACCTCTGGTTGTGTTAGAACCAATGATTTCAGCAAAAATGCTGCCTGTGTACAGATAGACTCATTCGAAGAGCCTTCTTGACAGGGTTTCCAGCTCGTGGCAGTTGTTACCTCTAACACAAATTAGTTAGATTCACGGTTTCTCGCTGTTCTCAATACCAGATGTCCTTAGACTGCTCACATTATACTAATGAAAGTATAAAATGGTAAAGAGTGGGTTAGTCCAATTACTTTCTGACTAACTATGCCATCAATACATCCTCCAAAGGTAACATATCCTCCATCCAAAGGTGTAAAGTCTGAAAGGTATGACATGTTCCCTGTCATGTGCCTTAAACATCCACTATCTAAGTACCCTTGATCTTATTCATCATCTTTTGGATGTTCCTGCACACAAAGTAAAGGAAATTAGTTTCCTTTGGGGACCTAAGCCATCACTAACTTGGATCTGCCTTGTGCAT
This sequence comes from Artemisia tridentata subsp. tridentata, assembly GCA_021014915.2. Taxonomy (NCBI): domain Eukaryota; kingdom Viridiplantae; phylum Streptophyta; class Magnoliopsida; order Asterales; family Asteraceae; genus Artemisia; species Artemisia tridentata. The sequence continues at coordinate 7,800,232 of CP139505.1, read as the reverse complement.
CAATGTAATTGTATTTCTTCATGGTTATTGATGCACTGTTGGATTTGGTGGGTCTCCATCTCCAACATGTTGAGGCCTTAACAGCATTGCCCCCATTTGCCCTGAAAGTGTTCATAGACTTAGCAGTACTAACTACTGGCCTAGCAGTACAAACTGCTGGACTAGTAGTTTTGAACATTGGACTCCTAATTTTGTTATGAAACACATTTTTCTGATAATAGGGCCTGTTGCCTGTTTGTTGTGCTGATTTTGTAAAACATGTTATTGGTCTAGCACTTGTAACAGTTTGTTTGGGGTTAACAGTTTTGATTGGTCTAGCAGTAGAAAGAGATTTGATGCCAGACTTCAGCAAGACTGCTCTGGGAGACATATTACTGTTAACATTAAGGTGAGAGTTTCTTGGAAAACATGTGGTCACCCTTGCATTTGTATACCCATTCACCCTTGTATTCCCATTTACCATCCTTTTCTCCTGATGGTAATTGCAAAAAGCCTGCAAATGATCAAAACTACCACAAACATAGCAAGCCTTATTATACATAACAAACCCATTGCCTAGTTGTTGGGACTTAAGATTGTTCCAGTTCCTCTGGTTGCCCCTAGGACCTTGAGACCTACTTGGTGACCTATACAACTCTGCATATTTAACTGTTGGCCTAGCTTGTTTTACTTGCTTTTTATGTCTAACAGTTTCAACCTTAACACCTTTAGGAACAGTAGTTTCCTCCTTGACTTCTAACACAGTTTCCTCAACAAGTAAGGTATCACTAGCACTTTCAAAAGACTCATTAACCTCTGCAGTCTTTTCTACCTTGGGACTCTCACTAGTCTTTGGCCCATATTCAAACTTGGGCTCTTGAAACTCATCTAAACCTATATGTTCTAAGACAATGCCTGGGGGTGAAGGTACCTGATATGTGTTAAATTACACATATATTTTACCTAAATAAACGGACCAAAATGACCAAAAACTGATCAAATATGCCAAATATATTGTGTTTTTGTGTTTATGCATGTGCAGGTACGGATATCAAGAAAATGGATGAAAAACACGGAAAAATGGACATAAACGAGCACGAGAATGGAAAGAGAGATCAAAAGCCGAGGCTAGGGAAGCAATTTGCAATATTGGATCAAAGATATGCTCATTCAGTCAAAAGTCAACCTTGAAGAATCAAAGATTGTCAAAATTTGCCCTTGGAAGTACTTTTCATAAATGGAATAATCAGTCCTTGAAATTACAAACTTGACAACAAATGGTCCCTAAACTAATATTAACTAAAATCCTAAACCTTACTACCCGGATTCACAAATAAAACCTAAACCAATCCTAGCCCACCACCATTTTATTAATAAATCCAATCCACCCCCGTTTAACCCACAACCCGTTTCCCTTTTATTACCCACCCAAGTCAAACCAATAACAATCCAGTCAAACACCCAAAATGCGCCAAATTACCCTTTCCTTTTACTGTTCATCATCCTTTTCAGAGAATTACCCGTACACCCATTTTACCTTCATTTAAGTACTTCTAGAAGACTGACAAACGTGCAGAGAATGTCAGGGCCTTGGGATTGCCAACATGGCAGAAAGGAGCACTCCTATTGGATACTACACATCAGTGATTTGATCCAAGGGCTGATAGAAGGAGTTCCACATGAGAAGGATGATCGAGGGTGGATATGAGATGATCCAGAGCCTTCCAAACCCTAGGGGTTCCTTATCCCTCAGCTCCTATAAATACCCCCCTCATTTCACCACATTAGTGTGTAGTTTTTTGTAACGTTACTCTGCCATTTTATTTCTTAGTGTAATTTAGCTTTCAAATTAAACTTGTAATCCTTCATTTAGTTGTAATCAAGCTTTTAATATAATATAATTTCAGTTTATTTCTTTTACTTGTTTAAATTTCCTTTTATGCCTTTACTTAACGCTTCATTTATGCTTACATAAGCTAGTTTAAGCTTAATCTCTATTGTACCAGCTTTATATAAGTTTTTAAAAGCTTTTTATTCAAATACTTTTACTCTTTCTGTTTTTTAAACAAAAATCCAAAAAAATAAGAAAATACTTTGAAAAAATACAAAAATATGTTTCAAATTACTTAAACTCAGCTTCAATAAGCTCTTTCTCAGTTAGATTAAGCTCATATTAGCTTATAGTAGCTATTTGTGAGCTTATTAGGTACTAATTCAGATTCAATCTCAAAAATTCCAAAAAAGTCAACAAAAGTCAACAAAATGATAAAATAAGCTTTTGGATGATAAGCTAATAAGGGAAGGGCTTATTACTGTTACTAGCTTGTCTTTTGACTAGCTAGAGCTTGTAGAGTAGCTCCTCGAGCCATTTTGCCCTGTTTTGAGTAAGGGCTTAGTAAGTTCCATTTAAATTTCAAGTTCTAGTTCATTATTGCTTATTTACTGCTTATTACTTGCTTTTCTGTGCTTACTTTAGTATTATATTGCTTTTTGTAGCTTAGTTGTAGTTTATAGCTTACTTGTTTCAATTTTTGCCAAAAATCATAAAAAATACAAAAATATTGCTTATTGAGTTTTGCTTTTTAAGAGTGCTTATTTTCAGTGTCATTTTGCTTTTTGGTGCTTAATTTAGCTTTTTAAACTTCTGTCTTTCAAATCCTTTGCTTATTTGGTCTTAATCCTTTGAAAAACCAAGACAGTCTACTTATAGGGGTGTTTGGCATAACTTAGATTTAAGTGTTTTGGTCATTTGATGAGTTTCAAACTGCTTTATTTCAGTCTTATAAGTAGTTTAAAAGATATTCTAAGCATTTTTATTTAAGTTTTTAGCTTTTCAAATAGTTTTCCAAGTTTCTTAGTTTACCCTTTTGTTAAACTGCTTATTTTTAAACTTTTTAGTATAAAGTCTTTTAGGTGTTCATTTTTGGTCAAAAACTAGTTTAGTAGTTTGTTTTCAAGCTTAGGATTTAGTGTCAAAATGATTCTGAGTCTTTGAGTCCATTTGTCAAGTCTGTCAACATTTTCAAAAAAAACAAAAACATGACTGAGTAGCAGTCTTATCAGCTTCTTTTCTAGCTTATTTCCTTTTCAAAAAATTTTAAAAAGTGTTTTTCTTAGTTATTTAGTAGCTTAACTACATCTGTTTTTACTTTTTAGGGTTTAGCTAAATCATTTAGTAGCTTAATTTTAGCTTATAAAAGTGCTTGTGAGGCTGTTTTTCAAAGTATTCATTTTCATATCTGTCTGAGTAGCCTTAATGTCTTCTTAATTTCTGCTTATTCATAGATGCTTATTGTCCAATTTTTGGTGCACTAATAGTTATTAGTATAAGCTTGATCTGTTTTTGCTTTTCTGAGGTTTTAGTGCTTATTTAAGTGCTTATTTGGAGTTTGAAAGTAGTGGGTTTAGGCTGTTTGATTTGCTTAATTATGAATCAGCTTTTGTTAACTTTTTGGCTTATCTGCTTATTAGGTTAGCTTATGTAGGTTAGTTTAGCTTATTTAGATTGCATTTAAGTCCTTGTAGCTTAATTAGTCTTTAGGTTAGCTTATAGCTTATAGATAATAGCTTTTTCAAGTTTTCAAATTTTTGCTTTTTAGCTTTTACACTAAACTGTCTCAATCTCAACTTATATCTAGCTTATTTTAAGTTTTCATAAAAAGTTGTTTTTAAAAAAAGTACTATTTTAATCTGTTTTATAAGTTGCAAAAAGAAAATAAAAAAATAAAAAAGTTTTAGCAAAAAGAGTACCCAGGGTTCGAACCCTGGACCTCTCCAACACACAGCCTCAACACCACACCTGTATACCAGTCGCCCTTGGGTCTTTTTCAGTTATAATGTAGGCTATTCTTAAACATCAAACACATATGGTTTAGTAGTTCTTGGATCGAATGGATAGGTATTTAGAGAGAGAAAGAGTTAGAGAGAGAAAGAGATGGAACCTAGAGAAACAAAGAAAAAAAAGAAGATTAGATTAAGAATGAGGTTCAACCCTCTACCTTGCATGGTAGAGGGTATTTATAGTACATGACATAAAACGCCCCGTGTGGGCTGCGGATCAGGTATACAGTGGGTAAAGACCCGTCCTTCTTCCGCGGTGTTACTTAACTAGTCTAAATCTAACTAAACTAACGTAACTATGAGCTAATCACAATGCTATTACAATGATGAGGTGACCGAGTCTTTACTAGGAATATTTGTATTCCTAACAATCTCCCCCTAAGCGAGGTCACCTTTTATCAGCACCTTTTATGGGTCACCTTTGGAAATCTTAAAACTTTAAGTTCTTCGTCTTTAAGCATTCTTGTGATTTGGCAGCTCGTAGTCGTTGATTCTTCGTGGTTGATTCACTTTGTACTTTGTGATATTGTTCCTTTGGTGTATGTAATCATTGAGCTTTCTTTGAGATCATCTGCCACCGTAAATCTCCAAGCTCATCCTTTGTTGTGTTGCCTTCATGTGGAATAGTGACTTTTGACCGTCATGCTCACACTCTTCTGGATTAGGAGACTTTTTCATCAGAGTTGTGGAAACATTGTAGTGGGTCTCTTTAACTTTAATTGTTGCAAGTCTCTCGATATGAATGATCTTCATTCAGAATGAGTTGTCAGTGTGAGCATGAGGCATGGATTGACATGATTCAGCTGGAATAGGGTATCGCCATCGCCATCTTTATATGATCCTGAAATGAACCAGTTAGCAATAAATTTGGAGAACGAATATGGCTTTGTCATTCGTTCTACTGGGATGTACTACCCTCCGGTTTTGTGAAAAACCGACCTGTGATCAGATAGAATCTCTTTTAAAAGAGGATTCTTCTTGACAGGAATTTCCAGCTTTAGTAATGAATCTTCCAAAGAATCCACTTTGGAATTATCATACTTAGCATGTTCTCGTACCGGAACGTCTCAAAGCAGACAGCACGGTAGAGTGAATCGGTGAATTGACATTCACTGATTGATGAGAAAATGATTTAGAGAAATCACTCGCGTGTCACTTAATAAACATTTTTGAGACACGACGAGGGTTTTGTAGCTTGAATCAGATTTTCATCATAAAATACTTTTTTTTGAAATATTGTACACAATCAATGTGCTCGAAAATTAGTTGGTGAGCACATAGAGAGGTTTTTGTCAAAATCATTCGTCAATCCAATTTCCTGGAACAAGTTTGATTCAAATGTGAATCGCCCCATTGTTTCTTTCCAGTTGTCACTAGTTTGATCCATGAAGGATCTCACATGTCACCTACCAAGAGCTTGTTTGATGTTGGCTCTAGCAGGATTTCCATCTTCATTGTGAATACTTTCGTATCACTCGGATGTTCTGGCAATACCACAAGGATAATGCGTAGGACTCTTAATATATTTTCTTAATTTTCACGGTGTATGAAACAGTAAGCATATTGGAAATGTGTCCTAATGAGATTTATGGATGATCTCTTGGCTCTAGACTCAATTGTGCGTTTTGATCCGCTCCTGGAGACTGGGGAGGTGTCTCCTGTTTAGGTATCAACATGGCTCGCAATGAGCGGTCGATACATTGCACAAGGTTCCCGTGAGAATGAAACAAGTCCTCTTAAGAGAACTTGAGTGGCTAGGAAGTTTAGTGCAGTGCGTCACTGGGTCCATGACGTCTTGTCTTCAATACCGGTGTTACCTTAGTAAACACTAGTAGCATATGTATTGAACCCGGTTTCTGCCCTAAGGTTGAATATATGGAGGGCTATTTCTTTTCACCCTTTCTCAATATATTTCTTTTTCATTCTTCAACCCCTTCAGTGCTTACCGAGACTTCATCACTAGAACCTTGTTGGGTTTGTTCCAGTTCTAGCTCTTTTTTAGTCGGCACTCTTCCCTTTCTCACTTTTCTCCTTTTTTCATCATACCTAAGGACTTCTACTCTAACTAGAGGATTGTCCCTGGGTAGATCCTTCCGGTTCTGGTGGATCATGGGAACTAATACCTAACCTTAACCATCCTTATAACTCCATGCATTAAGGTAAATTGGTCGGTCTTTGGTATTCTTCCACAAACGCCATTCGCTCCCCCTTAATATGTGCATCGGTATTTGTAAAAGAGTTTCGCACATATGAGGGAGCCTATTATTGAGCCCAAAAGATCACATTTTTATCAGATTTCTTATTTAAATCACATTCTCTCCCCAGATCGAAAATATCAAACCTTTTGAGATTTTGGATCTCAATTGATTTAAATAATTTGGAAAGGCCTTTTTGGGAGAAGAATGTGGTCAGGTTTAAACATGTCTGATAATGGGAACATTTTTGCGCTCCCCCTCAATTCATGAGGGGGGTGGTTATGTGACTGAACATATGAGTTTTTAGAATGATTTGGAGTCTAACGAGAAACTCATGAGAAATTCATGTATTGACACATAACCATCACTTTTCAGATCTTTGTACAAAGTGAAAAGGTTTTGATCATTGAAATCACTCTCCCCCTCCAATCAATGACCCATGGTAAAGCTATAACAAAAGATAGTTGTCATTGATTGAGTGATGAATTTTATGAAAAGATGAATCCAGATTGATTTCCAAAATCTTCATGGTACCACCATGTTTTTGCACAAACACTTTCTTGAAAAATCATAGAAAAGAAAGTATTTGGCGATAAGAAAGAAGATTTCTCTTCTTATACAAGAAATGATGCACTGAAACGTACATCAGATCGAGGGTGCACGAATATATAGTAATTCACGCTCGGATGAACGGCACCCTTTGCAAGGAACAACCGTCTTTTTGGCGACGTGTTTTCCTCATTTTGAAAACCGGGTTGCTATCTGAAGTAATAGCAAGCCATTAATTTAAGAGCGGGTTACAGTCTGAAATAACTGTAAGCCATTCATTTTAAGAGCGGGTTGCAGTCTGAAATAACTGCAAGCCATAATTTTAAGTCCGGGTTACAGTCTGAAATAACTGTAAGCCATTTAGGCATGTTTTGAAAACTTTTTGAACTTCTGTTCGAACTTCATTTAAAGACCCGTGTCATTATTGAATGACATTTCTAGGACCGTAAATGTTATCGATGCCAGAAGACATGCCTTGAAAATTTATTTTTATTTTTATTTTTTATTTATTTTTTTTATGGATTTTCTGGGTTTAAGTTTCTCTATTTACAATTTGTTGGTTTTATATTTTTCTATTTACATTTTGATATATGATATGTACAAAATATGTTACTCAGTTTAAGAAGATGATGACATGAATATCGAAATGAGGATACTTTCAGTATGTGGTAGACATCTGTAGTCAACATCTCTTAAACATTCTCCACCAAAGCTTTCGAGGCTCCTGAATAATCGACTGAGCTTGAGCCTTCTCAATGTAAAGCTTTGATAGCTTCCCCCCAAACCGACAATCTTCCTTTTGAGCAGTTTCAAAGCTCTCTTTCAAGCTTACGAAAGGTAAGTGTACAGCGGAAACCGTAGCAAACCACATCAAATATTGCTGCTCCTTTTAAGAATAACCATCATGATTCTCCGTTCGGGGGATCATCAAATCGATCAGCAACGTATCATCTCACGTTTGAATAATTATTCTCACATTTCTTCCCGCTGAAGACTGAAGAATGTATACCAAAAGTATCCAGAGACCACTTCCCCCAAGTAGTTCAAGTGATGCAATCAGTCTCATTATATGAAGCCCAAAATCCCGAAGTACACACTCAATCCCATTAATGAAGTCGAACACGTAACATCAAGATCGATTAAGACCCGGAAATGCACTTTTCTCCCTTCTGGAATTTGCAGATGAGAATTGCTACACCAAAGTCAACTAAGTCCCGAGTGTAATCATCATACAATTGTGTACCTCTTTAATCATCAGAAACTGTTTCTTACATCTCTTCCCCCACGTAGTTGGAATAATACACCAGAAGCCATGAGTTAAACACTGATTTTCTCTGCGGTTATGACATTTGTCTTTCCGGAATATCTTCAACTAAGAAGAAGTATAACGTTCATCACGTGTACTCGTTGTGCGTTCAGATGTATGTCTCCTTCCCCCTTGCTGGTTTTGATACCTCAGAATCAGCAACACATTTTACGCACGTATACTTGAAATCTTGTGAGAAGAACAAAGTTGGCTCAAAGTGTATTCTGTGAGAATCAACTTGCTGAAAAGCAATGTGAGCACATCTAATTAGGGATTAACTCTGGTTTTTCACTCTCCCCTAATTAGTGCTCTCCCCCAAACTGACAACCTCTCTGATGAGTGCACGGAATATGAAGAAGTCTTTTGATAATTAAATGCATATCGTCTTTAGTCTTCTAACACACAACGAAAAAAAATATAGAACAGACTGTAGACTTGACCTTCTTCAAGGTTGTCCATTTGGGAAATAGCATATCAACATCATCATCTCACCAAGTGCAGTCCAGTTATCTTTCATGTAACAAATCTTCCAAAATGTACACATATACCCATCGAAAGACGAAATGATAACACCAAAGTAACACGTTGAAGCACTGATCATCTTGAATTTGTTGTCTGATGTTGGTGAAGGCGGATAAGGTAGAAGTACGTAGAAAAATACGAGTGAAGGATATAGAATCAACCAATATCAGACAAAAATCACCTCGATGTACAAATTTCTCTCCCCTGGTGGTTACGATTTATCGGAATCAACATAATAATGTGTACATGAAGCATTAACTGGAAGCACTTCATCATTAATCATATCAACCCGTGAGAGAATGTCGATAATCCCAAAGTCAATCAACAAGTAGTTTATTCACCCTTTCCCTTCTCCCCCTCAAAAATTGTATATGCTTGTTGCAATTTTTGATTGAATAAGTGAAACACAAAAATGTAATCCAATGTACGTTGATCCACTTGATGGCTGTACGATCATGGGAAAAGTATGAAGCTTGTTGATGAGAATGGTCATAAATAAGAAGATTTCTCTTCCTCCCAAGATAAAGCGTACTAAAACGTACACCTTTTTTTTCTTTGATGAACGGGGCCTGAAGTGTTGTCAGCAGACGCCATTGTCATTGAAGAACGAGGCTTGAACAGAATTATTCAAACGTCATACGATTAGGTGCGGGTCCAGAACTGAGGTGTCCAGGAACCGTTTGCTCAGTCACCTCATCAAACGTGATATGAATAGTTTCCATGATTTGTCGGGTTCGTTTGTTGTAGATTCGGTAACCCTTACGATCTGGTGCACAAACTCTGTATCATTGGACCGCACAGATCCATGTGAAGGGTGTGAAGAACTTCCATAATGGTGTCGACAGTTTTGGGTTTGTGTGTGTGTTTCTTGCTCTTTCCTAGTTGACACGCAGAACAGAGATGATCTTTTTCATATTTCAACCTGGGCATGCCTCGAACAAGATCTTTGCGAGTAAGTTCATTTATGGTGCCGAAGTTAAAGTGGTTTAAGCAGTGATGCCATAACCATGATTTGTTCTTAGAGGCCTTTGAGAGCAAGCAAATAGGAGAGGACCGCATCATGTCTTTGATAGAGATGGTGTAAAGGTTTGTGCCTCGACAGCCTTTAAGGAGATCAATTCCATCCAACTTTCTAACAAAGCATGTATGTTTTCTGAAGGCAACTTCGAGATAGGAATCACAAAATTGGCCAATAGAGAATAAGTTATGCCCAAGTCCTTCTACATAGTACACCCTGGAGATGCCGCTGTCACCAGACACATAGTCTCCATAACCCATAATCGCCCCGAAATGGTCGTTCCCAAATCTAACTGTCCCGATAAACTTTTTCACGAAATTCCTGAGCCGTGAGCTATCCCCGGTCATATGTTTTGAGCAGCCTGAGTCCAAATACCAAAGGACGATTTGTACGACCTGCATTTGAAAACAGACGAAAGAAGAGAATTTGGAGTGCCGGATCCCCAGTTTAAGTTGGGTTCCGGTTGGTTAGTGCAAACAAGTTCTGGAGCAACAGAGACCTTAGGTGCATTCGCTTCAATGATGGGAATTTCACTAGTAGATGCATTGGGCCTAGTTAAGGAACATTGTTTCTCTAAAGGGAAAGTTCTTCCAGTTGGCTTCCATTCCTTAATAGGCACTACTTTAGAGTAAGTTATCCTAGTTAAAGGACAATGTTATCCTAAAGTGAATTTCCTTCCAGTGGGCTTCCATTGATAGCCAATATTGACAAAAAGTTTTCCTGTTGCATTCCAAATTTGCTTAACTCGTTTAGCTCTCCAAACTTTCTTAACTGGGGTTTTGTTGGATGACTTCAAAAATTTCTCAACACATTTATCATGATTAGCCAAAGTTAAACATTCATTACATGTTTTGCAAAGTGAATTTGGGTTTGAATTATGATCCTTTTTGCTCAAATCCGACTTATTGTTCCTCATGTGGTCTTCTACTTTCTTTTTAGGAACACTTTTAGCTGTTGAAGTCTTATCATTCTTTATATTTCTCATAGGTTTTGACTCTCTAGCTTTAGTGTCACTGTTAATTCTTATAGAAGGACTGATGGGAGTCTTAGTCTTTTTCACTTCTAGTTGCTGAACATGTTTTGATGTGTTGGGATCTGAAGTTTCCAATGGTGCTTCAAAGGTTACATGCTTGTTCTTAGTCATTGAGGATGATGCAGTGAGCCTATCTTGCTTGTTGCCTATCTTAGGACGTGTGCCAATGGCATATTCTAAGAGTTCCTGAGATCGTTTAGTGAGGAAGCAGGCATCTAGAATAGCACTATCCTGTGGTTTCACTATCCTATCCTCTTCTACAACCTCACGAAGCATGTCAAGACTATCCTTAAGGTACGAGAGATAGTCATGGTGAACCGACCTATTTTTCCTAAGAGGAAGTGGAATATACACAGCATCAATTGCATACTTCTTACAAGCAGAAACCTTTTGAACATTATCATCACCAGTTATGACTGGCATTTTTCCTTTTACCTGAGTCTTTAGATTCTCATTTTCTTTAAGCAAAGAAGTTATCTTTTCATTTCCTTGATCACGGGTGATTTTGATTGAATCAAATAACTCTTTGAAACGCTGTTTAGCATTTTCTGTTTCAGCACGAAACCACTCAATATCATGTTGTAATTGATTAATGGTATCTTGATTATGAAAATTTTGAGAATCTAGAGACTGTGGGTTCTGGGAATCAATCACTTCGCTCTTTTGAGACCTTAATTGAGCGATCTGTTGTTTCAACTTTCGAATCGTGTTCATATGAGCTTGAATTTTTTCATCACGTTTGCTTATCTCAAAGTATGCATCAAATTCAGGAGCATCCAAAGATGTCTTGGCATTTGACGTTTTGTATTTTTCTTCTAGGTGTTGATATTTTAATTGCCAGTTAAGATTATCAACCTCTAATTTAGACAAATGCTTGACCATGTTATCATGGTCATCGTTTTGGATTTTCTCAAGCAACTTTAAATTCTCCCCCTCAAGCTCTATAACACGATTCTGGGTGACATTTAGTGCATTCGACAAAGTTTGAAATTGACAAGCAGTTAATGTAGAATCAGTAGCAGTGAAATATACATCTTGTGCAATACATCTAGCCAACAAATTCTCATTAGCAATAAGCAGATTCTTTCTTTCAATTTCACAACTTTTAATTTCGATAGCATTTTGTTTAACCCTTTCTTCCATTTCTTTAAACACGTTTTTTTATCTCAGTTACATCAGTATCCAGGGTTTTTCGCATTCCCTCAAAGTGTTCTTTTAGTAGTTTAAAGAATGGGATGACCTCAGTAAGGTAACATGTTTTTGTTTGCTCAAAACCCCTTTCCCCTTCAGTAATTCCCGTAGGTGTAATCCTCTTTTTACACGTTTTATCAAAATCAGCAAATAATTGACAAAGTACATAGATGCTAATTAGAGTTTTACATGCAGTGGGAAGAGTTAACGGAACTAAGTGCATGGGTGTATTGGGAGGGTACACCGTGGCTGCCGCAATCTTAAGGGGTGGAGCATTTTCTTTGAGTACATCGACTTTTCTTTTTTCTATGTCTATTGACCAAAAAATATTGCTTCGGGGTCAGCTTAGTTTGAGGTGCAAAGACAGTCAACATGTTTTCCTTATAGTAATCAAAAGATTTGATTATGACACGTTTTTCAACACATATGGGGTCCATCATTTTCTCAGCCTGTTTTACTCTATTTATTTCCTCAATTTCATTCCCCTCTTGTGATGATGGTACATTAGGTGGAGCATGATATCCTTTAAAGAGTTCACTACCATCATACAGGGCAGGTTGTGCAACTTTATGGACATTTGACTTAGGTGCACCTACGTACTTCTCACTATGTTGGTCACATAGTTTTTTGTGCTTGAGCATCATTTGAGCAGTTTGTCTGGAATGGTCTTGCGTATACAATTTATTTTCAAGCTGTGTTTTCAACGTTTTAAGTCTGAAAAAATCATTTAAGAGTTTTGTTTCTTTGTCTTTGAAATCTTGTTTAAGCATTTTTACACTTTCCTGAATCTCCAATTTTTGGTTAATTGTTTGATTCAGTTGATTTTGCAAAGATTTCAGTTCTTTTTGTAATGCTTCTTCCTTTAAGTTACGTTCAGTTATGTATGAACGCATTTGCCAATCCATTTTCTGCTCACGTTCGGTTAGCTCAAATTTTGATCGTTGCTCATAAATAGACACTTGTTCTTTAAGGATCTTAATTCTAGTGGCCAAAGTGTCATCAGGGAAGCAAGTATTTGTCTCATGTAAGTCACAGTCATTATTTAGAACAGAGGATGCACAACTAGGTACAACAGACGCTTCGTTGTGCTTCACATATTGTTCATTGTTCCAAGCAGTATCTGATTCACCAACGTTTGTCTGTTGTACTTTGTCGGGAATCCTTTGTTCATGCAACACATTATCATTATTAATGACAGAAGATACCCCATTAGGTTCAGCCAACGCTTCGTTGTGTTTCACATGTTGCACATTGTTCCAAGCAGTATCTGATTCACCAACATTTGTCAGTGGCTGATGAAGCTTGTTCTCTAGAGAATTCGGGCACACAAAGTCTCTATTGGTACCAACATACTCAAACACGTTTATCTGTTGTACATCTTTGGGAATCTTTTGTTTGTCAATCATGTTGTACAATCTGAGTATTTCAGATATAGCAGAATCAGAAGTATTTGACATGATATTAACGAGCACGGGATTTTACAATTCTATGATTTAAACCGAGAAATAGATTCTTTCGCAGGATTTTACAAAATCAAGAGCAAACCGTGAAATGATGCTTGATATATGTTATGATAATCGTTGGATCAGTACAATGATTAGAGATTGAGTGTAAGACGTGATGATTGTTTGATGGACAAGGTGATATGTTGTTTAGTTGTGATTTGGTTTGGTTGATGCAAGTTGTTATGGTGAAATTTTGGTCAGAAAACTTAAAACCTCAATAACTTCATTCCGGAGGTGATTTGGGCCTCAAAAAATTCGTTTCATGATTACGTGGTGAAACCTCACAATATTCAGGCTGTTCCGGTCGTTTTGGCAGGTATTTCGCTGAAAACAGAGTTACAGTTCAAAAGTTATGATCGTTTCAAGTTTTGACGTAAAAAGTCAACTTTGGTCAAACCGCAGGGAAGAAGACAGTCAACTCGCTAGATACTAACCTGAGCAAATCGCTACACAGACAACAAACTCTCAAATCGCTACCTCAAATCGCTAAGCCCCAAGAATCTGAGTAGCAAATCGCTGGTCAGTCAAATCGCTAAACAAGACAAGTCGCTAGAATCAGCAACTCGCAACTCAGTGTCAACTCGCTAGTCTCAGCAAATCACTGAAAATACCAACTCGCTAGAACCAAATTGCTAGTGCCAAATCGCTGGAGCCAAATCACTGGATATCAAATCGCTGGATATCAAATCGCTGGTGTCAACTCGCTAAGTTTGAAACAACACGCTATCCTCAACTCGCTAGACTATAAAACGACAGAAATCACAACTCGCTACCCTAATAGTCCAAAAGTGTCGCTATCTAGCGGTTTGTCTTTTATCCCAAATCCGGTAAAGAATCAACTCGCTAATCCTAAGTTCCTCAACTCGCTACCAAGAATAATTTTCCGTGGCTCAACTCGCTATTAAGAAAAACGACCTAAACTTCATCAAGCACCAAACCAACGATTGATATAGCCTATCCAAGTGAAAAAAAAAGTATCTCTAACACCTTTGATCATAAAAGTACAACAATATCACCAATCTAAACACGAACAAGATCAAACCAAGGTGTTTTCTAAGAGAAACTTTTCAAACAAAAAAAAAACTACAAAACCACTAAAAAATCCGAATAACCAAGCCCTAGGGTGAAACCATGGCTCTTGATACCAATTGTAGGCTATTCATAAACATTAAACAAGTATGGTTTTGTAGTTCTTGGATCGAATGGATAGGTTATTTAGAGAGAGAAAGAGTTAGAGAGAGAAAGAGATGGAACCTAGAGAAACAAAGAAAAAAAAGAAGATTAGATTAAGAATCAGGTTCAACCCTCTACCTTGCATGGTAGAGGGTATTTATAGTACATGACATAAAACGCCCCGTGTGGGCTGCGGATCAGGTATACAGTGGGTAAAGACCCGTCCTTCTTCCGCGGTGTTACTTAACTAGTCTAAATCTAACTAAACTAACGTAACTACGAGCTAATCACAATGCTATTACAATGATGAGGTGACCGAGTCTTTGCTAGGAATATTTGTATTCCTAACATATAATCTTACCCAGTTTTTTACTTAACCCTCTTTTTCCCTTTTTAGCTTAATTTCACTATTAGCTTAATTCCAGCTTATTCAAATAAGCAATTTCACTTTTCTTATTTTTCCTAGGTTTAGAATATAGAAAAGTATTTTCCTGCCAAATTTTATAATTTTCCAAATTCATTTGCTATTTTTAATCATTTTATTTCTTTATTTTAGTTTTTAATTCATAATAATTAAAAGAAAAGTCAAAAAAAATATTTTTCTTTTTCCCAAAATTTTATTTTATCAAATAGGACTTAGGAAAATTAGATTTACATATCTAGGGATAGTATTTCATAGATTTCACTTTTTAGGCTCGGGATTAGCCCGGGTTTGCGCGTTTTTAGTTTTCCTTTACGTTTTTACTTACGTGTGCTTCCTATTATTGTTTTAATTGCTTTATTAATTGTTTTTAGTTTATTTTTCATAATTGTAGTTGTTAAATTCCAAAAATCTCACTTTTATCACTATTCACGACACAATCACGACTCGAACCGAAAGTTCCATTCAACCTTCGTTGGGAAAACGACTCGAGAATGCATAATTCCTTTGTATTTCTCTTGGAAACTATAATTGTAACCAATCAATTTTTGGTGCCGCTGCTGGGGAAGGTTTGAAGTGAATTCTTGATTCTCGTTTGTCGATTCGTGTTTTGAAGACCCTTCCTCGAGAAGTTATCGTTTCGTTTGTAAATATTTTCTTATTATAAAAAGTAAAAATTAAAAAACCAAAACACTTTTTCTAAAGTGTTAAAAATACCAAAAAATTAAAAAACACAACAAAAGAAATCGTGAAGTTAATTATTTTGGATTACTTTTAGATTACAACCTATACAAGGGGTTTAAGGAGGTTTTGACATTAAATTGCAAACCGAAAAGAGATCCATTCTTCTCTTCCGCCACTCTGCGAGTAGTCTAAAGAGGAAACGAACAACGGTTGATGAATCGGTTACCAAAAATATTATTTTTAAAAGTTTTTCTAAATATAAAAAACCCAAAAATATTTTCCTTTTTCTTAAAACTTTCAAAAACCCAAAAATATTTTCTTTTTCAAAATTTGTTTTTCTTTTTAATTTTGTATCTTGTTAGTGTATGAACACCCGTTCATCCTCGAACGATCTTCTTTCTCCTCTTTCTAATCCCGAGAGAATTATTCGTCATAATCACCGAGTTGATTTGTCAAATTTGGATAATTTTGAAGAAATGAACAATAATGATCAAAATGTGATTCCCCCGCCGATGGGTGGTAATCATCAAGACCCGATCCTAGCTCCCGATCTCCAAACGATGGAGGAGCTGTGCCAACCGACTATGCACGAACGGGGCGGACCGATCGCTCCCGTTAACATCGAAGCTAAGGATTTTGGACTTAAACACCATATGATCCAACAAGTCCAAAATTCTTGTCAATTTCACGGATTACCGGTGACGATGCAAACAAGCATCTCGATAAATTTCTAACCGTCACCCAGAGTATGAAGCAAAATGGGGTCTCCGATGACGCCCTTCGCTTATATCTCTTTCCATATTCATTGACACATCATGCCACCGCTTGGTTTGATCGTCTTCCAAAGAATTCTATTCACAATTTCAATGAAATGATTTCAAAATTTTTGGCAAAATATTTTCCACCATCGATGGTGACGAAATTACGAAATGATATTAGCAATTTCCGACAGCTTCCCGATGAATCTTTATTCGAAGCATGGGAACGCTATAAGCTTTCGATTGATCGGAGTCCAAATCATAACATGTTACTCGTCACTATCATAGATACGTTCTATAACGGTTTAACTTTGAGACATCGTGACACGATCAATGCTACTGCCAGTGGAACTTTTATGAAGAGGCGACCCGAAGAGTGCTATGATCTTATCGAGAATATGACCGCCCACAATAACTTTTGCGATTCCTCAGCCGAGAGGGGCGAGTCAATTAGATCTACCACTTCTTCCTCTCCCAAAATAGCCGCCCTCACCAAAAAGTATGATGATTTGTCCACTTTTTTCTTGAGAATGTATCAAAATCAGAATCAAAATAACAATCTTCATCAAGTAAATGTTGTTAACCAAAGTTGCGAGACTTGTGGTGGTCCACATTTTTATACCAAATGTCAAGCCGCCGGTGGTTACACTCAAGAGAACGTTTATGCTGCTACGGGAACCTACAATCAGGGAGGTAATACTTACCAACCACAAGGAAACCGTAATCTCTTAAGCTATCGTTCTAACAATTATCTTGGACCACCCGGTTTCAATCAAGCTAATCAGAACAATCAAAATCAATTTCAAAATCCCAAAGCTAATCAGGGAAATTTTAATCAAAATCAGGGCAATTTTAATCAAGGAAATCAATTTCTACTTCCTCCGCCTCAGCAACATAATCTACTTCCCGCGCCTCAAGCTGCACCTACGAATGATTTTTCAAATTATATGAAGGCGAATGATGTTAGCCTGAGAGCTATGCAGAATCAAATTAACAACATGAGAGCTGGACTTAAAAAAGAAATTGATACGACATTGACTAAACAAACAAATGAGCTTAAGCAAATGATGAGTGGTTTAATACAGATGAATCAACCCTCGGGTTCAAGTTCTCTTCCTAGCAATACGATTGCTAACCCGAGAGGTGAAATGAAAGCCATCACTACACGAAGTGGTGTTGCTTATGAGGGACACACGATTCCTCCTACTACTCCTTCTTCTCTTCCTTCTAAAGTAGTGGAACGTGAGACTGAGGCGACAAAGGACACAGTGCCTCCTACTCCTGAGGAAAGTACCGAAGACGTCTAACCTCCGGTTGTCCAAATCCCTAAGCCTGTTAGTGCTCCACAATATAAACGGTCGTTACCATATCCGACTAATCCAAAGCTCCGTGAGAAAAAAAATCAACAAATGTTGAAATTCCTTTAAATTTTTCAAAAGCTTCATTTCGATTTAAGCTTTGCGGATGCTTTACTTCATATGCCTAAATTTGCCTCAACTTTTAAAAGCTTATTGAGTAACAAGGAAAAGTTGTTTGAGTTAGCTAATACACCGTTGAATGAGAATTGTTCGGCGGTGCTCCTCAAAAAGCTTCCCGAAAAGCTTGGAGACCCCGGAAAATTCCTCATACCATGTGATTTCCCAGGAATGATTGAGTGCCTCACCATGGCCGATCTTGGCGAAAGCATCAATCTTATGCCTCTTTCTGTATGGAAAAAACTTAAACTTCCCGAACTTACTCCTACTAGAATGACTCTCGAGCTTGCGGATCGTTCCATGACTCGTCCAGAGGGAATAGCCGAAGATGTCTTCGTGAATGTAGGAAAGTTCCATTTCTCGGTTGATTTTGTGGTCGTAAATTTTGATGCCGATCCTCGGGTTCCCCTCATTCTAGGGAGATCCTTCTTAAGGACGGGCTGTGCTTTGATTGACGTTTACGGTGAAGAATTAACTCTTTGAGTTAATGACGAAGCCGTAACTTTTAATCTTGATCAAACTTCGACATACTCCTCCAATTGTGAGTCAGTTAAACGTATTGATGTCATCGATATTGAGGAGTATGCTCAAAAAGATCTTGAATCTTCGAACAATCCTCCGAGTGGCAGTCCCACTCCAGTTTCTAAACCTATCGTTGCCGACTCTTCCCCTTCTCTCACACCGAATGAGGAAAATGAACTTAATTTGGAAGAGATCGAGGCTTATTATGATTCAATTTCAACGGAAATTGATGACACTATTTCTAATCCGGAGGCAGACATTCTTCGCCTCGAGAAGTTACTTAATGAAGAACCGTCACCTTCTCTTCCTCCGAAGGACATTAAAAGTGAAGAAATTAAAGAAGCTAAGCTTTCTAATATCGATTCTCTTCTTGAGGAGTTCGCCGATGAACTCGCTCACATTGATCTAATCCCACCGGGGGATGAAGACGATGACTTTGATTTCAAATCAGACTTGAGAGAAATTGAATATTTGCTTAATCGTGATCCATTAATTGATTCTTCTCATAAGAAAACTAATTGTACCTCTTACCGCGAGGAGTTCACCGATGAACTCGCTCCCATCGATTCATTTCCACTGGGAAATAACGTTGATTATGATCTCTGTGACCTTAATTCCGATCCTAAAGAAATAGATGATTCATCACTTGATTCTAACTCTGAAAAAATCACCAAAATTTGTGATTCTCATGATGATGATGATCTTTTCGATTTTGGTTCTGATCAAACTAAATGGAGAGAACTTTTATATGGAAAACCTTCTGAAGATAAAACCTTTAAAGATAAAGACTCAAAAACGGAGGAACTTACGATTGATCCTAATGATTTATCTCCTCTTACACCCAATGGTGATTTCCTTTTCTCTGACGAGTCTTCCTCCGAGTATCCTATTGAGTTTTCCTGTGAAGACAAAGTGTTCAAACCAGGCATACTCGATGGAAGTAATCTTACAAATGATGTCATGAACATGGATTTTAAAAGTGATCTTAAAATTATGGAAATTTTTTTAAATCAAGATCCATTTTATCAATCTGAATATGAGAACCAAAAGGAGAAAACTTTTCAAATTAAGTTTGTAATTCTTCGTAAAAAGGTTTTACCACCTCTCTTTACTTATTCTTCTGAGGAGTTATCTGTGAGTGAGACTCTGCTCCCATTTTCTTCCGGAAATGAAGACAAAATCTTCAATCCCGGGATACTCCTTGTGAATGGAGTTAATTCTTCAAAGAATCTTCAGATGAATGTTGTGCCTCATAATGAATTGCTATCTCGTAAAAATTCATCTGAGATTGATACTTTACTTCCATTTCCATCCGAAAATGAAGACAAAGTTTTTTACCCCGGCATCTCCAAGCCGTGGACATCTCATCGGAGTGGAACTTTCAAATACTTCAATGTTTATCCAAACATCTTGAATGAAAGTCCGATGGAGATTTTCTTTTCCACATGCTCCCCCAAGAACAATTAAATTCGGGGCGAGTCAAGCTACATGACTCGATCAAAAACAAGCGCTTCGTAGGAGGCACTCCATGCTTATCCTTTTATCTTTTCTTTCTAATAAGTGTAACGTGAGGAGGGCTACCTCTTCCATTTCTTGTGTTTTGTGTTGTTTGTTGTTTATGTCCAGGATTTGCCTGAAGTTTGAAGACTCTCGTGCTTGTGGTTTTGTCTTTACTCCACTCGAGTCTCATCCTTCGATGCTTTATGGGAAATCCGATATCCTAATCTTATCGACTAACGTTTATCTTTTGGCATAATTAATAAACGGCCTTAGGTTTTACGTAGGATGACCTTTACCTTAAAACATTGCGGACAATGTTTCATTCTAGTCTGGGGGGGGGGGGGGTAATCTTCGATTTGATTTGACCTTGCACTTTGCCGTTTACTCTCGCAACCCCGTTTTTCCACCAAAAAACCCAAAAAAAAATTGAAAAAATTTGAAAATTTTTGCAAAAATATCATAAGTGTTTTGACACATTGTTGATTTTCCGCTGGTGAGAGTAGGAATAAAATTTTGACTTGACCGGGCGTGTTGAGCCCTAGCTTGTCCCCTTAACCAATAATAACCTTCAAGCCATGCATATATAAAGTCAATCATGGAAACTTGCAAAATCTTGAAGTTATTCGGCTAAGCATTCGCGGATCTTATTATTTAGGATTTTAAATTTGCGGAGAACGAGAAATGATAGAGTTATTTATGAGTTTAGATGCTAAGCGTGGAGTAGTTGGTTCTCTTTAGAGCTCGTGAAAGTTAATTGTGGCTTCTTGCTCCCATAAGATTAATAAACCCAAAATAAATGATTTTCAATAAATAGAGTTTCACGGTTTTTACAATTCTTAGTTTTTGATTCATTTCTCGAGGGTCCCCGATGGTGGAACTTGGGGTACATACTTAGATCGTGTCAGTGTCGTGTGCTTTAGGCTGCGGTTAATTACGCCTTGGATCCTCATTTCTAAAAATAGGAGTTTAGGTCTTGGCTACCCTCTTACATCGGCCCTTGGACCCTTAATTCTGAAAGGCGTTAAGGTCTTGGAACTCTCCGTTGTAACGGCCCTTGGATCCTTTATTCCGAAAATAGGCGGCGAGGTCTTGGATTTCCGTAGTTCCGTGAGTTCTAAAGTACATGGGGTTAGGAGTGAGGCATTAATATAAAAAAAAATCGAAAAATAGATAAAAAAAAAATAAAGTAGCATGAAAAGTGAATAATAATAAATAACCTATGTCGAAATAAGACTCTCGGTACTGTCGGTGACGCCCGATATGCAGGTTGTTTAAAGGACGGAGGATCTATAAATAAAGTTGCTTATCTTGATAGTATAATAATAATAAGCCTCATTTCTAGTCCGGGAGTGTCTAAAAAGCATTTCCAAAATTGTGTTAAATCGGGATCTAAGTGTGGACCTTAATTTTTATCAAAAGGGAGTCTTTAGGAATGTTTTGAAAACTAATTATTGTCTAAACCGGGTTTCTTCTATATAATAAAGTTCTTAATCATAGTGAAATAAGAAAAATCAAAATTTTGCATAATAAAATCCTTAGAGGAATTAGGAATAAAGGAGCGAGAAGTAGCTACGCGTACACAATTATCATTTACGGGTAGTGTTAGCATCTAAAATCATACTTTAGCTGTGATTTCGTTTTTAAGCTTAGTTTGGGGACTCGTGAAAAATCAAGGACGACGAATTTTATCCGTATGGTCACTTCTTTAGGAGTTGTGTTTCTTAATCTATGATCCTAAAGGTTATTGATAAATAATGAAAGTCAACAAACCGTCACAAGAAAAAGATGAGAAAAATACAAAAAGAGTAGTATGTGAAATAAAATGGTAAAACGGGGTGTTTTTAGAACTTTTGATCTCTTTTGAAAAATCCTTTGCTACTTTTCAAAATTTTGAGAGAGATTTGAAATTCTTGGTTTCGAAAGCGTGATGTGATTACATTGCGTGAAATAAAATATTTAAAAATTATGAAAATATTTCAAATTATATATTTTATAAAAATTATTTTAAAATCATTATATTAATTATGGTGCTTGTATAATAATAATAAGCCTCATTTCTAGTCCGGGAGTGTCTAAAAAGTATTTCCAGAATCGTGTTAAATCGGGATCTAAGTATGGACCTTAATTTTTATCAAAAGGGAGTCTTTAGGAATGTTTTGAAAACTAATTATTGTCTAAACTGGGTTTCTTCTATATAATAAAGTTCTTAATCATAGTGAAATAAGAAAAATCAAAATTTTTCATAATAAAATCCTTAGAGGAATTAGGAATAAGGGAGCGAGAAGTAGCTACACGTACACAATTATCATTTACGGGTAGTGTTAGCATCTAAAATTATACTTTAGCTTTGATTTCGTTTTTAAGCTTAGTTTGGGAACTCGTGAAAAATCAAGGACGACGAATTTTATCCGAATGGTCACTTCTTTATGAGTTGTGTTTCTTACTCTATGATCCTAAAGGTTATTGATAAATAATGAAAGTCAACAAACCGTCACAAGAAAAAGATGAGAAAAATACAAAAAGAGTAGTATGTGAAATAAAATGGTAAAACGGGGCGTTTTTAGAACTTTTGATCTCTTTTGAAAAATCGTTTGCTACTTTTCAAAATTTTGAGAGAGATTTGAAATTCTTGCTTAGTTGTGCTTTTGATAGTTAATTGTTGCTTAATTGCTAGTTTATACTCAGTTGTGCTTGTTTTCACTTTAAAACATCAAAAATACCAAAAAAAAAATAGTTTAATCTGTTTTAGCTTATTCCAGTGCTTATTTTTAGTTCAATTTTGCTTAAAAGTGCTTAATATAGTTGTTTACACTTCTGTCTTTCAAATCCTTAGCTTAATTTGGTCTAAATCTTTTTAAATTCAAAACAGTCTCATTTTAAGGAGTGTTTGGGTCAAGAGTTAATTTTCACTTTTGGTCATTTTTATTTCATAAGTCATATTTTAGAAGTATATTATTATATTTAATATATTTATTAAATATATAATTTTTAATCATATTTATTGAAAATAATTGAAAATTATTTCTTTGTATTTCTTTGAAATAAAATAGGAACTTTTTTTTTGTTAGGTCATGATTTATGTAACACACAATAGTGGAGATGAGATTAGAGAGAAGAGATTGGATGATTATAAGATATGATAAAAGAATGAGCAAGAGTTTAGCTTAAGATATCAATATAACCAACAAAATAAATGTTTACATGAGCTTGGTATTTATAGGGAAGGATTAGGGCAACATTCCCTTTCCTCCCTTTCATCCAAATCGTGGGCTTTCATAGGCCATGGATGGGCTTTTACTTAAGCCTTGTAACAAATAGAAATTAACTAGTAACTAAAGCAACCTGTTACATATAAATGACCAAGACTTGAAATATAATTTAGAAGCGTTCCCAACAATCTCCCCCTAAAGATTGGTCATCAAAGTATATGGTTGCTTGACGTCTTCATCTTTGACTTTGACATTCACAGCATTAGACGTCTTCAAAAACTTTAGTTCTTTGTTCTTTGTTCTTTGTTGTTGTTGTGATCAAGTGATGGTGTTTTCTGCCTTTCATCAACGTCTTCGTCACTGGTGTCTTTACGCCTTTCTATCATGCTCATACGTTCTTTGAATTTGAGTAATCATACTTATGTAGTTCTCATTCCATTGCTTTGATCTTTGTCTTTTAACTTTGTAGATTCTTTATCGTGGCGTAGAATCTTTCTTTGAATTTTGCTTTGCTTCGATCTTTGGAGAGAACATTCTTTACTTTTGACATTCCATGTGATGTAAGTATGAGCATGTGGAAACTGGTGCAACGTTGATGATGGAAATGAAGGTATAGTGCTCCTGGTCTCCATAATTACCTGCATGTAGACAGTTAGCAATAAATCATCCGGTACTTATAGGTTTGGATTTTGAGATCGTCAACAGCATAGTGTGAAGAATTTCTCTAATCCTTGCCATGGCCGTTCCTGAACCTGATACCCCCGAGAGGGCTTACAAGATCTACCGAAGTACATCAAAGATTCAGGTGAGTCGCTGGAGATCACCCCACGATTGTAGACCGATTGAGACCATCGAGAACACTAAGCGTAACCCACAAGGGATTACCGAAGTGACCTGCTGTCAGGGCTGTTAGATGTTGACCCTGGCAGGAATTTCCATTCAATCACTGAGAATCACATTTGTGAATTCTCTCATAAATGTTCTGGCAGATTGCTAAGATCTGCGAAGGACTCAGTAAGATATACATATTGTGCTCTTGATGTTGAACAACAATTGTAATAGTGTCCCTAAGAAATCTTTTGATGAATCTCGTGGCTCTAGACTCGATTAGTGCATAAAACATTTTCTTATGCGGAGACTGGGGAGAGGGTCTCCTGTTTCAATACCAACCATCTCTAAGAGAATGGTCGATAGATTATGCAGGGTTCCCCGTGAGAATGAAACAAGCTCTTTTAAGAGAACTTGAGTGGTTTAGAAGGTTAAGTGCAGTGCGTCACTGGGTCCATGAAGACTTTATCTTCAATACTGGTGTCACCTTAGTAACAACCAGTAGCATATGAATTGAACCTGGTGTCTGCCCTAAGTTGAACTTTTGGAGGGCTATTTCTTTTCACCCTTTTTCATAACTTTTCTTTTTAATTCTTCAACTCCTTCTTTCTCCATTTCTCATTTTCTCCTTTTTTCAATCATACCTAAGGACTTCTATTTCTAACTATGGTGTTGTCCTTGGGTAGATCCCTCCGGTTCTGGCGGATCATTGGACATGAAACCTAACCTTAGTCACCTTATAACTCCAGGACTATCCTAGGTTGTTTCACAATCGATCACTTGCCATAAAATATTTCTTTGAAAAATCTCTCAAAGTGTTTTATGAATAAATACATTTTGTTAACACCTTGAGAGTTTGTAATTTTCAGAAATACTCCCCCTTCACATGTGCTCGTGAGTTTTTGACTTAAATTTGCACATGTAGGTGGAGTTCGCACTTTTGAATTGATCGACTTTCAGTGAACAAGACCACTTCGAGACACGTTTACATCACTAGAGAACTAGCTTGAAGTTATTACCCGGCCTGGTCAAGTCCAAAGAAAGTCTCTCGAGAAGGTACATTCTACTCAGACAAGTCCTATTCGAGACACGTTTACATCACCAGTTAGACTGGCTTGAAGTTATTACCTGTCCAGGACAAGTCCTTTCGATTACTGACTTTTGATTTACCGTCAATTCATGGTTAAAATCTGAGTCGAGCACACTTGAGATTCCGCAATTGTTACCATATTTTGATCACTTTGTTTTTCTCCCCCTCAAAAATAGCATATAAATGTTGTTTTTGTGAAACTTTTGATTAAAATATGCCTTTTTGAGTCTTATGGGGAGAATCCAACAAGAACTTTGACGTTTTAAGAACAATCATTTTATCAAGTGCTCCCCCTCAACAAGTGAATGCTTATTGAGGTGAAATACTTGTCTTTTGAGTAGAATTTTAAGAAAAACTTAAAATTTTATTAATTCTACTCAAAAGTAAGAAGCTTTCGCTCCTTATATTAGGATTGAGGCACTGAATCGTACTACAGGGTCCTTTCATTACAAGTTCGGGTTGTACACTGTTATGTGTGCACAAGCCATCGTTTTAATACAAAAATTGTTTTCTTTTAACAAAACACTCCCCCTCAAATAATGAAGTTTATTCGAGAGATAGTCTTCTTGAGCAGAATTTTGAATCGTATTTAAAAAAACTACTTTTTGAAAATTTGTGAGATGATTCTGCTCAAGGTTTCAAAAAACACAATCAAGTATTATACAACAAAGAATGTCTGAATGTCAGATTAGACAACAACCTCGGGAACCCATTTAAGCACGGCGCCAACGGGTTTACCAAAATTAGAAATCCATTTGTAGGTTTTGTCAATCCGATTAAAAGATGTTGAATTCCAACGAGAACTGAAAACCTTTGTTTCATTTTGAAATGACACTCGTGGAATCAATGGAGATTTAAAACTCTTTTTCTGTTGAAAGTTGTTTGAGAAACCCGGTGTCTCTCTTTGAGTTCAAAAATCTGAAGAAGAAGATTCCCCTCTAAAGTTAAACCTCATGGGTTCTTTTTGAAGATTTGTTTTTGTGATAAATGGAAATCTTCCGGCATTAGAGATGTTCAAAGCAGAGTCATTCTTATATTGCAGCCAAAGCATTCCAGATTTTGAAAAATTTGAAAGGTTTTGAAAGACTTTGCTTTGGTCTCCACACTTGCTTTACCGGTGTAAAACGAGAGTGTAGAGTTTGAAAAACTTGTTTCTCATCATTTGAATCCTTTTTCAAGTTTAGCCTTTTGACACATTTAGCCCTTTGACCTCTCTCATTTGAGCCGTAAGACCTCAAACACTGCACGACAATTTCTAGTTAATTTTATACTTTGAAAAACACTCACGAGAGATTGGTGCAGCAGAGATCATGAGCATCACAAGTTTTCAACGATTTGAAAATATGCAACTACATGAACGAAATAGTTTTGTAACAGTTGACCATTTTTTCTCCCCTCAAAATATGTTCCATATGAAACATTTTGACAATTGTTGAAATTTGGACGAAACATATTTTGACTTTAAATGGGATGACATGTACTTGTACGCAGAAAATGTATCAGGCACAAACAAGCATACAGATGAACCCAAAAAAAACTCGATCAAAATCTTCCAAAGTGCTCAGAATTCTCAAATTAACACACCAGATCACAGATTAATTCATTCTTTCACTCGAAATTTTCCGATTATTATCATGGTTTGCGGTTATGATTTGAGACTTTGCATGCATGTTAGCATCATAATGCATGAATATTGTACAAACAAACGTCCAAGTAGTAGCAGCAAAGACATCGACATCTTAAACCCTAAATCACTTGATTTCAAACCTATGTTGTTTCTAATCGTGTAAACACCTAATCGAGCATTCTTTAGTGTTCTCTAAAGCTATATGAACTGATTAATTAGACTAAAAACACATCAAAAACAAATGCCCCAATCGATAATTACATAAACCCTAGTTTCTGATTATGCCTTTTTGACCGTTGAAATCATTTGAAACATTTAGGGAATGATTAGACAACAACCATAAAGAAATTAGAAACTCACAATCGTGGAAAATGATCGAGGATCAAAAAATCGTTAGTCTGAATCGTTGTGGTTTTCGATTATGTGTGATACTTTTGAGAACATTTGTGGAAACATTGATTGGTGTCACTAAGTGTAGAGTAAGGTTTGACTGTTTGACACTTGTAGTCCCTGAGCCTGTTTTATTTTCCATGCAATGTCCTTTTACCTAAGTTTAAGACTTTTGTGTACTTTACTCATCAAAGGTTAGTTACTTTCCATTTGAACTCCAAACATGGTTAACTTGGGATCATTGTAGAAAAAAGATTTCTTTTCTCCCCCTCGAATTAGCATTTATTTTGTGAAACCGTTTTGCACATTTTAATTCGAGAGATTATAGAACTTTTGAAAATGAGTTTTTAATATGAATGATGAAGAAACAATTTTTCCTTGAAGACTTATGATAAGGTGTGCAAACTTTATGATGTTGTGAAAATTTTCTCCCCCTCAAAACATGTTCCATTTTGACAATGCAAAGCAAAATTTGTGTTAATGGAGGAACATAGTTTTGAAGATAAGAAGTTTGCACACAGAGAAGGAATTTTTTTTTTTTTTTTTTTTTTTTTTTTTTTTTTTTTTTTTAAATTTTGTATTTTTGTATTTTGTTTTTTGATAAAATATTTACAAAAGAGTGTGATGTTTGACTTTCTCAGTTGTTTTTAAGAAAGTTTTTCAAATCTTCTGGAGTCAAACATCTCATACCAATTTGGTGAACAAGTTCAGCAAACCTGGATGGAGGTAGTGCTTTTGTGAACAAGTCTACCAATTGGTATTCAGTACCCACAAAATATAATTCAACAGTACCCTTTTCAACGTGCTCTTTGATGAAGTGATAGCGGAGTGCTATATGTTAGGACTTTGAATGTTGCACTGTGTTGCATGATATAGCAATGGCACTTTTGGAGTCGCAGTACATCGGAATCTTGTTGTAAATGTAACCGTAATCCATAAGTTGTGATCTCATCCAAATGAGTTGAGCACAGCATGCGGACATGGCTACATATTCTGATTCTGTTGAGGACAAGGATGTGCAATCCTGCTTCTTTGACTGCCAAGATACAAGCTTATCTCCGAGAAACTGTACACCACCACGCCCTTGGGGCTTGTTTGAGACCATAGAGAGCTTTCTTTAGGTGATAGACATGGTTAGGATGCTCTGGGTCAACGAATCCCTCTGGTTGACTGACATAAACCCCCTCACGAAGTTGCCCATTCAGAAATGCCGTTTTGACATCCATTTGATAGACAACCATGTTTTTGTGAGCAGCATAAGCCAGAAAGATACGGACGGCCTCAAGTCTTGCAACTGGAGCAAATGATTCTTCAAAATCAATTCCTTCTTCCTGAGAATATCCTTTTGCAACCAGACGCGATTTGTTACGAATAATTGTTCCTTCAGCATCCAACTTGTTTTTCCAAATCCATTTAAGTCCAATGACGTAGACCCCATCTGGTCTTTCAACTAACTCCCAGACTTCTAATCTCTTAAATTGGTTGAGCTCTTCTTGCATCGATTCAATCCAGTTGTCATAAGTCATAGCGTCTTTGATGTTCTTTGGTTCAGCTTGACAAACTGTGAGGGCATAGATGCAATTTTCTCCATCTGTGTGAAGTCGTTGTCTTGTCATTACTGGAGCTGAGGGATTGCACATTATGTTCACTAAGGGGTGTTCCTTGGTCCATTGATGTGTTGAAGGGTGATGTTGATAAAAGGTGTGCATATTAGATGGATCCAAATTGCTTGTGGAAGACTCTGTTATATCAGGAATGGTTGGAGCCGGAGCAAATGGATTAAAGAATGCATTTCCATCATAATCTGCAGGTGTGGGTACTTGTTGTGGAGGTTGATCATCAGGTGCATCGTTGGAGTTGGAATCGGTTTGTTCCATTATTGTTTGAGTATCCAAGGGTGGTGCTGTGGTTTCAACAGTTGTTGTTGTCTGTCCAGGTGTATCAGGTAAATGAGTATTATCAGGTTGTGCAGCGGAAACAGTTGATTCATCTGGAGAGCGGCAATCAAATGAGTCATCAAACAAAGGAGCGAATAGTGTTTCCAATTCTTGACTGTTAAGTGAATGAGGTGCATCTGATTGATCAGGAAAATTTAGACGGTTGGTTTCGGGTCCTAAGCTGTTTTGCTCAGAAGCCATAACATTAAGCTCGGGTCCGAAACTGAGTTGTTCCGAAGCCATTCCATTAAGCTCGGGTCCGAAACTGATTTGTTTCGAAGCCATTCCATTTAGTCCGGGTCCGAAACTGATTTGTTTCGAAGCCATTTCTGTTGAATCTGTAAAGAAGGAAGGAAAAGACAAAACAGAGAACATGGATCCCCAAGTGTAACTGGGTTCCAGATGTTAGAAGCATAAAGTTGTAGTGTCAATTATCATCTTGACACCCGAACATAAGATATCGATGGTTTTCTTTCTCGTTTCAGAGATAGATGTTGTGGGGTTCACATTTGTTTTGGTGCAAATGTCTAAAATCTTTCCTGTAGGAATCCACCTAAGACCAATCGTTTTGAAAAATTCTACCCGTGGGTAACCACCTAATGTTAGATCTAGGAGATGTTTTCTTTTTGGGTGCAGTGGAATGAAATGTGGGAGCATCACTTCGTTGAGAAAACCTACGTCCTATATTGATCAACTTCTTAGGTTTTTGAATCTTGTCTTTTGGTTCAACGGGTTTGTTTGGTTTACTTGTCTTAGTTGACTGTGCCTTTGCACGTGAATTTACTTATTGAAGATATTTTGAATCACAGACATCATGATTATTTACGCAACTACTCTTAGATGTTAGCCAATTCCTATTTGTTTGTTGAGTGCTCCTAGGTTTTGGTTTGCTACTACTAGCAGTGTTTTGAAATACAGTGGAAGGCATCACACGAGGTTTTGAACCTAGAATTCCATCCTTTTGAAGTAGTGCCTTTTTCCTAGCTTTTTCTAGATCATAGTTCTTGTACATGTCATTTATGCCATAAGACTCTTTACTTTTAATGCTCGTTTTAGACACTGTTTTTGAACTAATCCTAGATGAGCCAGGTATAATCACGTGTTGAGGTTTAGCAGAAACAGATGCATTTTCCTTAGGCCAAGAATGTGGAGTGACTGGTTTTGTCAAATCATTTTTCTCAACAACTTGGGAGGCAAACCGAGATTTTGAATATTTAGGTCGTTCAGATTTAAATGCAGTTGGTTGTCTAACCACTGATTGTTTCCCCAAGATTGATGGTTTTGCAAACTTAGTATCCACACTCTGGCCAGTCAATCTTCTTAATTTGTTTTGCAATGCAGCATGTGCAAACACCTTTGCTTGAATTTGACCTTTTAAAAGCTCATTTTCCTTAACTAATGTATCCACACGTTTACTTTGTTCATTCAAAAATTGACCATTGTTGCCCGAAGTTAGAGATTCGTTTTGCAATTTAAGTTCAAGTGAGATGCAATGTGCCTCTAGTTTTGAAAAATCTTTTTGAAACTGGGCAATGGTCTTTTTGAGACAAGTATTTTCAAACTCGAGAGTTTGGTTTGATGGTACATTTGTTTTGTTTTCATTTAATGGATCAGACAAAGGTTGTTTGACAAGATGTTGCTCAACATTCTGATCAATCCCTCCTTCATTTCTGAATTCAGGTTGTTCAGTAAGTTGGCGATCATTGGCTCTTTGTCAAATATGGGCTTCGTGTCATAGTTGGGTCTGATATCTGCACAATTAGCATATGTATCATTCCCCGATCTACTGCTCTCATCCTCAGCCATTGGCTCTTTGTCAAAGATGGGCTCTGTGTCATCATGCTTTTCTGATTCTGCTGTTGTCATAGCTTGTTCTTCCTGATTAACAATAGATTGTACCTCATGGATAATATCTACATCGTCAGCATCAATATCATCCACTGATCTGCTGCTGTCATCCTGTTTTTCTGATTATGTCCCACTGCTTTCTGTAACAACCAAATTAGCTTCCAATGCTTTAACCATATTAGCTTGCTCTTGCTGAATCTGCAACTTCTTTTCATTCACCATTTTGTCATACTCTCATCTGTGAAGTACTCTTTCAGCAATTGACTTCTCAATTGAATTCATATGTATGTCTTTGAAAGTTTGAACCTCGATTCGAGTGTATTCCAAAAAATACTTGTGTACCATTACACTGTCATAATCATAATAGGAAGATAACCAGGAAATGATGAACTGCTGAAACTGTTCCTTAAGCACTCTAAAGGTGGCATTGGATTCATTCTCGTGAAATTCTTCTGTTGCAAGTTGCTTTTCAAGTTGATTCACGTTGTCGAGCATCGTATTAGTGAAAATGTCAACGTCTTCTCCAAAGAGTGATGGAAATGCCCGTTTGAATCCATACTCGAAACGAGTTCCTGCTAAGTCTTAGTTTGAAAGGACCTTAAGGTGTGAATTAAGTAATCCAAAACATGTCATGCATTTCTCTTTCATTTCTCTGTCTTTTTCTTGCATTAAAAATTCTTGCGTATCACTCTCTTGAGATTGTAGAGAAGCAAGGTTTGGTGGTGAAGAATTAGATGAAGGTTTTAATCTGTTGTTGGTGGGTGCGGAGACTTGTGACATCAGTTCATTCATTTGCAACCTTGATTGATAAATTTTCTCTCCCCCTTGATTGTTGCGATGTAATCGGAAGAATCAAACTAAAATGTGTAAAGTTGATATATGGCACAAAAGGTCGATATAGTGATTTCTTATAGCCCTCCAAAAATTGAATTTGAAAATTTTCTCTCCAAGAATTTGAAATTCACCATAAAATGCAATTCTAAGGTTACTAGAAAATTTTGAGTTTTAATAATTTTGACGCCAAATTTCACCGTAAAAATTCGAATTTTGACCTAAAAATTTGAATTTTGGGCCAAAATTTTCACCGTTATACCAAAATTTGAATTTCGCGTAAACATTGAACGTTTAGTCTCCCCTAAAAACTAAATTTTACTCAAATTTTCCCGCCAAAAATTTTCACCGTTATACCAATTTTTTTTTTTTTTTTTTTTTTTTTTTTTTTTTTTTTTTTTGAATTGTGTGTTGATGATGGATCTTGTAGAAGGTTGTTAAGTGAGATGAGTTGTTGAATCTGAGTCCTTAGTTTTCTTGCTTGTACGAAAGTGACTTGTTGATGCTAAAATCTCGAAAACTTTGCTATCTCGAAAACTGTGTAAGATCTCGATAACTTGAAATTTCGATAATTGTGTAAGATCTTGATAACTTGAAATCTCGAAATCTGTGTAAGATCTCGATAACTTGAAATTTCGATAAATGTGTAAGATCTCGATAACGTGAAAAGATTTCGATAACTATGGAAGATCTCGATAAGTGTAGATTTCGATAACCAAGAGATTTAGATAATCCAAGATTTCGATAACCAAAGATTTCGATAATCTTAAGATTTCGATAACTCCAAAAATTATCTAATTTATACAAATTAGACAATATCCCAAAAGTCGAAGTGTTTTCTAACTTGTACAAGTAAGAAAAACACTGAGTAATCCAAGTAACTTGAAGATTCGTGCTCAGGTAAGATCTCGATAATTTGGGGTTTGAAGATTTCGATAATTAAGGGTTTTGACCAGAAGATTTCGATAATTCAGGGTTTTGACCAGAAGATTTCGATAATTTGGGGTTTGAGATTTCGAAAATTTGGCAGTTTTTCAATTCGATTAAAGCACTATCAAAAACAAGTTTTTGATCCAAGATTTTTGTACTTCTAGTCTTAAAAACACTAAAACAATAAGAAAGTTGAAAACTTTATGATTTTTGAGACTTTTTGTTTTTGTTCGAAAAGATGTAAAATCAAGTACAAATCGTAAATCTTGTAAATTTGCAAAACAAGTATGTAACTTTCTTGTGTATTAAGGAGTATAACACTAGTTTGTAGGCAAACCAATGATCAATACCACACAACCAACAAGAAAGAAGCTAAAAAAAAACTTTAACGTATGAAAAAGAAAGGTTTTCTACGAAAAACAAAACAACCCAAAACACTAGAATACCTTCCTCTAGCGATGATACCACTTGTTAGGTCATGATTTATGTAACACACAATGATCAAGTATGTAACTTTCTCTGATACCACTTGTTAGGTCATGATTTATGTAACACACAATAGTAGAGATGAGATTAGAGAGAAGAGATTGGATGATTATAAGATATGATAAAAGAATGAGCAAGAGTTTAGCTTAAGATATCAATATAACCAACAAAATAAATGTTTACATGAGCTTGGTATTTATAGGGAAGGATTAGGGCAACATTCCCTTTCCTCCCTTTCATCCAAATCATGGGCTTTCATAGGCCTTGGATGGGCTTTTACTTAAGCCTTGTAACAAATAGAAATTAACTAGTAACTAAAGCAACCTATTACATATAAATGACCAAGACTTGAAATATAATTTAGAGGCGTTCCCAACATTTTTTTTTTTTTTTTTATTTTTTTTTAGAGTCGTGCACCATAAACTAACGGAGCTTCACGGGGAAATTCCAAGAACTTACACCTTTCGGGATAAAGGATCCAAGGGCCGTTACAACGGAGAGTTCCAAGACCTTAACGCCTTTCAGAATTAAGGATCAAAGGGCCGGTGTAAGAGGGTAGCCAAGACCTAAACGCCTTTTTGGAAATAAGAATCCAAGGGCCGATCTCGAACTGCAGCTTATAGCATACAAATTAAGGTGAGGATTTATTTATTTATACTTGCTTTTATTTATTTTTGTTGCCACTACTCCAAATCCTGTGTACCATAAACTAAAAGGAACTTTACGGAGAATTCCAAGACTCTAGACATTCCTGTAATGAGGTTCCAAGGGTGTTAGACCAAGACCTCACACATTCCTGAATTAGATATCCAAAGGCCGCTTTATGAACCGCCGCTTATGTCACACGACACTGGGAGTACCTTGATGTGTACCCAACTTTAATAAGCAAGGATCCTTTCGACAAGAACCAAAAACTAAATTTTGCCAAAACCGTGCACCTTTAATTATTCCTAGATTACTATTTTTGGGGTTTTCAAGCTGATGGGAACAAAAAGCCACAAATAACTTCAATGAGCTCTAAAGAGATCCAACTACTCCACGCTTAGCATCTAACTTATAAAATAACTCTATCTTTTTTCGTTCTTCGCAAATTTAAAATCCTAAATAATAAGATCCGCGAATGCTTAGCCGGATAACTTCAAGCCATGCATATATAAAGTCAATCATGGAAACTTGCAAAATCTTGGCTTTTTCAAGCTAGAATTCGCATTTTATAGCTTCTTGTATGAGAGACTAGCATAAGCTTTCGGTTATTATTGGTTAAGGGGACAAGATAGGGCTCAACACGCCCGGTCAAGTCAAAATTTTATTCCTACTCTTACTAGCGGAAAATCAACAATGTGTCAAAACACTTATGATATTTTTGCAAAAATTTTCAAATTTTCACATTTTTTGGGATTTTTTGGTGGAAAAACGGGGTTGCGTGAGTAAACGGCAAAGTGCAAGGTAAAAATCGAATCGAAAGATCACCCCCCCAGACTAAAGTGAAACATTGTCCTCAATGTTTTAAGGTAAGGGTTTTCCTACGTAAAATCTAAGGCCGTTTATTAATTATGCCAAATAGATAAACGTTAGTCGATAAGATTAGGATATTGGATTTCCCATAAAAGCAACGAAGGATGAGACTCGAGTGGAGTAAAGACAAAACCACGAGCACGAGAGTCTTCAAACTTCGGGCAAATCCTGGACATAAACAACAACAAGCACAAAACACGAGAAATGGAAGAGGTAGCCCTCCTCACATTACACTTATTAGAAAGAAAAGATAAAAGGATAAGCATGGGGTGCCTCTCACGAAGCACTTGTTTTTTATCGAGTCGTGTAGCTTGACTCGCCCCGAATTTAATTGTTCTTAGGGGAGCATGTGGAAAGGAAAATCTCCATCGGACTTTCATTCAAGATGTTTGGATAAACATTCAAGATGTGGAAAGGAAAAGTTCCACTCCGATGAGATGCCCACGGCTTGGAGATGCCGGGGTCAAAAACTTTGTCTTCATTTCCGGATGGAAATGGAAGTAAAGTATCCGTCTCAGATGAATTTTTATGAGATATCAATTCATTATGAGGCACAACATTCATCTGAAGATTCTTTGAAGAATTAACTCCATTCACAAGGAGTATCTCGGGATTGAAGATTTTTTCTTCATTTACAGAAGGAAATGGGAGCAGAGTCTCACTCACAGATAACTCCTCAGAAGATTAAGTAAAGAGAGGTGGTAAAACTTTTTTACCCAGAATTACAAACTTAATTTGAAAAGTTTTCTCCTTTTGGTTTTCATATTCAGATTGATAAAATGGATATTTATTTAAAAAAATTTCCATAATTTTAAGATCACTTTTAAAATCCATGTTCATGACATCATTTGTAAGATTACTCCATCGAGTATGCCTGGTTTGAACACTTTGTCTTCACAGGATACTCGGAGGAAGACTCGTCAGAGAAAAGGAAATCACCATCGGGTGTAAGAGGAGATAAATCATTAGGATCAATCGTAAGTTCCTCCGTTTTTGAGTCTTTATCTTTAAAGGTTTTATCTTCAGAAGGTTTTCCATATAAAAGTTCTCTCCATTCAGTTTGATCAGCACCAAAATCGAAAAGATCATCATCATCTTGAAAATCACAAATTTTGGTGATTTTCTCAGAGTTAGAATCAAGTGATGAATCATGATGTAAAGGATTAGGATCGGCATTAAGGTCACAGATATCATAATCAACGTCATTTCCTGGTGGAAATGAATCAATGGGAGCGAGTTCATCGGTGAACTCCTCGTGGTAAGAGGTACAATTAGTTTTCTCATGAGAAGAAACAATTGATGGATCACGATTAAGCAAATATTTAATTTCTCTCAAGTCTGATTCGAAATCAAAGTCATCGTCTTCATCCCCCGGTGGGATTGGATCAATGTGAGCGAGTTCATCGGCGAACTCCTCAAGAAGATAATCGATATTAGAAAGCTTAGCTTCGTTAATTTCTTCACTTTTAATGTCCTTCGGAGGAAGAGAAGGTGACGGTTCTTCATTGAGTAACTTCTCGAGGCGAAGAATGCTTTCCTCTGGATTAGAAACGGTGTCATCAATTTCCGTTGAAATTGAATCATAATAAGCCTCGATCTCTTCCAAATTAAGTTCACTTCCCTCAACCGGTGTGAGAGAAGGGGAAGAGTCGGCAACGATAGGTTCAGATACTAGAGTGGGACAGCCACTCGGAGGATTCTTCGAAGATTCAAGATCTTTTTGAGCATACTCCTCAATATCGATGACATCAATATGTTTAACTGACTCGTAATTCGAGGAGTATGTCGAAGTTTGATCAAGGTTAAAAGTTACGGATACGTCATTAACTCGAAGAGTTAATTCTTCACCGTAAACGTCAATCAAAGCACGGCCCGTCCTTAAGAAGGATCTCCCTAGAATGAGGGGAACCCGAGGATCGGCATCAAAATTTACGACCACAAAATCAACCGGGAAATGGAACTTTCCTACTTTCACGAAGACATCTTCGGCTATTCCCTCTGGACGAGTCATGGAACGATCCGCAAGCTCGAGAGTCATTCTAGTAGGAGTAAGTTCGGGAAGTTTAAGTTTTTTCCATACCGAAAGAGGCATAAGATTGATGCTTGCGCCAAGATCGGCCAAGGCGAGGCACTCAATCATTCCCGGGAAATCACATGGTATGAGGAATTTGCCGGGGTCTCCAAGCTTTTCGGGAAGCTTTTTGAGGAGCACCGCCGAACAATTCTCATTCAACGGTGTATTAGCTAACTCAAACAATTTTTCCTTGTTACTCAATAAGCTTTTAAAAGTTGAGGCAAATTTAGGCATATGAAGTAAAGCATCCGCAAAGCTTAAATCGAAATGAAGCTTTTGAAAAAGTTGAAGGAATTTCAACATTTGTTGATTGTTTTTCTCACGGAGCTTTGGATTAGTCGGATATGGTAACGACCGTTTATACTGTGGAGCACTAACAGGTTTAGGGATTTGGACAACCGGAGGTTGGACGTCTTCGATACTTTCCTCAGGAGTAGGAGGCACCGTGTCCTTTGTCGCCTCGGTCTCACGTTCCACTACTTTAGAAGGAAGAGAAGAAGAAGTAGTAGTAGGAGGAATCGTGGGTCCCTCATAAGCAACACCACTTCGTGTAGTGATGGCTTTCATTTCACCTCTCGGGTTAGCAATCGTATTGCTAGGAAGAGAACTTGAACCCGAGGGTTGATTCATCTGTATTAAACCACTCATCATTTGCTTAAGCTCATTTGTTTGTTTAGTCAATGTCGTATCAATTTCTTTCTTAAGTTCAGCTCTCATGTTGTTAATTTGATTCTGCATAGCTCTCAGGCTAACATCATTCGCCTTCATATAATTTGAAAAATCATTCGTAGGTGCAGCTTGAGGCGCGGGAAGTAGATTATGTTGCTGAGGCGGAGGAAGTAGAAATTGATTTCCTTGATTAAAATTGCCCTGATTTTGATTAAAATTTCCCTGATTAGCGTTGGGATTTTGAAATTGATTTTGATTGTTCTGATTAGCTTGATTGAAACCGGGTGGTCCAAGATAATTGTTAGAACGATAGCTTAAGAGATTACGGTTTCCTTGTGGTTGGTAAGTATTACCTCCCTGATTGTAGGTTCCTGTAGCAGCATAAACGTTCTCTTGAGTGTAGCCACCGGCGGCTTGACACTCGGTATAAGAATGTGGACCACCACAAGTCTCGCAACTTTGGTTAACAACATTTACTTGACGACGATTGTTATTTTGATTCTGATTTTGATACATTCTCAAGAAAGCAGTGGACAAATCATCATACTTTTTGGTGAGGGCGGCTATTTCGGGGGAGGAAGAAGTAGTGATAAATCTGATTGACTCGCCCCTCTCGGCTGAGGAATCCCAAAAGTTATGGTGGGCGGTCATATTCTCGATAAGATCATAGCACTTTTCGGGTCGGCTTTTCATAAAGGTACCACCGGCAGCAGCATTGATCGTGTCACGGTGTCTCAATGTTAACCCATTATAGAACGTATCTATGATAGTGACGAGTAACATGTTATGATTTGGACACCGATCAATCGAAAGCTTATAGCGTTCCCATGCTTCGAATAAAGATTCGTCGGGAAGCTGTCGGAAATTGCTAATATCATTTCTTAATTTCGTCACCATCGATGGTGGAAAATATTTTGCCAAAATTTTTGAAACCATTTCATTGAAATTGTGAATAGAATTCTTTGGAAGACGATCAAACCAAGCGGTGGCATGATGTGTCAATGAATACGAGAAGAGATATAAGCGAAGGGCGTCATCGGAGACCCCATTTTGCTTCATACTCTGGGTGACGGTTAGAAATTTATCGAGATGCTTGTTTGCATCGTCACCCGGTAATCCGTGAAATTGACAAGAATTTTGGACTTGTTGGATCATATGGTGTTTAAGTCCAAAATCCGTAGCTTCGATGTTAACGGGAGCGATCGGTCCGCCCCGTCCATGCATAGTCGGTTGACACGGCTCCTCCATCGTTCGGAAATCGGGAGCTGGAATCGGATCTTGATGATTACCACCCATCGGCGGGGGAATCACATTTTGATCGTTATTGTTCATTTCTTCAAAATTATCCAAATTTGACAAATCAACTCGGTGATTATGATGAACAATTCTCTCGGGATTAGAAAGAGGAGAAAGAAGATCGTTCGAGGATGAACGGGTGTTCATACACTAACAAGATACAAAATTAAAAAGAAAAACAAATTTTGAAAAAGAAAATATTTTTGGGTTTTTGAAAGTTTTAAGAAAAAGGAAAATATTTTAGGGTTTTTATATTTAGAAAAACTTTTAAAAACAATATTTTTGGTCCCCGGCAACGGCGCCAAAAATTGATTCGTTACAATTATATATTCCAAAGAAATACAAAGGAAGTATGTATTCCCGAGTCGTTTTCCCAACAAAGGTTGAATGGAACTTTCGGTTCGAATCGTGATTGTGTCGTGAATAGTGATAAAAGTGAGATTTTTGGAATTTAGACTAAAATTATGAAAATTAAACCAAAAACAACTAAAAAAGCAAGTAGAACAATTATATGAAGCACACGTAAGCTAAAACGTAAAAGAAAACTAAAAACGCGCAAACCCGGGCTAATCCCGAGCCTAAAAAGTGAAATCTATGAAATACTAGTCCTAGAAACGCAAAACTAATTTTCCTAAGTCCTATTTGATAAAAGAAAATTTTGGGAAAAAGAAAAATATTTCTTAGACTTTTCTTTTAATTATTATGAATTAAAAACTAAAATAAAGAAATAAAATGATTAAAAATAGCAAATGAATTTGGAAAATTGTGAAATTTGGCAGGAAAATACTTTTCTATATTCTAAACCAGGGAAAAATAAGAAAAGTGAAATTGCTTATTTGAATAAACTGGAATTAAGCTAATAGTGAAATTAAGCTAAAAAGGGAAAAAGTGGGTTAAATAAAAAACCTTGCAAGATTATAACCGAAAAAGACCCAAGGGCGACTGGTATTGTGTGTGCTGTGTGTGGTGTGGAGTGCTGAAGGTCCCAGGTTCGAACCTGGACCTTATCTTTTTGTAAAAACTTTTTATTTTTGATTTTTTTTGCAAGTATGTAAATCTAGGAGAATTAAACAACTTTAAAAAAGGGAACTATTTTTAGAACTTAAAAATAAGCAGATTGGAAACAAAAATGATAAGCAGTTATGGTTTGTGAGCTAAAAAGGAAATTTGAAAAATAAAAAGCTAAGTGGAATGAGCTAGAAGCTGAAATAATGATGAAATAAGCTAAAGGCAAATTAAGGGAACCTAAATGAGCAGATATAGACTGATAAGCTATACTAAATAAGTCAAAAAGCTAGAAAGCAAAGAAAGGCTGATGCAACTGAAACTAATCCAAACAGACCCTAACACCTAAGTTTAAGCTAATGCACAAGCCTAAGGACTAAAAGCTAATGATTGAAAGCTTAAAATAGTTAAAGACCATACACCAATAAGCTAGCATACCAAATTACAGACCTAAAAGAGCTTATTTAATGCTTATTAAGACTGCTAATAAAGGAGCAGCTGAGACACTATTTGCTATTTAAGACTTGTGCAGTTTCTGAGTTACTACTTTCTAGACCCTAAATAAGCTATCAAAGAAGCCTAAAATTATAAAATAAGCTGAAACAGATTTAGAATTACCTACAAGCTACTTTTAAACTAAAAATCAACCAAGGATAAGCAATAGGTAAGCAAAAAATGAACCAAGAAAAAGCTGAGATAAGCAGATATGTATGGTGCAGGGAACTTTGCAGACTAACTAGCACTATTTAAGCTGAAAATTAAGCAAGTAAATGATTAAGCTAATTGATAAAAAGCAAAAACAGATTAAGATAAGGCAATAGAGAACTAAGAAAAGCTATTTTTTTCGATTTTGGAATAAAAATAAGCACTGAAAAGGACTATGCAAAACTGACTTAGACACTTTGTCTTTTTGGTTTTTTAGACTTTGACTAAAAACTTAAAATGACCAAATGACTCTAAAAACTTGCAACACTGACTCAATCACTTAAAACAAATTACAATGACTCTATAAGACTCAAAAATGACAACTAAAAACACCAAATCCTTTGTAATCAAATTTAAGCTGTTAAAATGACTTTAAGACTCTAAAATTTTGGAAATCACTAAAAACTCTATAAGACTAAATGAAAATGCTAAATTTGACTTTCAAGCTGCTTATTAGACTCAAAGAAAGCTAATCAAAGTTGACTTATGAAATAAAAATGACCAAAAGAGAAAATTAACTCTTGACCCAAACACTCCTTAAAATGAGACTGTTTTGAATTTAAGAAGATTTAGACCAAATTAGGCTAAGGATTTGAAAGACAGAAGTGTAAACAACTATATTAAGCACTTTTAAGCAAAATTGAACTAAAAATAAGCACTGGAATAAGCTAAAACAGATTAAACTATTTTTTTTTTTTTTTTTGGTATTTTTGATGTTTTAAAGTGAAAACAAGAACAACTGAGTATAAACTAGCAATTAAGAAACAATTAACTATGAAAAGCACAAATAAGCAGTAAATCAATCAAATAAGCACTAAGAAAAGCAGTAATAAGCAATTTAAATTAAAAGAGGAATTTAAATGGAAAACATACAAAGCCCTTGCACAAACAGGGCAAATTATGCTCGCGGAGCTACTCTTACAGCTCTAGCTTATCAAAAGAAAAGCTAGTAATAGCAATAAGCCATTCCCTTATTGGCTTATCGTCCAAAAGCTTATTTTATCATTTTGTTGACTTTTGTTGACTTTTTTGGAATTTTTGAGATTGAATCTGAGTTAGTACCTAATAAGCTCACAAATAGGTACTAGAAGCTAATATGAGCTTAATCTAACTGAAAAAGAGCTTATTGAAACTGAGTTTATGTAATTTGAAACATATTTTTGTATTTTTCAAAGTATTTTCTTATTTTTTTGATTTTTGTTTAAAAAACAGAAAGAGTAAAAGTATTTGAATAAAAAGCTTTTAAAAACTTATATAAAGCTGGTACAATAGAGATTAAGCTTAAACTAGCTTATGTAAGCATAAATGAAGCATTAAGTAAACGCATAAAAGGAAATTTAAACAAGTAAAAGAAATAAACTGAAATTATAGTATATTAAAAGCTTGATTACAAATAAATGAAGGATTACAAGTTTAATTTGAAAGCTAAATTACACTAAGAAAAAAAATGGCAGAGTAACGTTACAAAAAACTACACACTAATGTGGTGAAATGAGGGGGTATTTATAGGAGCTGAGGGATAAGGAACCCCTAGGGTTTGGAAGGCTCTGGATCTTCCATATCCACCCTTGATCATCCTTCTCATGTGGAACTCCTTCTATCAGCCCTTGGATCAAATCAGTGATGTGTAGTATCCAATAGGAGTGCTCCTTTCTGCCATGTTGGGAAAAATTTTATAATTTCTTTTTAAAATATTTTCTTTTTAATTGTATAACAACTAAAAATATTTTTTTTGTATTTTATAAATATTTGTTACAATTATATATTCCAAAGAAATAGAAAGGAAGTATGTATTCCTGAGTCGTTTTCCCAACGAAGGTTGAATGGAACTTTCGGTTCGAATCGTGATTGTGTCATGAATAGTGATAAAAGTGAGATTTTTGGAATTTAGACTAAAATTATGAAAATTAAACAAAAAACAACTAAAAAAGCAAGTAGAACAATTATATGAAGCACACGTAAGCTAAAACGTAAAAGAAAACGAAAAACGCGCAAACCCGGGCTAATCCCGAGCCTAAAAAGTGAAATCTATGAAATACTAGTCCTAGAAATGCAAAACTAATTTTCCTAAGTCCTATTTGATAAAAGAAAATTTTGGGAAAAAGAAAAATATTTTTTTGACTTTTCTTTTAATTATTATGAATTAAAAACTAAAATAAAGAAATAAAATGATTAAAAATAGCAAATGAATTTGGAAAATTTTGAAATTTGGCAGGAAAATAATTTTCTATATTCTAAACCTAGGAAAAATAATAAAAGTGAAATTGCTTATTTGAATAAGCTGGAATTAAGCTAATAGTGAAATTAAGCTAAAAAGGGAAAAAGTGGGTTAAATAAAAAACCTTGCAAGATTATAACTGAAAAAGACCCAAGGGCGACTGGTATTGTGTGTGCTGTGTGGGGTGTGGAGTGCTGAAGGTCCCAGGTTCAAACCTGGACCTTATCTTTTTGTAAAAACTTTTTATTTTTGATTTTTTTTGCAAGTATGTAAATCTAGGAGAATTAAACAACTTTAAAAAAGGGAACTATTTTTAGAACTTAAAAATAAGCAGATTGGAAACAAAAACGATAAGCAGTTATGGTTTGTGAGCTAAAAAGGAAATTTGAAAAATGAAAAGCTAAGTGGAATGAGCTAGAAGCTGAAATAATGATGAAATAAGCTAAAGGCACATTAAGGGAACCTAAATGAGCAGATATAGACTGATAAGCTATACTAAATAAGTCAAAAAGCTAGAAAGCAAAGAAAAGCTGATGCAACTGAAATTAATCCAAACAGACCCTAACACCTAAGTTTAAGCTAATGCACAAGCTTAAGGACTAAAAGCTAATGATTGAAAGCTTAAAATAGTTAAAGACCATACACCAATAAGCTAGCATACCAAATTACAGACCTAAAAGAGCTTATTTAATGCTTATTAAGACTACTAATAAAGGAGCAGCTGAGACACTATTTGCTATTTACGACTTGTGCAGTTTCTGAGTTACTACTTTCTAGACCCTAAATAAGCTATCAAAGAAGCCTAAAATTATAAAATAAGCTGAAACAGATTTAGAATTACCTACAAGCTACTTTTAAACTAAAAATCAACCAAGGATAAGCTCTAGATAAGCAAAAAATGAACCAAGAAAAAGCTGAGATAAGCAGATATGTATGGTGAAGGGCACTTTGCAGACCAACTAGCACTATTTAAGCTGAAAATTAAGCAAGTAAATGATTAAGCTAATTGATAAAAAGCAAAAATAGATTAAGATAAGGCAATAGAGAACTAAGAAAAGCTATTTTTTTGGATTTTGGAATAATAATAAGCACTGAAAAGGACTATGCAAAACTGACTCAGACACTTTGTCTTTTTGGTTTTTTAGACTTTGACTCAAAACTTAAAATGACCAAATGACTCTAAAAACTTGCAACACTGACTCAATCACTTAAAACAAACTACAATGACTCTATAAGACTCAAAAATGACAAATAAAAACACCAAATCCTTTGTAATCAAATTTAAGCTGTTAAAATGACTTTAAGACTCTAAAATTTTGAAAATCACTAAAAACTCTATAAGACTAAATGAAAATGCTAAATTTGACTTTCAAGCTGCTTATTAGACTCAAAGAAAGCTGATCAAAGTTGACTTATGAAATAAAAATGACCAAAAGAGAAAATTAACTCTTGACCCAAACACTCCTTAAAATGAGATTGTTTTAAATTTAAGAAGATTTAGACCAAATTAGGCTAAGGATTTAAAAGACAGAAGTGTAAACAACTATATTAAGCACTTTTAAGCAAAATTGAACTAAAAATAAACACTGGAATAAGCTAAAACAGATTAAACTATTTTTTAATATTTTTGATGTTTTAAAGTGAAAACAAGCACAACTGAGTATAAACTAGCAATTAAGCAACAATTAACTATGAAAAGCACAAATAAGCAGTAAATCAATCAAATAAACACTAAGATAAGCAGTAATAAGCAATTTAAATTAAAAGAGGAATTTAAATGGAAAACTTACAAAGCACTTGCACAAACAGGGCAAATTATGCTCGCGGAGCTACTCTTACAGCTCTAGCTTATCAAAAGAAAAGCTAGTAACAGCAATAAGCCCTTCCCTTATTGGCTTATC
Source organism: Artemisia tridentata subsp. tridentata (assembly GCA_021014915.2). Lineage (NCBI taxonomy): Eukaryota > Viridiplantae > Streptophyta > Magnoliopsida > Asterales > Asteraceae > Artemisia > Artemisia tridentata. The sequence continues at coordinate 7,756,002 of CP139505.1, read as the reverse complement.
GTCCAAAAGCTTATTTTATCATTTTGTTGACTTTTGTTGACTTTTTTGGAATTTTTGAGATTGAATCTGAGTTAGTACCTAATAAGCTCACAAATAGGTACTAGAAGCTAATATGAGCTTAATCTAACTGAGAAAGAGCTTATTGAAACTGAGTTTAAGTAATTTGAAAGATATTTTTGTATTTTTCAAAGTATTTTCTTATTTTTTTGGATTTTTGTTTAAAAAACAGAAAGAGTAAAAGTATTTGAATAAAAAGCTTTTAAAAACTTATATAAAGCTGGTACAATAGAGATTAAGCTTAAACTAGCTTATGTAAGCATAAATGAAGCATTAAGTAAATGCATAAAAGGAAATTTAAACAAGTAAAAGAAATAAACTGAAATTATATTATATTAAAAGCTTGATTACAACTAAATGAAGGATTACAAGTTTAATTTGAAAGCTAAATTAAACTAAGAAAAAAAATGGTAGAGTAACGTTACTAAAAACTACACACTAATGTGGTGAAATGAGGGGGTATTTTTAGGAGCTGAGGGATAAGGAACCCCTAGGGTTTGGAAGGCTCTGGATCATTCATATCCACCCTTGATCATCCTTCTCATGTGGAACTCCTTCTATCAGCCCTTGGATCAAATCAGTGATGTGTAGTATCCTATAGGAGTGCTCCTTTCTGCCATGTTGGGAAAAATTTTATAATTTCTTTTTAAAATATTTTCTTTTTAATTGTATAACAACTAAAAATATTTTTTTTGTATTTTAAAAATATTCGTTACAATTATATATTCCAAAGAAATACAAAGGAAGTATGTATTCCTGAGTCGTTTTCCCAACGAAGGTTGAATGGAACTTTCGGTTCGAATCGTGATTTTGTCGTGAATAGTGATAAAAGTGAGATTTTTGGAATTTAGACTAAAATTATGAAAATTAAACAAAAAAAAACTAAAAAAGCAAGTAGAACAATTATATGAAGCACACGTAAGCTAAAACGTAAAAGAAAACGAAAAACGCGCAAACCCGGGCTAATCACGAGCCTAAAAAGTGAAATCTATGAAATACTAGTCCTAGAAATGCAAAACTAATGTTCCTAAGTCCTATTTGATAAAATAAAATTTTGGGAAAAAGAAAAATATTTTTTTGACTTTTCTTTTAATTATTATGAATTAAAAACTAAAATAAAGAAATAAAATGATTAAAAATAGCAAATGAATTTGGAAAATTGTGAAATTTGGCAGGAAAATACTTTTCTATATTCTAAACCTAGGAAAAATAAGAAAAGTGAAATTGCTTATGTGAATAAGCTGGAATTAGGCTAATAGTGAAATTAAGCTAAAAAGGGAAAAAGTGGGTTAAATAAAAAACCTTGCAAGATTATAACTGAAAAAGACCCAAGGGCGACTGGTATTGTGTGTGCTGTGTGTGGTGTGGAGTGCTGAAGGTCCCAGGTTCGAACCTGGACCTTATCTTTTTGTAAAAACTTTTTATTTTTGATTTTTTTTTGCAAGTATGTAAATCTAGGAGAATTAAACAACTTTAAAAAAGGGAACTATTTTTAGAACTTAAAAATAAGCAGATTGGAAACAAAAATGATAAGCAGTTATGGTTTGTGAGCTAAAAAGGAAATTTGAAAAATGAAAAGCTAAGTGGAATGAGCTAGAAGCTGAAATAATAATGAAATAAGCTAAAGGCAAATTAAGGGAATCTAAATGAGCAGATATAGACTGATAAGCTATACTAAATAAGTCAAAAAGCTAGAAAGCAAAGAAAGGCTGATGCAACTGAAACTAATCCAAACAGACCCTAACACCTAAGTTTAAGCTAATGCACAAGCCTAAGGACTAAAAGCTAATGATTGAAAGCTTAAAATAGTTAAAGACCATACACCGATAAGCTAGCATACCAAATTATGGACCTAAAAGAGCTTATTTAATGCTTATTAAGACTGCTAATAAAGGAGCAGCTGAGACACTATTTGCTATTTAAGACTTGTGCAGTTTCTGAGTTACTACTTTCTAGACCCTAAATAAGCTATCAAAGAAGCCTAAAATTATAAAATAAGCTGAAGCAGATTTAGAATTACCTACAAGCTACTTTTAAACTAAAAATCAACCAAGGATAAGCTATAGATAAGCAAAAAATGAACCAAGAAAAAGCTGAGATAAGCAGATATGTATGGTGCAGGGCACTTTGCAGACTAACTAGCACTATTTAAGCTGAAAATTAGGCAAGTAAATGATTAAGCTAATTGATTAAAAGAAAAAACAGATTAAGATAAGGCAATAGAGAACTAAGAAAAGCTATTTTTTTCGATTTTAGAATAAAAATAAGCACTGAAAAGGACTATGCAAAACTGACTCAGACACTTTGTCTTTTTGGTTTTTTAGACTTTGACTCAAAACTTAAAATCACCAAATGACTCTAAAAACTTGCAACACTGACTCAATCACTTAAAACAAACTACAACTACTCTATAAGACTAAAAAATGACAACTAAAAACACCATATCCTTTGTAATCAAATTTAAGCTGTTAAAATGACTTTAAGACTTTATAAGACTAAATGAAAATGCTAAATTTGACTTTCAAGCTGCTTATTAGACTCAAAGAAAGCTGATCAAAGTTGACTTATGAAATAAAAATGACCAAAAGAGAAAATTAACTCTTGACCCAAACACTCCTTAAAATGAGACTGTTTTGAATTTAAGAAGATTTAGACCAAATTAGGCTAAGGCTTTGAAAGACAGAAGTGTAAACAACTATATTAAGCACTTTTAAGCAAAATTGAACTAAAAATAAGCACTGGAATAAGCTAAAACAGATTAAACTATTTTTTTTTTGGTATTTTTTATGTTTTAAAGTGAAAACAAGCACAACTGAGTATAAACTAGCAATTAAGCAACAATTAACTATGAAAAGCACAAATAAGCAGTAACTCAATCAAATAAGCACTAAGATAAGCAGTAATAAGCAATTTAAATTAAAAGAGGAATTTAAATGGAAAACTTACAAAGCCCTTGTACAAACAGGGCAAATTATGCTCGCAGAGCTACTCTTACAGCTCTAGCTTATCAAAAGAAAAGCTAGTAACAGCAATAAGCCCTTCCCTTATTGGCTTATCGTCCAAAAGCTTATTTTATCATTTTGTTGACTTTTGTTGACTTTTTTGGAATTTTTGAGATTGAATCTGAGTTAGTACCTAATAAGCTCACAAATAGGTACTAGAAGCTAATATGAGCTTAATCTAACTGAGAAAGAGCTTATTGAAACTGAGTTTAAGTAATTTGAAAGATATTTTTGTATTTTTCAAAGTATTTTCTTATTTTTTTGGATTTTTGTTAAAAAAACAGAAAGAGTAAAAGTATTTGAATAAAAAGCTTTTAAAAACTTATATAAAGCTGGTACAATAGAGATTAAGCTTAAACTAGCTTATGTAAGCATAAATGAAGCATTAAGTAAATGCATAAAAGGAAATTTAAACAAGTAAAAGAAATAAACTGAAATTATAGTATATTAAAAGCTTGATTACAACTAAATGAAGGATTACAAGTTTAATTTGAAAGCTAAATTACACTAAGAAAAAAAATGGCAGAGTAACGTTACAAAAAACTACACACTAATGTGGTGAAATGAGGGGGGTATTTATAGGAGCTGAGGGATAAGGAACCCCTAGGGTTTGGAAGGCTCTGGATCATCCATATCCACCCTTGATCATCCTTCTCATGTGGAAATCCTTCTATCAGCCCTTGGATCAAATCAGTGATGTGTAGTATCCAATAGGAGTGCTCCTTTCTGCCATGTTGGGAAAAATTTTATAATTTCTTTTTAAAATATTTTCTTTTTAATTGTATAACAACTAAAAATATTTTTTTTGTATTTTAAAAATATTCGTTACAATTATATATTCCAAAGAAATACAAAGGAAGTATGTATTCCTGAGTCGTTTTTCCAACGAAGGTTGAATGGAACTTTCGGTTCGAATCATGATTGTGTCGTGAATAGTGATAAAAGTTAGATTTTTGGAATTTAGACTAAAATTATGAAAATTAAACAAAAAAACAACTAAAAAAGCAAGTAGAACAATTATATAAAGCACACATAAGCTAAAACGTAAAAGAAAACGAAAAACGCGCAAACCCGGGCTAATCCCGAGCCTAAAAAGTGAAATCTATGAAATACTAGTCCTAGAAATGTAAAACTAATTTTCCTAAGTCCTATTTGATAAAAGAAAATTTTGGGAAAAAGAAAAATAATTTTTTGACTTTTCTTTTAATTATTATGAATTAAAAACTAAAATAAAGAAATAAAATGATTAAAAATAGCAAATGAATTTGGAAAATTGTGAAATTTGGCAGGAAAATACTTTTCTATATTCTAAAACTAGGAAAAATAAGAAAAGTGAAATTTCTTATTTGAATAAGCTGGAATTAAGCTAATAGTGAAATTAAACTAAAAAGGGAAAAAGTGGGTTAAATAAAAAACCTTGCAAGATTATAACTGAAAAAGACCCAAGGGCGACTGGTATTGTGTGTGCTGTGTGGGGTGTGGAGTGCTGAAGGTCCCAGGTTCAAACCTGGACCTTATCTTTTTGTAAAAACTTTTTATTTTTGATTTTTTTTGCAAGTTTGTAAATCTAGGAGAATTAAACAACTTTAAAAAAGGGAACTATTTTTAGAACTTAAAAATAAGCAGATTGGAAACAAAAATGATAAGCAGTTATGGTTTGTGAGCTAAAAAGGAAATTTGAAAAATGAAAAGCTAAGTGGAATGAGCTAGAATCTGAAATAATGATGAAATAAGCTAAAGGCACAATAAGGGAACCTAAATGAGCAGATATAGACTGATAAGCTATACTAAATAAGTCAAAAAGCTAGAAAGCAAAGAATAGCTGATGCAACTGAAACTAATCCAAACAGACCCTAACACCTAAGTTTAAGCTAATGCACAAGCCTAAGTACTAAAAGCTAATGATTGAAAGCTTAAAATAGTTAAAGACCATACACCAATAAGCTAGCATACCAAATTACAGACCTAAAAAAGCTTATTTAATGCTTATTGAGACTGCTAATAAAGGAGCAGCTGAGACACTATTTGCTATTTAAGACTTGTGCAGTTTCTGAGTTACTACTTTCTAAACCCTAAATAAGCTATCAAAGAAGCCTAAAATTATAAAATATGCTGAAACAAATTTAGATTTACCTACAAGCTACTTTTAAACTAAAAATCAACCAAGGATAAGCTTTAGATAAGCAAAAAATGAACCAAGAAAAAGCTGAGATTAGCAGATATGTATGGTGCAGGGCACTTTGCAGACTAAGTAGCATTATTTAAGCTGAAAATTAAGCAAGTAAATGATTAAGCTAATTGATAAAAAGCAAAAACAGATTAAGATAAGGCAATAGAGAACTAAGAAAAGCTATTTTTTTGGATTTTGGAATAAAAATAAGCACTGAAAAGGACTATGCAAAACTGACTCAGACACATTGTCTTTTTGGTTTTTTAGACTTTGACTCAAAACTTAAAATGACCAAATGACTCTAAAAACTTGCAACACTGACTCAATCACTTAAAACAGACTACAATGACTCTATAAGACTCAAAAATGACAACTAAAAACACCAAATCCTTTGTAATCAAATTTAAGCTGTTAAAATGACTTTAAGACTCTAAAATTTTGGAAATCACTAAAAACTCTATAAGACTAAATGAAAATGCTAAATTTGACTTTCAAGCTGCTTATTAGACTCAAAGAAAGCTGATCAAAGTTGACTTATGAAATAAAAGTGACCAAAAGAGAAAATTAACTCTTGACCCAAACACTCCTTAAAATGAGACTGTTTTGAATTTAAGAAGATTTAGACCTAATTAGGCTAAGGATTTGAAAGACAGAAGTGTAAACAACTATATTAAACACTTTTAAGCAAAATTGAACTAAAAATAAGCACTGGAATAAGCTAAAACAGATTAAACTATTTTTTTTTGTTGGTATTTTTGATGTTTTAAAGTGAAAACAAGCACAACTGAGTATAAACTAGCAATTAAGAAACAATTAACTATGAAAAAGCACAAATAAGCAGTAAATCAATCAAATAAGCACTAAGATAAGCAGTAATAAGCAATTTAAATTAAAAGAGGAATTTAAATGGAAAACATACAAAGCCCTTGCACAAACAGGGCAAATTATGCTCGCGGAGCTACTCTTACAGCTCTAGCTTATCAAAAGAAAAGCTAGTAACAGCAATAAGCCCTTCCCTTATTGGCTTATCGTCCAAAAGCTTATTTTATCATTTTGTTGACTTTTGTTGACTTTTTTGGAATTTTTGAAATTGAATCTAAGTTAGTACCTAATAAGCTCACAAATAGGTACTAGAAGCTAATATGAGCTTAATCTAACTGAGAAAGAGCTTATTGAAACTGAGTTTATGTAATTTGAAACATATTTTTGTATTTTTCAAAGTATTTTCTTATTTTTATGGATTTTTGTTTAAAAAACAGAAAGAGTAAAAGTATTTGAATAAAAAGCTTTTAAAAACTTATATAAAGCTGGTACAATAGAGATTAAGCTTAAACTAGCTTATGTAAGCATAAATGAAGAATTAAGTAAATGCATAAAAGGAAATTTAAACAAGTAACAGAAATAAACTGAAATTATATTATATTAAAAGATTGATTACAATTAAATGAAGGATTACAAGTTTAATTTGAAAGCTAAATTACACTAAGAAAAAAAATGGCAGAGTAATGTTACAAAAAACTACACACTAATGTGGTGAAATGAGGGGGTATTTATAGGAGCTGAGGGATAAGGAACCCCTAGGGTTTGGAAGGCTCTGGATCATCCATATCCACCCTTGATCATCCTTCTCATGTGGAACTCCTTCTATCAGCCCTTGGATCAAATCAGTGATGTGTAGTATCCAATAGGAGTGCTCCTTTCTGCCATGTTGGGAAAATTTTTATAATTTCTATTTAAAATATTTTCTTTTTAATTGTATAACAACTAAGAATATTTTTTTTGTATTTTAAAAATATTCGTTACAATTATATATTCCAAAGAAATCCAAAGGAAGTATGTATTCCTAAGTCGTTTTCCCCACGAAGGTTGAATGGAACTTTCGGTTCGAATCGTGATTGTGTCGTGAATAGTGATAAAAGTGAGATTTTTGGAATGTAGACTAAAATTATGAAAATTAAACAAAAAACAACTAAAAAAGCAAGTAGAACAATTATATGAAACACACGTAAGCTAAAACGTAAAAGAAAACGAAAAACGCGCAAACCCGGGCTAATCCCGAGCCTAAAAAGTGAAATCTATGAAATACTAGTCCTAGAAATGCAAAACTAATTTTCCTAAGTCCTATTTGATAAAAGAAAATTTTGGGAAAAAGAAAAATATTTTTTTGACTTTTCTTTTAATTATTATGAATTAAAAACTAAAATAAAGAAATAAAATGATTAAAAATAGCAAATGAATTTGGAAAATTGTGAAATTTGGCAGGAAAATACTTTTCTATATTCTAAACCTAGGAAAAATAAGAAAAATGAAATAACTTAATTGAATAAGCTGGAATTAAGCTAATAGTGAAATTAAGCTAAAAAGGGAAAAAGTGGGTTAAATAAAAAACCTTGCAAGATTATAACTGAAAAAGACCCAAGGGTGACTGGTATTGTGTGTGCTGTGTGGGGTGTGGAGTGCTGAAGGTCCCAGGTTCAAACCTGGACCTTATCTTTTTGTAAAAACTTTTTATTTTTGATTTTTTTTGCAAGTATGTAAATCTAGGAGAATTAAACAACTTTAAAAACGGGAACTATTTTTAGAACTTAAAAATAAGCAGTTTGGAAACAAAAATGATAAGCAGTTATGGTTTGTGAGCTAAAAAGGAAATTTGAAAAATGAAAAGCTAAGTGGAATGAGCTAGAAGCTGAAATAATGATGAAATAAGCTAAAGGCACATTAAGAGAACCTAAATGAGCAGATATAGACCTATAAGCTATACTAAATAAGTCAAAAAGCTAGAAAGCAAAGAAAAGCTGGTGCAACTGAAACTAATCCAAACAGACCCTAACACCTAAGTTTAAGCTAATGCACAAGCCTAAGGACTAATAGCTAATGATTGAAAGCTTAAAATAGTTAAAGACCATACACCAATAAGCTAGCATACCAAATTACAGACGTAAAAGAGCTTATTTAATGCTTATTAAGACTGCTAATAAAGGAGCAGCTGAGACACTATTTGCTATTTAAGACTTGTGCAGTTTCTGAGTTACTACTTTCTAGACCCTAAATAAGCTATCAAAGAAGCCTAAAATAATAAAATAAGCTGAAACAGATTTAGAATTACCTACAAGCTACTTTTAAACTAAAAATCAACCAAGGATAAGCTCTAGATAAGCAAAAAATGAACCAAGAAAAAGCTGAGATAAGCAGATATGTATGGTGAAGGGCACTTTGCAGACCAACTAGCACTATTTAAGCTGAAAATTAAGCAAGTAAATGATTAAGCTAATTGATAAAAAGCAAAAATAGATTAAGATAAGGCAATAGAGAACTAAGAAAAGCTATTTTTTTGGATTTTGGAATAAAAATAAGCACTGAAAAGGACTATGCAAAACTGACTCAGACACTTTGTCTTTTTGGTTTTTTAGACTTTGACTCAAAACTTAAAATGACCAAATGACTCTAAAAACTTGCAACACTGACTCAATCACTTAAAACAAACTACAATGACTCTATAAGACTAAAAAATGACAACTAAAAACACCAAATCCTTTGTAATCAAATTTAAGCTGTTAAAATGACTTTAAGACTCTAAAATTTTGGAAATCACTAAAAACTCTATAAGACTAAATGAAAATACTAAATTTGACTTTCAAGCTGCTTATTAGACTCAAAGAAAGCTGATCAAAGTTGACTTATGAAATAAAAATGACCAAAAGAGAAAATTAACTCTTGACCCGAACACTCCTTAAAATGAGACTGTTTTGAATTTAAGAAGATTTAGACCAAATTAGGCTAAGGATTTGAAAGACAGAAGTGTAAAAAACTATATTAAGCACTTTTAAGCAAAATTGAACTAAAAATAAGCACTGGAATAAGCTAAAACAGATTAAACTATTTTTTTTGGTATTTTTGATGTTTTAAAGTGAAAACAAGCACAACTGAGTATAAACTAGCAATTAAGCAACAATTAACTATGAAAAGCACAAATAAGTAGTAAATCAATCAAATAAGCACTAAGATAAGCAGTAATAAGCAATTTAAATTAAAAGAGGAATTTAAATGGAAAACTTACAAAGCCCTTGCACAAACAGGGCAAATTATGCTCGCGGAGCTACTCTTACAGCTCTAGCTTATCAAAAGAAAAGCTAGTAACAGCAATAAGCCCTTCCCTTATTGGCTTATCGTCCAAAAGCTTATTTTATCATTTTGTTGACTTTTGTTGACTTTTTTGGAATTTTTGAGATTGAATCTGAGTTAGTACCTAATAAGCTCACAAATAGGTACTAGAAGCTAATATGAGCTTAATCTAACTGAGAAAGAGCTTATTGAAACTGAGTTTAAGTAATTTGAAAGATATTTTTGTATTTTTCAAAGTATTTTCTTAATTTTTTGGATTTTTGTTTAAAAAAAGAAAGAGTAAAAGTATTTGAATAAAAAGCTTTTAGAAACTTATATAAAGCTGGTACAATAGAGATTAAGCTTAAACTAGCTTATGTAAGCATAAATGAAGCATTAAGTAAATGCATAAAAGGAAATTTAAACAAGTAAAAGAAATAAACTGAAATTATATTATATTAAAAGCTTGATTATAACTAAATGAAGGACTACAAGTTTAATTTGAAAGCTAAATTACACTAAGAAAAAAAATGGCAAAGTAACGTTACAAAAAACTACACACTAATGTGGTGAAATGAGGGGGGTATTTATAGGAGCTGAGGGATAAGGAACCCCTAGGGTTTGGAAGGCTCTGGATCATCCATATCCACCCTTGATCATCCTTCTCATGTGGAAATCCTTCTATCAGCCCTTGGATCAAATCAGTGATGTGTAGTATCCAATAGGAGTGCTCCTTTCTGCCATGTTGGGAAAAATTTTATAATTTCTTTTTAAAATATTTTCTTTTTAATTGTATAACAACTAAAAATATTTTTTTTGTATTTTAAAAATAATCGTTACAATTATATATTCCAAAGAAATACAAAGGAAGTATGTATTCCTGAGTCGTTTTCCCAACGAAGGTTGAATGGAAATCTCGGTTCGAATCGTGATTGTGTCGTGAATAATGATAAAAGTGAGCTTTTTCGAATTTAGACAAAAATTATGAAAATTAAAAAAAAAAAAAAAAAAACTAAAAAGCAAGTAGAACAATTATATGAAGCACACGTAAGCTAAAACGTAAAAGAAAACGAAAAACGCGCAAACCCGGGCTAATCCCGAGCCTAAAAAGTGAAATCTATGAAATACTAGTCCTAGAAATGCAAAACTAATTTTCCTAAGTCCTATTTGATTAAAGAAAATTTTGGGAAAAAGAAAAATATTTTTTTGACTTTTCTTTTAATTATTATGAATTAAAAACTAAAATAAAGAAATAAAATGATTAAAAATAGCAAATGAATTTGGAAAATTTTGAAATTTGGCAGGAAAATACTTTTCTATATTCTAAACCTAGGAAAAATAAGAAAACTGAAATTGCTTAATTGAGTAAGCTAGAATTAAGCTAATAGTGAAATTAAGCTAAAAAGGGAAAAAGTGGGTTAAATAAAAAACCTTGCAAGATTATAACTGAAAAAGACCCAAGGGCGACTGGTATTGTGTGTGCTGTGTGGGGTGTGGAGTGCTCAAGGTCCCAAGTTCAAACCTGGACCTTATCTTTTTGTAAAAACTTTTTATTTTTGATTTTTTTTGCAAGTATGTAAATCTAGGAGAATTAAACAACTTAAAAAAAGGGAACTATTTTTAGAACTTAAAAATAAGCAGATTGGAAACAAAAATGATAAGCAGTTATGGTTTGTGAGCTAAAAAGGAAATTTGAAAAATGAAAAGCTAAGTGGAATGAGCTAGAAGCTGAAATAATGATGAAATAAGCTAAAGGCACATTAAGGGAACCTAAATGAGCAGATATAGACTGATAAGCTATACTAAATAAGTCAAAAAGCTAGAAAGCAAAGAAAAGCTAATGCAACTGAAACTAATCCAAACAGACCCTAACACATAAGTTTAAGCTAATGCACAAGCCTAAGGACTAAAAGCTAATGATTGAAAGCTTAAAATAGTTAAAGACCATACACCAATAAGCTAGCATACCAAATTACACACCTAAAAGAGCTTATTTAATGCTTATTAAGACTGCTAATAAAGGAGCAGCTGAGACACTATTTGCTATTTAAGACTTGTGCAGTTTCTGAGTTACTACTTTCTAGACCCTAAATAAGCTATCAAAGAAGCCTAAAATTATAAAATAAGCTGAAACAGATTTAGAATTACCTACAAGCTACTTTTAAACTAAAAATCAACCAAGGATAAGCTCTAGATAAGCAAAAAATGAACAAAGAAAAAGCTGAGATAAGCAGATATGTATGGTGCAGGGCACTTTGCAGACTAACTAGCACTATTTAAGCTGAAAATTAAGCAAGTAATTGATTAAGCTAATTGATAAAAAGCAAAAACAGATTAAGATAAGGCAATAGAGAACTAAGAAAAGCTATTTTTTTGGATTTTGGAATAAAAATAAGCACTGAAAAGGACTATGCAAAACTGACTCAGACACTTTGTCTTTTTGGTTTTTTAGACTTTGACTCAAAACTTAAAATGACCAAATGACTCTAAAAACTTGCAACACTGACTCAATCACTTAAAACAAACTACAATGACTCTATAAGATTCAAAAATGACAACTAAAAACACCGAATCCTTTGTAATAAATTTAAGCTGTTAAAATGACTTTAAGACTCTAAAATTTTGGAAATCACTAAAAACTCTATAAGACTAAATGAAAATGCAAAATTTGACTTTCAAACTGCTTATTAAACTCAAAGAAAGCTGATCAAAGTTGACTTATGAAATAAAAATGACCAAAAGAGAAAATTAACTCTTGACCCAAACACTCCTTAAAATGAGACTGTTTTGAATTTAAGGAGATTTAGACCAAATTAAGCAAAGGATTTGAAATACAGAAGTGTAAACAACTATATTAAGCACTTTTAAGCAAAATTGAACTAAAAATAAGCAATGGAATAAGCTAAAACAGATTAAACTATGTTTTTTTGTTGGTATTTTTGATGTTTTAAAGTGAAAACAAGCACAACTGTGTATAAACTAGTAATTAAGCAACAATTAACTATCAAAAGAACAAATAAGCAGTAAATCAATCAAATAAGCACTAAGATAAGCAATAATATGCAATTTAAATTAAAAGAGGAATTTAAATGGAAAACTTACAAAGCCCTTGCACAAACAGGGCAAATTATGCTCGCGAAGCTACTCTTATAGCTCTAGCTTGTCAAAAGACAAACTAGTAACAGCAATAAGCCCTTCCCTTATTTGCTTATCGTCCAAAAGCTTATTTTATCATTTTGTTGACTTTTGTTGACTTTTTTGGAATTTTTGAGATTGAATCTGAATTAGTACCTAATAAGCTCACAAATAGCTACTAGAAGCTAATATGAGCTTAATCTAACTGAGAAAGAGCTTATTGAAACTGAGTTTAAGTAATTTGAAACATATTTTTGTATTTTTCAAAGTATTTTCTTATTTTTTGGGACTTTTGTTTAAAAAACCGAAAGAGTAAAAGTATTTGAATAAAAAGCTTTTAAAAACTTATATAAAGCTGGTACATTAGAGATTAAGCATAAACTAGCTTATGTAAGCATAAATGAAGCATTAAGTAAATGCATAAAAGGAAATTTAAACAAGTAAAAGAAATAAACTGAAATTATATTATATTAAAAGCTTGATTACAACTAAATGAAGGATGACAAGTTTAATTTAAAAGCTAAATTACACTAAGAAAAAAAAATGGCAGAGTAACATTACAAAAAACTACACACTAATGTGGTGAAATGAGGGGGGTATTTATAGGAGCTGAGGGATAAGGAACCCCTAGGGTTTGGAAGGCTCTGGATCATCCATATCCACCCTTGATCATCTTTCTCATGTGGAACTCCTTCTATCAGCCCTTGGATCAAATCAGTGATGTGTAGTATCCAATAGGAGTGCTCCTTTCTGCCATGTTGGGAAAAATTTTATAATTTCTTTTTAAAATATTTTCTTTTTAATTGCATAACAACAAAAAATATTTTTTTTGTATTTTATAAATATTCGTTACAATTATATATTCCAAAGAAATACAAAGCAAGTATGTATTCCTGAGTCGTTTTCCCAACGAAGGTTGAATGGAACTTTCGGTTCGAATCGTGATTGTGTCGTGAATAGTGATAAAAGTGAGATTTTTGGAATTTAGACTAAAATTATGAAAATTAAACAAAAAACAACTAAGAAAGCAAGTAGAACAATTATATGAAGCACACGTAAGCTAAAACGTAAAAGAAAACGAAAAACGCGTAAACCCGGGCTAATCCCGAGCCTAAAAAGTGAAATCTATGAAATACTAGACCTAGAAATGCAAAACTAATTTTCCTAAGTCCTATTTGATAAAAGAAAATTTTGGGTAAAAGAAAGATATTTTTTTTACTTTTCTTTTAATTATTATGAATTAAAAACTAAAATAAAGAAATAAAATGATTAAAAATAGCAAATGAATTTGGAAAATTGTGAAATTTGGCAGGAAAATACTTTTCTATATTCTAAACCTAGGAAAAATAAGAAAAGTGAAATTACTTATTTGAATAAGCTGGAATTAAGCTAATAGTGAAATTAAGCTAAAAAGGGAAAAAGTGGGTTAAATAAAAAACCTTGCAAGATTATAACTGAAAAAGACCAAGGGACGTATTGTGTGTGCTTGTGGGTGTGAGTGTAGGTCCCATCAAACTGGACCTTATCTTTTGTAAAAACTTTTATTTTTGATTTTTTGCAATATGTAACTAGGAGATTAAACAACTAAAAAGGGACATTTTTAACTTAAATAACAGATGGAAAAAAAGTAAGCATATGGTTTGGACTAAGGAATTGAAATGAAGCTAGTGGAATGAACTACTTAACAAAAACAACAAGTACAACAGTTAAAGCAAAAATAACAAGAAAAACTGAACAATTAATGAAGCATTCAGACTAAAGCACTATTTAAGTAAAATTAAAAGGGAAGTAATATTGATAAAAGCAAACAGTTAAGTACAATAACTAAAAAGCTATTTTTTTGAATTTTGAATAAAATAAGCTGAAAGACTATGCAAACTACTCAACAATTCTTTGGTTTTTAGAACTTATCAAAAAAAATGACAATGATTAAAAACTTGCAACGACTCAATCACTTAAAAAAATACAAGACTTATAAACCAAAATGAATAAAAACACCAAACCTTTGTAATCAATTAAGATAAAAAGCTTATTAATTTTGGAAACATAAAAACATAAGGCTAAATGAAAATGCTAAATTTGCTTTTGTTTATTGCTCAAAAAAGTGCAAATGACTTAAAATAAAAATGGACAAAAAAAAATAACTCTCAAACACTCAAAATGAACGTTTTAATTTAAATTAACCAATTTAGGTAAGATGATTAAGACTAAATAATATAAACTTAAAGACAAAAAATGAAATAAATAAGCACTGGATTAACAAAAACTATATTTTTTGGATTTATGTTAAAGGAAAAAACAAACTGAAAAACTACAATTAACAACATTAATAGAAAGACAATAAGGTAAAAGAAATCAAATAACACTAAATAAGCATAAAAAATTTAAATAAAAAGAATTAAATGGAAAACTTAAAAGCCTTTCAAAGATTTGGATACTTTAAAGCGTAAAAGAAGCTAAGAACACAATAAGCCCTTCCCTTATTATTATGCCAAAAAGCATTAATTTGTGACTTTTTTACTTTTTAATTTTAAGTGAATTTATGACCTAAACCTCACAAAAGTCTATAAGCTATATGCTAATCTAACAGAAAGACTTATAAAAGTTTAATAATTTAAACTATTTTGATTTTCAAAGTTTTTTATTTTTTTGGATTTTTGTTTAAAATAGAAATAAAATATTTGAATAAAAGCTTAAAAATATAAACTAATAGGATAATTAAAAAGTATAAAAAAATTAATACTAAAAGGAAATTTAAAAAGTAAAAGAAATAACTATTATATTATTTAAAAACTTGATACAAAAATGAGATTACAAGTTTAATGAAACTAAAACTAGAAAAAAAAAGAGATTAAGTTAAAAAAACTAACACTAATGTGGTAAATGAGAGGGATTTAAGAGGGATAAGGAACCCCTAGGTTTAAAGGCTTGATACATACCACTGAATCTTTATTGAAACTCTTACCCTTGACAAATGTATGTAAAATAGAGCTTTTATGTGGGATTTTAAATTTAAAACTTTTGAATTGATCACAAATATTGATTTTACATTGAATTTCAAAGCTAAAGTATTGTGTCAAGGAGGTATAACTGTGAAATTTTTTTTAAATTTTTTAATACAAAATTTAATTAAAAAGACAAAATTAAAAAATACAAGAAGTACTAGCAAAAGAAGGCTTC
>CP139505.1:5855357-5885357 GCA_021014915.2 Artemisia tridentata subsp. tridentata | reverse complement strand
TTATTTTTTTCCAACTTAGTTTTCTCAAATTTGTGACTCGGTTACTTGCAAAGATGTGTATATATATATTGACTTTAGATATTTGCCTTTAGCGTATTAATTTGTTGAGGTTCAACTACATCATATCTAACAACATGAAGAAAAAAAAAGGTCATAAGAACTTATTTATTTTTTTATTTATTTTTTAATAAATCTAATGGATTGATTAAAACTGACCTTAAGGATTGAAATTCTGGAAGCAGTTACACGATATCATCCAAACCAAGAACCACCACTTCGTCCTCTAGCACAACCATCATCGTCGTCCTCCTCTCGCACTACCATAAAAAGAGAGCGAATTAAAATCGATCGATGCTTGCTCGATCCAATAAAAACGCATACACAAACAAAAAAAATCAAGATCTAAAAAATCAAAATCGATTTCAAAAATAAAATGGGGTAATAAACCAAAAAATTAGATAACTAAACGATTTCTAAGCAAAGAATCAAAGAACAAATAAAAAAATCAAAATCGATTGTCACACACTCAAAAAAACTCGAATTAAACCACTTACTAACTTTGTAGATCTCGGTTGAGATGACGATCCAAAAAGATTGGTGATGTTTGTTTATTTTTTCTAGCCGAACAATTGTTCTAGAGAGAAAGGCGGCATATAGGTAGGTTTATGGGTGGCGGATCTAACTCGTAGGTGTAGTTACAAAATGAAAGTGATATGAATCGTGTGGTGTTGAGATGTGTTTTGAATGTGAGAGAGATAAAAGTGTAGTACCGATAATACCCTTTCAGCCTTTTGTTTAATTTAAAAAGAAGCCCTCATTTATTGTCTAATTGCAATTTTTGCACTTTTAATCCTAACCTTTGATCATACTCATCTAATGGTCTAGATTTATTTAAATGGTACTGTAAAGTACTGCATCTAATATTGGTACTGCATTGAATACAATATATATATATATATATATATATATAATATATATAATATATATATATATATATATATATGTATATATATATATATGTATATATATATATATATATATATATATATATATATATATATATATATATATATATACTAGACTTCAAAGCCCGCCCAATGGGCGGGCATGACTTGTAATTATAATTTGGTTGGTTTTAGTTATCCTAAAGTTATTTTTAAGGACGTTTGTTTTATTGCAATTTTTTAATATCATAATTATAAGATGTTAGTTGGTTTTTTTCCCGTTATGGTTGTTTTACGCATACAAAGTTAGTAACACATTATTGTTATGACATGGATTTAACGCATATAAATTATAAACATCCCATGCTTAAGTAGCAAAGTCTCATATGAAAAGTAATGAGGTTAATTTATTAAAAAATTAAATAAGTCTTTATTGTAAACAATTTAAAATGATAACATGAAACTTAAGTCTTTATTGTAAATAATCTAAAATGATAACATGGGAAATCGTGTTCCATTTGTTCATATTTCATCTTCGCTGTCATCATCACTGGTTGTTTCATAATCAGTGGATCCGTCGTTGATAAAGTTGCTTACATCATCGTCGTTAGAGTCATAACTGACACTATACGCGGCTGAATCGATTTCCCATGTTTTCTTCGTCAACATCGCTGATGTGGATGGTCCTACCATGCACTTTTCCATCGATATCAGGCATCTTGTCCCACACGTCATTGTCAACCATGTTAGATTGGTAATGTTCGTCATAATCGTCATCAATGGATGTGTATATTGAGTCGCCTATGAAATTACCAAGTAGAAAATTATATAAATAAACTTTTAATTTAAAACTTGTTTAACAATTTACAAATACAAATAATAATACTTAGGTTTACAATCTCGTGTGGGATAAGAGGGTTGTTTGGGAGCATTGATATTGACATACATACCTGCTTCAGATACATTGTTGTTGTTATCACGTTCATCATCTGTATCTTCATCATATAGCATATAGTTTGGTAACATGATTGGTTCTTCATCATCAGATATCTTTGATGGATCTTGGCAAGATAATTTACTTGAATGTCCAAAGCGTTGTGACGCGTGATCTGTAAGAACCCGTGAGAAAACGGGTTTCTACATACCAAAAACATAGTTAGTAGTTAGTAACAGAGTATCTATTATGTGGACTGTTTGGTTTACTTTATTATATATATGTTAGCTTAATAATGTAGGATTAGCATGGATGTTTCGTTTAACATATTAGTTGGACTATGGGGGCTGTTTGGAATAACTCAAATCTAGCATGTTTAATATATATGTTGTATACAAATATAATGTCCAACCATAAATTATTATTACCAAATGGTTTTTTTCCACAAGATGTTTAGCAGTCAGAGTATCCACACGCGTTGATCGTGCCTTTTTATCATCAGGTGAAGTTAGATCTACAACTTTGTTTTCTTGTGGTTTTCCATCATCTGATGAATCCAGATCAACAATTATGTTGTTGACTAATTTGTCGTCTTTAGCCAGTTTACGGCGTTTGTGTATAGGTGGGAGAGGCTGCAAGTATTAAAAAAGTTGTTAGTTCTCCTGATTGATAGGTATCACATAATATGGATTACAACCATTTTTTATACCTCTACGTTGTCACATGTTTTTTTTATTTCTTCATCATCTTATGAAATAAACATAAAAACTCTTGTTGCCAACTAAGTTGTTGTCTTTAGTTGGTCTAAACCGTTAGGTGTTGTTTGATCAGCCTGCAATTATCAGAATGATATTTAGATTTTCTAATAGATGAGTTTGACATAATTAAAACTTTATGGAAATACCTCAGTATCAGTTTGATTTTCGTAATAATCAAAATTGCATTTGTTTTTACGCCGTCCGGTTCTCGTATTTGACAATCTCCGACTGTTATGTGTTAAACAAACGACCTAAACAGAGCATAAAAAAATTAAAAATGATTAAGTATTTTATGTTTACTACAATGTAAATTACTATGCAATAAATTTTTTATATAATACCTCATTATCTGTATCATGTAAATCAACAGCGTCAACGGATATTTTGCATACACACGGATTATGTTGTTTTTGCTTATTACAAAATGGAGTAGTTCGGTATCCATTAACACCAGCAGCATAAATCTGTATATGTCACATTTATATTTAATTCGGTAAATCTAACACAAACCATTATTAATAACAATAACCATAGTTATGTTATAATACCTCGTCATCTGATGGGCCAACCTGCAAGTATTATAAAGATAATTAGATCCTCTAATATATTAATGGATATATGCTATATAATTTTAAGTTGTAGAGATGTATGTTATATAATTTACATATACATAGGTGATTGTAAATAAGAATTTAAAGAATTGACACGATTGGTCTTTTGTAAAGCAGAATTTTGCTAAAGATAATTGTTAAATAAGCAGATATTAAGTTTAGAAAGAAAGTACTCAAACATGTTATCAAGGATACCTCTTCGTCGTCCAATATATGAACACTGGATATATCTTTTCTGAACAAATCAACTTGTTCATCCTGCACTCATGCTAAACATAATTAGATATTGTGTTTCATATATAATATAAATAAAGAGTTAATTTAGTTATTGTACATCCTCATCATCTGATATAACAATGTTTGGTATATTCTTATCTAGCGAGCCATCGGCTGATGATCGAGGATGGTGGTGATCTGTTTTCGGATTACCCTGCTAAAATTTTAGTAATTAGAATGTATCTAATTCATCTGATAATCAACAAAACATATTCAACTTAAGATTATGTACCTTGTGTGATCTTCGGTGTGACATTGTTTGTATTTTATGTTCTCAACTTTTGAAGATATATACTCAATATGTGTTAATATATGGCTTTATTTATAGAGTTTGAAGGTGACCATATAATGGAAACCGAAAATTTGTTTGTCATATTTTTGTTATAGATAAAGATTACGTTTACAATTTAAACGTTTTTTAGAGTTTACATGCCTTATATCATGCTTTAAATATAGATTTGGATATTCTATAGAATATTTAATTATAATGGCTTTGGTAGAATTGATGATGTATAAAAACAATGGACTACGTATATTTAAAGTGATAATGCGTTTTAATATAACTCTTATGAACTGGTTATAATATCAGTACCAAATCGGGAACGTAGTAGTACAAAATTAAAATACATATTGGCGATAACTTAGCAGTACAATTAAATATATGAACAAAATATTTATACAAAATACATTCTAAATTTATCTTTCAAATAATATCTTCTATAAATTAAACATATTCTTGAAAAAATGTTTATAATATTTATATATCATTTTAAAAATTCAGTATACACATTCAAGAAGTAGAACACAGTTAATTTTTGTGGAAGTGCTTTCAATGTAGACTTCAAATTTCCTTTTTCATTTTTTGGTGTTTATCCTAAACATGTGTATAATTTTTGGTATATTTAAAGTGATAATGCGTTTTAATATAACTCTTATGAACTGGTTATAATATCAGTACCAAATCAGGAACGTAGCAGTACAAAAATTAAAATACATATTGGCGATAACTCAGCAGTACAATTAAATATATGAACAAAATATTTATACAAAATACATTCTAAACTTATCTTTCAAATCATATCTTCTATAAATTAAACATATTCTTGAAAAAATGTTTATAATATTTATATAGCATTTTAAAAATTCAGTATACACATTCAAGAAGTAGATCATAGTTAATTTTTGTGGAAGTGCTTCCAATATATTTTATTTTGATTAATTTTTGGAATGAATGTGTTAGTATACATTTTTTATTTATATGTTAATAAAAAAAAATGTATAAACATACAAAAATCATTAATAAACATATAAAAATCGATAAAAAGGAACCCTAACAATTAAATTTATGAGTTTTTGATTGATCATATGCTAAATGGAGATTGTGGCAATCTATTGTTTCCAGATGGTCTTCATCGGAAACATCCTCCTCTTCCTCAACCTCCATTACTTTGTATCTTTTTTGGGCTGGACATTTTGGTTTTGGTCTTCTGTTGAGCTTTTCAAACCTGTCCCATTTTTTCTTCCTGAGCTGTTTCAGGTTTTCAAAATACCACACAGCAGGATGTTTTCTGGGACGAACCGCTCCAGTTTCTGTTCGTCTCTTCCTGTTAGATGAACATGTTGTTTTAAGCGTTGCATAGTTAATGAAACCCAGTAAAAACTCTATGAAATAAAGTTTATTAAGCTTACCTGGCATTGTTTTGTTGAGGTCGAACATGTGCAGCATCAGTTGGCATTCCTGTCTTAGAATCCATGGTATGAGATGAATGTTATTAGAATTTGCTTGTTGAACGTGAAATTCTAGCTCGTGTAGGAAGTTATATACACGAAAATAGGGCAATGAATCGACTTCACTTGACCCAAGGAATTGATAAGGTTGTTGTTTTAATTTTAAAAAGTAAATGTGTACATATTCATCCTTCCAAATTTTTGGAAGTTGTTACAACTTCATTAAAGTGTGCAAATCATTTCCTTAACATGCTTATAGTTATTTATGGTTTCAAGGTCGAAAATACATTTATTATAAGAATATAGTAGCATTGTTTTTTAATTTTATAGGTAAGTATCATGTATGCATTTACTTTTTTTATAAAATTGTATTAGCATGCTTCCGAATCTATATAATTATGGATTCAAAATCGAGAGTACATTTGTTATACAAATATATGCCTTTGGTTGATTTCATTGATAAAAAAAGATTGTTGGATTCAACCAAGGAAAAAAAATATTGAAAGTTTTGTAACATTGAAACATCCTTTTTTTAAAACCTTAGCACGGTTAATAGTATTTTTAAACGGTTTAAATTTTATTTACACACAAAAAAAAAAAAAAAAAAACACTGCTGCTTCTCCACGTTAGTGCTGCTGCATTTGAGCTAATATAGTGTTATGCATGTGGTTAGCACTGCCATATTATATTAGTACTGCTAGATATACATGATACTGCTACATTGTTTTTTTAAGTAATGATCAACGTTTGCACTGGTAAATAAAATAATGAAACTTAATATTAAAAATTTTGAACAAATAACCACGGAATGTTGGAAAGTAAAAAACTTGCAACTTGTAAATAAATTGTTCAAAAATATTAAAAAATGTAAATGTCAATTAATTGTCTTCTTGCTCCTCTTGACTATTAAGGTCATTAGCTGGTGATTCGTTATCCAGTGTCGCTGGTACACTGTTAATGTGGTCTGTCGTACCCTTGCCTGCATCATCAGATTGAATTAAAGTGGTGTTCGTGGCACCAACACACACTGCCGGAATATCATCCGTTGTATCTATCGATTGAACCACATCTTCATTTGTTGGCTCATGCTACATGTTGTGAGAAGATATAAAAGATTAGCTTGTACTTTTTGTTACAATTTAACGGTGTTTATAGACATTAAAAAATAGAATGCACAATACCTCGCTCATATCATCAGAACGTGTTTCCGATTCATCATCTGAACACACGGAATTATACTCCAAACCTTCATCTTCCTCGTCGTCATCCTATTTTGATTCATTCATAAGGATTAGCATACACTTGTTTATAAACACAAACCATTGTTAAATACATTAAAACACCAATGAATCAGACCTGTTCTTCTATAAAGCCATTCTTGAAATAGTTGATTATATCAACATCTTCCGTCACTTTCTCTGCTCTATATATATAACTATTGTTGTTGTGATTGAACTCAGAAAATACAATTTTGAAAAGATACTTCCTCCCAATAATTTGATTAAGTGCATCTGGAAAGTATTTTTCTGTGTTCACGCCTTCACTCTCCATTATCTCCCACGCTGTTAAATTTGTCATCTTGTGCACACTCTTGTCAAAAATCACTACTTGTGCAGTACCACTATGGTCAAATATGCGCACAATGATTTTGAACCTACACATATAAAATACTTATCACTGAATGTAAAGTATCCAAACATTGACATTATTTATTATATATTTAAGGACAAATCCAAATAACTATATATATATATATATATATATATATAATATATATATATATATATATATATATATATATATATATATATATATATATATATATATATATATATATATATATATATGGGTTGTTTTACATACTTGGAAGCAACCGCATATGTTTCTCCATGGTTTTTACAATACCACAACTGTTTCTTGTTCCTTGTGCTTGAGTTGCGTTTTGAAACAATTGGCGTCACTTTAGTACTGCATGCTTTGCAACCCGTATAAACCCACCCATTTTCCTCTTCTATGTTATGTACTTCTGCGTAAACTACACAGTGTGACTCCTGTATTTAGATACAAAACAATGTATAAACATTACTAATGTGGGCTTAATTAGTGATAAAATAATATTTATATTATATCTATAACAATAAATTTTGTTTTACCGGTTCAATTCTTCGAATTGTTCCAACTACTTGCTTCACACAGCCGTGCATGAACTCCGCAGGCGTAACAACACGGCTGCCAACTAAATGATCCTCAATTCTGAATTCCCCTGCATCATACCCCTCCTGCTCTTCATATCTGTGAAATGTATAAATAGGTTCCTAATAAATTTAACATGTTTTTAGTTTAAAAATAAAACACATATGTGATGGTATCAATGCCTATACCTTTTCCGGAAAGCCAACAATTGTGGCACATCCCTGTTTATAAATATTCTTGTGCCAAACAAAGCGTTATGTATTGATGGTTTATCTGTGTTGCACAACAAATATAGACAATTTTAAAAGCTATTAATATGAATTAAAAATCTTAATTACGTAACCAAAATTTTAACAGGCATCTATAAAACTTACTGTCCCAATATTTCACTTTCCCGAGCATCAAGAGGATGTCTATATGACCAAGCTCGTCACGTTTGTTGTCGTAGTCATTCCACATTAATGCCCAATTGTCCCAAAACGTACAATCAAGTCTCAGAGATCTGCATAGAATAGGGTACACTCAATATATGATTACATATGAATACTATTCTATACATGTTATTTTATTTTAAATAAATAGTAATAATTTATAAAATATAGTTACTCGGCATCTTCAACGACGATTATCCTCCGCAGCTTAGGACCGCCAGAATTGTTCAATGTCACTATTTTCCCAATAGCCACGACTGTACCAACAATATCTGGAAAAAAATTTGTTATAAAAAATATGCACATAAACATTCAATTAACGCCAACCGTTGTATATAATTTTAAAAAAAAAACACGTACCAACACAATCATGGTCATGGTATTCATTATCTGTATCCAGAATACTTGAGAATGGCTCGTTAACGAACCCAACAAAGTTGTCGTCGAGGTGATCAATACAGGTAACTTCGTTTCCTTTATAAAAAGATATTTTCCACTGGTTTGGTAACAAAGGTAACCTTCCGGCATTCTCTGCTACTCCAAAATTAGAGATTATGTAACATTGACCTTCTCGTAAAAGAGGTTCAAATTTAAACATAAACTCTTTTTTGACATAAATTTGGATACGGTTCGACTGTACATATAGGTCAAATATCAATGCCACATATATTAAGTATACATGATGAAGCGAAAAGTGTACCGCTTTTAGGGGGTCATTTAAGCCCTAAATCGTATTTATTTGATCAAATATTGCCCTAAATCGTTCCTTTTGTCATTTTAGGTACTTTTGAGAAGAAATCTGGAAAAGGAAGCATTTTGGACGTTTTTGGAGCATAAAAGTGAAGAAAACGACAAAGTCTCAAAATTATGCTGGAAAGTACCTTTGACGGCGTCAGGAATTGGTCCAGACGGCGTCATGGCTTGGCAAAAAAGGTGGATATGAAAATTACTCATGATAAGCCAGAGAAATTTGCATGAAAAATCTGACGGCGTCACCCTTTGAAGTGATCAAGGCCATCACGGTTTAGCTTAAAGAGGGACGGCGTCAAGCCTGATTCTGACGGCGTCAAGCCTTGATAAGCCAGAGCGGATTTTGGAGGTCTAAAGAGGGACGGCGTCAGGAAGGCCATCCGGGAACCCTAGACACGGCGAGGTGACGGCGTCAAGTCCTATAACGTGACGCCGTCAGCCCTTAAACTCTATATATAGTTTTGCAATTTTTTGTCATTAGTGTGCAACTTTGTGAGGAGAAACCCTAGAGACGAATTTCTGCCATTTTTAAGGGTTTTCATACCCTTGGATCTCCCATGTTTAATTGAAGATATGTAATCGTTTAATCATTCAATATGTCTATGTGTTGTTTGATTATGTCTCGTTCTTGTCTTTTGATTAACATGCTAGGCTAGATTTATCTTGTGTTTGCTTAGATCTAATGAAACCTAGCTATTGATTATTGGTTATTAGTGTGTTATTAGTTGTATTGGATGATTGTTTATCTATGTTAGACTTAAGAAAACTGGCTAACCTCCTATTCGGTAACTTGCTTGAACGTCTTAAGAAACATGAACCAATGCGTACTAAGGTTTTCATGGTTGTATTTAATGCACGAGCGAATTCTAGTGATCCCATGTTAGGAGCTTCTTAGCCGGCTCGACATAGGAGTGAAGTAGGAGCTTGTAGAGTTGGGGAAGTACGTACGCCACCCCACGATTGGTATTAAGGAATACACCCGTCATCCACGCAATTAATACACACTAATCAACCGGTAAAAGATAGTTAGGGAGTAAGGAAATCTAAGTAAACACATTTCTCTCCACATAAGTTTCACAACCTTTCATTTTCATTATTTTATTTTATTTGCATTCGTAGTTATTTGGGTTAGTTGACTAGCAACTAATTCCGCCCACTCCTTCAAACCCGAGATTTTACTTGCTTTTATAAGAAAAATATAAAAATACAAAAAGAATCTTCCCTCACCTTAGACCTATTAGAATAGTTTTTCAATCCTAACGACACTATTCCCTGTGGAGAACGATCAATCCCCCGTACTTACCACTACACTATACTACATCGGTCAGGTACACTGCCTGGTGGGGTTGTAAGCCTCTTGAGATCCCTCGAGAGGTAAAACCTGTTGTAAGGTCGCAAAACCACGCATCAAGTTTTTTGGCGCCGTTGCCGGGGAATAGTTATTGTTTAGGTTGAATTTTTATTTTATTAGGTCTACTCATTAGATTCCTATCTTAGTAAGATTTTTATTTTCTTTTTATTAGATTTCTTTAGTCTATCTTTTTCTTTGTGCCCTTTGTTTGTAAAACCATTTTCATTTGTCACCATGGCGGATGAAATTCCATTTAGATCATTAACAATAGAGGAACAATTACTTTACACGGATAGATTTGCTTCCTGTTGTTCCAATGAATTTTAAGTGATCTTAGATATATACAAGAGGAGATGGGTGTAAAGTTTGATAGGTTTGATGAATTATGTGCATGTGCGGCTTCTATTAAACAATCATTGTTAGGATCAACTCCTTTTAGTGAAACCCTTTGGAAAAATTTTGAGGAAAGCCTCCTAACCGTGAACCATAAGTTTAATAAATTAATGGGTTCGTATACATCACAACTTGAGGAAACAATTGAGGAGGATTTAGCCGAACATGAGCATATTGAGCAAAAAGACCTAGGTTTTATGATCAATGACTTTGAATCTCAAGGAACACATGATGAATCCTTTAGGCAAATTGAACATAGCAATCAAGTTATCGGGGAAGATTCTTATGAATCGGACTTAGAACTTGAAATGGCTAGAGAAGGATTTGAGATACTTAGGAACATGTTTGGGTTAGATTCTACTAAAACACATGATGTGGATATAATTGATATAGAGACAAGGAAGGATGAGGTAAATAACATAAACCTACAAAGTACCCCACAAGTCCTACCATCATTCGAGGCATACACACCGCCCGTGACTTACCCGGAAGAAGTAGAAGAGACTTTAGGAATCCCGATGGAGGTAGAACCTTTGAACCAAACACAACTAGAGGATATAGGTTTGAATGCTTATAGTGATCACAACCTTACTTTTAGTTCTAGGGGATTTCCTATTTTTGATGAACCGGAGCCTCAACCAAAACCGTTACCTAATCTTCGATCTTTAGATGTGAATTTAGGAATTAAAAAAGTTCCCGATCCACCCATCAAACCATGTAGTCCGGGTAATGTTAAGATTAAGGTAGTAGACTCTAGGCCATGTGGAGTGGAAGCTAATATAGGAGTGAACCATGACCTTACATACTTACATCACCCATTCATGATTGATCACAAGAAACATTATGGGTTTAAACCGGGTTTATTAGGTCAAGATGGATTCCCAACTAGGAATCTCTCGAAGTTGATAGAAGATGATCCCTTTTTAGGAGAAAACTTTAATTCACCCATTGACCAAAGTGAACTAGGTAAGGTTATGATGAAAGGAGCACACCCCTTTGAGTATATAATTCATCCACCACTCTTTCCTCATGCGGCATACTTCCACCAAGATGGTGTGTATCGCTACTATCACCCACACTTAATCCTAAGTGTAGGAAAAACCTCTCCTTTATCCGTTAAATAAGCGTAGAGTCAGGCTCGTGACTCGAACAAAAACAAGCGCTTCTTGGGAGGCAACCCAAGCTTTATTTGCTTTGTGTGATTATTTATTTGTTTGTTTGATTTTATCTGCTTCCGTATGTATGTTTAATTTTTATTATTATTGATTCATGTTAGGAAACTAAATTGTAAAGATGCTTTATCTTATTTTTAACTTCGTCTTAACTACATATAAAGGTATTTTGCAAAAGATAAGTGTAAGGGAAATCCAAATCGGTTTATTAGAACAAATGAACATGAATCATAACAATATTAAATTAACATGCATATTAGTAATTGTTTGAGTCAAATGCTTGTATCGAGTCATAATGATATTTTGCAGGATTTTCAGGAAGTAAGGTAAAGGTTTTTCCAGAAATTTTCCGGAAACTTAACATGAGAATTCTGTCAGATCATTTCTGACGGCATCAGGCCTTACAACCTGACGGCGTCAAGTTTTAATTTTCTAAAATTTTTGAAAGTTTTGTTTTCATAAAAAGTTTTTATTAAATCTCTAACTTATAAACTCCAGGAATCTGCAAAATAATCATTCCACAAGCATTATATCCTTATATATAGAATTTATCCCGCCGATGTTATGCAGGTTTTCGTGTTTGTTTTCTCAGGTTTAACAGGTTATTTTGGACAAGGAAATGTTTGTAGAATCAAGCTTATGGCGATGC
The DNA here is from genome assembly GCA_021014915.2 of Artemisia tridentata subsp. tridentata. Taxonomy (NCBI): domain Eukaryota; kingdom Viridiplantae; phylum Streptophyta; class Magnoliopsida; order Asterales; family Asteraceae; genus Artemisia; species Artemisia tridentata. The sequence continues at coordinate 5,873,167 of CP139505.1, read as the reverse complement.
ATTAGTCTTGGAGCTTTTACATTCTCTTGGAAGAAGATCTAACCATGTTACTTCATTATCCACCGAGCGAATCAGGGAGTATTTGATTTCATTCTTTTACCTTATTACTTTTATATCTTGTTATTTGAACATTTGGGACAATGTTCATCTTAAGTGTAAGGGGGGGTAAAAGTACGATACTTTAGAGAATGCAATTGCACTTGATTTTTGTTTGTTTGATGGTAGATGTGTAATAAAACTGAGAGAAATACCTGTTAGGTCAATTTTAGTGCCAAATTTAAAATTTTTTACAACATTTAGGAGTGAAACTTTAGTTCTAATAAGCGTCTCATGGATAAGAGTTATATGACTAGCACAAAAACCGTACCACAAAAAAATTTTCCACCCCCAAATATGTGAGGTTCGCCCCTAGAATTGGTAGGAAAAGCATTTATGCTATGATGTGTGTACCGGTAGCACTTAGATTCTAGAACTTGCGTTAGGACCATTCCGATGCCACAAGTGAGACTACATTCGTGTAGTTAGATTTACTACATGATAAGAGGCATTAGGATTAACCCATTGTTTTACACCTGTGTTTTTGTTATAATTACTTTGGCTACATTGGTCAAGTAATTCTCCCACACCCTTTGCGTTGTACTCATTTTTAGTACACGATACCCCTAGTACACCCCTCAGAGCCTATCTTTTCGTTTCGACCTTTAAGCATTTTACTTAAAGGAAGAATTTGTTACACCCCACTTAAATGTACACCCAAATCGCCTTAGCCTACCTTGTATGCACTCATCTTTAGTGCATTATTGTGACAACATTAGTTTAAACCCAAGTTAATTATCTAATTGATTACATGGTTGCTAAGTCGAGTCATATCCTTGTACATATTGTTTTGGGACGATTGGGACTCATGGGTAAAGTACTAGTGTAATGGAGTAATGGGGAAGAACATCATTTATTACCCCCATATGTGCTAAATATTTTAAGAGTACTCCAAGTTTTTCGATTATCTTAATTCGAGTCATTAGAATAGTATCTGTAAAGTTATGTAAAAGTTCAAGTGTAAGGGGAATGCAACGCCCCTATGATGTATTATTTTGGATGGTAGGGCAAAAGTGTATGCAAAAAAAAAAAAAAAAAAAAAAAAAAAAAAAAAAAAAAAAAAAAAAAAAAAAAAGTAGAAAAAAGAACATACAGACTACCATCCCGTTTCATTTTATGTTGGTTTTTTTTTTTTTTATTTTTTTTTGTTATTTTGTTTTTAGCTTAAGATTGAGTCGAGTCTTGGCTTAGCAACATTGTATAGTACATGTAATTAATCAAGATCTTTAACTCGCCACCAGTAAAATATCCCTTATCCAACAAAACCGTGTTTATCATATCCCTACACCTAACGTTATAACCCGTTTAAAAGCCCTCTTTGATAGTTTATCTTAGGTGCTTACGCCTAGTGGAGGAGGTTTTTGATCCTTTCCCAAGCCTATGGTAATCTATTTGCTATGACAGGTAGTGAGAGATATTATCCGTTTTCATTTATGAGATTTATTTTGATGACACTTGAGAGATGTGAGTATCTAAACACTACTTGTGAGGTGCTAGTATGTAATCTCCGTGCTTATTATGATTAAAGTGGAACGACTATTTGTTGTAATTACTTTTATATTAGCATTAAATGACCCCTAACTTGTATTTTGATTAGAATAAAAGCGCATTTGCTTGAGGACAAGCAAATCTCAAGTGTAAGGGTATTTGATGAAGCGAAAAGTGTACCGCTTTTAGGGGGTCATTTAAGCCCTAAATCGTATTTATTTGATCAAATATTGCCCTAAATCATTCCTTTTGTCATTTTAGGTACTTTTGAGAAGAAATCTGGAAAAGGAAGCATTTTGGACGTTTTTGGAGCATAAAAGTGAAGAAAACGACAAAGTCTCAAAATTATGCTGGAAAGTACCTTTGACGGCGTCAGGAATTGGTCCAGACGGCGTCATGGCTTGGCAAAAAAGGTGGATATGAAAATTACTCATGATAAGCCAGAGAAATTTGCATGAAAAATCTGACGGCGTCACCCTTTGAAGTGATCATGGCCATCACGGTTTAGCTTAAAGAGGGACGGCGTCAAGCCTGATTCTGACGGCGTCAAGCCTTGATAAGCCAGAGCGGATTTTGGAGGTCTAAAGAGGGACGGCGTCAGGAAGGCCATCCGGGAACCCTAGACACGGCGAGGTGACGGCGTCAAGTCCTATAACGTGACGCCGTCAGCCCTTAAACTCTATATATAGTTTTGCAATTTTTTGTCATTAGTGTGCAACTTTGTGAGGAGAAACCCTAGAGACGAATTTCTGCCATTTTTAAGGGTTTTCATACCCTTGGATCTCCCATGTTTAATTGAAGATATGTAATCGTTTAATCATTCAATATGTCTATGTGTTGTTTGATTATGTCTCGTTCTTGTCTTTTGATTAACATGCTAGGCTAGATTTATCTTGTGTTTGCTTAGATCTAATGAAACCTAGCAATTGATTATTGGTTATTAGTGTGTTATTAGTTGTATTGGATGATTGTTTATCTATGTTAGACTTAAGAAAACTGGCTAACCTCCTATTCGGTAACTTGCTTGAACGTCTTAAGAAACATGAACCAATGCGTACTAAGGTTTTTATGGTTGTATTTAATGCACGAGCGAATTCTAGTGATCCCATGTTAGGAGCTTCCTAGCCGGCTCGACATAGGAGTGAAGTAGGAGCTTGTAGAGTTGGGGAAGTACGTACGCCACCCCACGATTGGTATTAAGGAATACACCCGTCATCCACGCAATTAATGCACACTAATCAACCGGTAAAAGATAGTTAGGGAGTAAGGAAATCTAAGTAAACACATTTCTCTCCACATAAGTTTCACAACCTTTTCATTTTCATTATCTTATTTTATTTGCATTCGTAGTTATTTGGGTTAGTTGACTAGCAACTAATTCCGCCCACTCCCTCCAAACCCGAGATTTTACTTGCTTTTATAAGAAAAATATAAAAATACAAAAAGAATCTTCCCACACCCTTAGACCTATTAGAATAGTTTTTCAATCCTAACGACACTATTCCCTGTGGAGAACGATCAATCCCCCGTACTTACCACTACACTATACTACATCGGTCAGGTACACTGCCTGGTGGGGTTGTAAGCCTCTTGAGATCCCTCGAGAGGTAAAACCTGTTGTAAGGTCGCAAAACCACGCATCAATACACAAATATAGATATTTGTTAATTTCATCTGATATACCTCTTCATCCTGAAAAACACAATCAAGACTGCAAGGATCGTGCTCTTCGTTAAATTTGTGTGAATGCCATACGGAGATGCACCTTCCTTTAATGGCCATGTTCACATTCATCGGACTGACATCTTTAATGAGAGTCATTGTTCTCTCTCTCATTACTAAAAAAAAAAAAAAAAAAAAAAAAAAAAAAAAAAAAAAAAAAAGTTTGTATTTTTTATATTCACATTAAAATGAAATATATATAATGAATCAACCATTTTAAATAAACCTGTTTTAGAACTTTTAATTGTAGACACACTCTTTCCATTGTTTTTACTTGGATGAGAATTAGCTCCTGGAAATACACAAAGAAGTTATGACAATGTTATTTATATAAAATAGGTAATTTGGAACAGACATTATCGAGAATGTTCATACAAAACCTGATGAAAATTTTCTATAAGATGATGTGTGCATCATGGTTTTTTTGTTCCGGTGTGAAGGTGCATCCAAAGATGTTGTTTGGTATCTCAAATCTTTTTGTTGATTTCTAATGTAGGCAAATCTTTTAGAATCACCTTTTGAGTTTGTCGCCCCTAGCAACAATAACAAAACAAATTGTTGTACAACATCTAATAATAAAGGTGTGGGTTTTTAAAAACAAATATTCATACCTGATTGAGATTGAAAGTTGGAAGAATCAATCATAGAGTTTTCATATGTGGAACGTGTTTTCAAAACAGCTTGATTGACTTGCAGTTTTCCTTTTTAATGTTCGAACAGATCCTATTATTTAATGGATATAGATTTACCGCAATTTAGAATATACAAACATACTTAATGTATATACTATAACCACAATTTATAATATGAACACAATTAGTTTAGAAACATGTTACCTTCGTGAGATGGTTGTGACTCAAAAGATGATGAGACATGGCCAAATATGCCCTTTGCAGGTGGTTTAGATGCTGGAACAATTAACATTGTATAAATACAATGTATTACTGTCTTAAATAAAAAAAAAAATGTTCAATGTACTACCTCTAAATTTAGCAACGACATCATTAACAACTGCTCCAGAAATACTACCGGGTGTATCGCTTTCAAATATGGGATTTTCCAATTCAGACGAAGAAGATGTCTGAACCAAACCTATATTTCCTACTGATTTAGCAATTATAAATTGAGTAACATAATATAAACACCATGTAAAATGTACATAAATAAAATATCAACAAAGTTACTACACGTTGATCACAATCATTATGTATACCGCATGAAAATAAAACATTAAGTAAGCTAATACCTGTTGATCGTGTAACAACATCTGAAACATCGTTGGTTGATCTTGTGCCTGTTGTATCAGAATTATAATGTGGATGATTACCAAATACAAAATCAAAAACTTTCATGGTAAAATAAAACAAATCAAAACATATACCACAACAAAATACCTTGTGAAGGGGTTTTAGAATGAACATGACTGCCCGAACCTTTGCCTGTTGTATCTGAATCATGATGTGGATACAAATCATAAACCTATATGGTAAAATAAAACAAATTAATGTAGGATTCATGAAAACATAAATAAGAATAGAATACCTTGTGAAGAGTCTTTAGTATGTTTTTTTCCGCATGGTATTACTTGTGTTTGCATCAGCAACTATAATCAGTAGGAAACCACATTATTAATAATGTTGTTGTTGAGGCAAACATTCATGCAGTAAAACATTAGTGATGCGTGGTTTTGCAACCTTACAACAGGTTTTACCTCTCAAGGGATCTCAAGAGGCTTACAACCCCACCAGGCAGTGTACCTGACCGATGTAGTATAGTGTAGTGGTAAGTACGGGGGATTGATCGTTCTCCACAGGGAATAGTGTTCGTTAGGTATGAAAAACTACTCTAATAGGTCTAAGGGTGAGAGAAGATTCTTTTTCTTTTATGTTTTTATAATTTTTTATGAAAGCAAGTAAAATCTCGGGTTTGAAAGAGTGGGCGGAATTAGTTGCTAGTCAACTAACCCAAATAACTACGAATGCAAATAAAATAAAATAACAGAAAATGAAAATGTGGTGAAAACTTATGTGGAGAGGAATGTGTTTACTTAGATTTCCTTACTCCCTAGCTATCTTTTACCGGTTAATTAGTGTGCATTAATCGCGTGGATGACGGGTGTATTCCTTAATACCAATCGTGGGGTGGCGTACGTACTTCCCCAACTCTACAAGCTCCTACTTCACTCCTATGTCGAGCCGGCTAGGAAGCTCCTAACATGGGATCACTAGAATTCGCTTGTGCATTAAATACAACCATAAAAACCTTAGTACGCATTGGTTCATGTTTCTTAAGACGTTCAAGCAAGTTACCGAATAGGAAGTTAGCCAGTTTTCTTAAGCCTAACATAGATGAACAATCATCCAATACAACTAATAACACACTAATAACCAATAATCAATAGCTAGGTTTCATTAGATCTAAGCAAACACAAGATAAATCTAGCCTAGCATGTTAAACAAAAGACAAGAACAAGATAAAATCAAACAACACATAGACATATTGAATGATTAATTGATAACTTATCTTCAATGTAACATGGAAGATCTCAAGGCAAAAAGCCTTGAAAAAGCTGCTAAAATCGTCTTAGGGTTTTCACACACAAAGTTCCCCAATAAGTTCCACACTAATGACAAAAAATATAGAAAACTATATATAGACTTTCAGATCTGACGGCGTCACGTTATGGAGTGTGACGCCGTCACCTCGCCGCTTTTAGGGTTCCCGGATGACCTTCTTGACGCCGTCCCTCTTTAGCTCTCCAAAAATCCGTTCTGGCTTATCAAGGCTTGACGCCGTCAGAATTAGGCGTGACGCCGTCCCTCTTTAAATTAAGCCGTGACGACCTTGATCAGATTAAAGCGTGACGCCGTCAGAATTTCATGCAAATTTCTCTGGCTTATCATGAGTAATTTTCACATCCACCACTTTTGCCAAGCCATTACGCCGTCCAGGGTTAATCCTGACGCCGTCAAAGGTAATTTCCAGCACAATTTTGAGACTTTGTCGTTTTCTTCACTTTTATGCTCCAAAAACGTCCAAAATGCCTCCTTTTCCAGATTTCTTCTCAAAAGTACCTAAAATGACAAAAGGAACGATTTAGGGCGATATTTGATCAAATAAATACGATTTAGGGCTTAAATGACCCCCTAAAAGCGGTACACTTTTCGCTTCATCAAATACCCTTACACTTGAGATTTGCTTGTCCTCAAGCAAATGCGCTTTTATTCTAATCAAAATACAAGTTAGGGGTCATTTAACACTAAAATAAAAGTAATTGCAACAAATAGTCGTTCCACTTTAATCATAATAAGCACGGAGATTACAAACTAGCACCTCACAAGTAGTGTTTAGATACTCACATCTCTCAAGTGTCATCAAAATAAATCTCATAAATGAAAACGGATAATATCTCTCACTACCTGTCATAGCAAATAGATTACCATAGGCTTGGGAAAGGATCGAAAACCTCCTCCACTAGGCGTAAGCACCTAAGATAAACTATCAAAGAGGGCTTTTAAATGGGTTATAACGTTAGGTGTAGGGAAAAGGAAAACACGGATTTGTTGGATAAAGGATATTTTACTGGTGGCGAGTTAAAGATCTTGATCAATTACATGTACTATACAATGTTGCTAAGCCAAGACTCGACTCGATTTAAGCTAATGAAAGAAAATAACAAAAACATAAAATAAACATAAAATGAAACGGGATGGTAGTCCGTATGTTTTTTCTACTTTTCTTTTTCTCATTTTTTTTTTTTTTTTTTTTTTTTTTTTGCATACACTTTTGCCCTACCATCCAAAATAATACATCATAGGGGCATTGCATTCCCCTTACACTTGAACTTTTACATAACTTTACAAATAACTATTCTAATGACTCGAATTAAGATAATTGAAAAACTTGGAGTACTTTTAAAATATTTAGCACATATAGGGGTAATAAATGATGTTCTTCCCCATTACTCCATTACACTAGTACTTTACCCATGAGTCCCAATCGTCCCAAAACAATATGTACAAGGATATGACTCGACTTAGCAACCATGTAATCAATTATATAATTAACTAAGGGTTTAAAGAAATGTTGTCACAATAATGCACTAAAGATGAGTGCATACAAGGTAGGCTAAGGCGATTTGGGTGTACATTTTAGTGGGGTGTAAACAAATTCTTCCTTTAAGTAAAATGCTTAAAGGTTGAAACGAAAAGATAGGCTCTGAGGGGTGTACTAGGGGTATCGTGTACTAAAAATGAGTACAACGCAAAGGGTGTGGGAGAATTACTTGACCAATGTAGCCAATGTAATTATAACAAAAACACAGGTGTAAAACAATGGGTTAATCCTAATGCCTCTTATCATGTAGTAAATCTAACTACACGAATGTAGTCTCACTTGTGGCCTTGGAATGGTCCTAACGCAAGTTCTAGAATCTAAGTGCTACCGGTACACACATCATAGCATAAATGCTTTTCCTACCAATTCTAGGGGCGAACCTCACATATTTGGGGTGGAAAATTTTTTAGTGGTACGGTTTTTGTGCTAGTCATATAACTCCTATCCGTGAGACGCTCATTAAGATCAAAGTTTCACTCCGATATGTTGTAAAAAATTTTAAATTTGGCCCTAAAATTACCCTAACAGGTATTTATCTCAGTTTTATTACACATCTACTATTAAACAAACAAAAATCAAGCGTAATAGCATTCTCTAATCGTACTTTTACCCCCCCTTACACTTAAGATGAACATTGTCCCCAATGTTCAAATAACAAGATGTAAAAGCATAAAGTAAAAGAATGAAATCAAATACTCCCCTGATTCGCTCGGTGGATAATGAAATAACACGGTTAAATCTTCTTCCAAGAGAATGTTGAAGCTCCATGACTAATGCATCGCCATAAGCTTGATCAAAAACATTTCCTTGTCCAAAATAACCTGTTAAACCTGAGAAAACAAACACGAAAACCTGCATAACATCGGCGGGATAAACTCTATATATAAGGATATAATGCTTGTGGAATGATAATTTTGCAGATTCCTGGAGATTATAAGTTATAGAATTAATAAAAACTTTTTATGAAAACAAAACTTTCAAAAATTTTCAGAAAATTAAACCTGACGCCGTCAGGTTGTAAAGCCTGACGCCGTCAGAAATGATCTGACAGAATTCTCATGTTACGTTTCCGGAAAATTTTTGGAAAAACCTATACCTTACTTCCTGGAATTCCTGCAAAACATCATTATGACTCGATACAAGCATTTGACTCAAACAAATACTAATATGTATGTTAATTTATTATTATTACGATTCATGTTCATTTGTGTTCTAATAAACCGATTTGGATTTCCCTTACACTTAACTTTTGCAAAATACCTTTATATGTAGTTAAGACGAAGTTAAAAACAAAATAAAGCATTTTCACAAATTAGTTTTGAACATGAATCAATAATAATAAAATTTAAACATACATACGGAAACAAATAAAATCAAACAAACAAATAAACACACAAAGCAAATAAAACTTGGGTTGCCTCCCAAGAAGCGCTTGTTTTTGTTCGAGTCACGAGCCTGACTCTACCCTTATTTAACGGATAAAGGAGAGGTTTTTCCTACACTTAGGATTAAGTGTGGGTGATAGTAGCGATACACACCATCTTGGTGGAAGTATGCCGCGTGAGGAAAGAGTGGTGGATGAATTATATACTCAAAGGGGTGTGCTCCTTTCATCATAACCTTACCTAGTTCACTTTGGTCAATGGGTGAATTAAAGTTTTCTCCTAAAAAGGGATCATCTTCTATCAACTTCGAGAGATTCCTAGTTGGGAATCCATCTTGACCTAATAAACCCGGTTTTAAACCCATAATGTTTCTTGTGATCAATCATGAATGGGTGATGTAAGTATGAAAGGTCATTTTTCACTCCTATATTGTCTTCCTCACTACAAGGCTTAATGTCTACTACCTTAAACTTAAGACTACCCGAACTATATGTTTTGATGGGTGGATCGGGACCTAATTCAATTCCTAAATTTTCATCCAAGGATGGAAGATTAGGTAACGGTTTTGGTTGAGGCTCCGGCTCATCAAAATTAGGAACTTCCATAGGACTAAAAGAAAGGTTGTGATCACTAAAAGCATTCAAACCTATTTCTTCTAGTTGTGTTTGGTCCAAGGGCTCTACCTCTATTGGGGTTCCTATAGTCTCCTCAACTTCTTCCGGGTAAGTCACGGGCGGTGTGTGTGCCTCAAATGATGGTAGGACTTGTGGGGTACTTGGTGGGCTTATGTTACTTACCTCATCATTCCTTATGTCAAGATCACCTATATCCTCATCATGTGTTTTAGTAGAATCTAACCCAAACATGTTTTTAAGTATCTCAAATCCTTCTCTAGCCATTTCAAGTTCTAAGTCCGATTCATAAGAATCTTCCCCGATAACTTGATTGCTATGTTCAATTTGCCTAAAGGATTCATCATGTGTTCCTTGAGATTCAAAGTCATTGATCATAAAACCTAGGTCTTTTTGCTCAATATGCTCATGTTCGGCTAAATCCTCCTCAATTGTTTCCTCAAGTTGTGATGTATACGAACCCATTAATTTATTAAACTTATGGTTAACGGTTAGGAGGCTTTCCTCAAATTTTTTCCAAAGGGTCTTATTAAAAGGAGTTGATCCTAACAATGATTGTTTAATAGAAGCCACACATGCACATAATTCATCAAACCTATCAAACTTTACACCCATCTCCTCTTGTATATATCTAAGATCACTTAAAAATTCATTGGAACAACAGGAAGCAAATCTATCCGTGTAAAGTAATTGTTCCTCTATTGTTAATGATCTAAATGGAATTTCATCTGCCATGGTGACAAATGAAAATGGTTTTACAAACAAAGGGCACAAAGAAAAAGATAGACTAAAGAAATCTAATAAAAAGAAAATAAAAATCTCACTAGAAAGGAATCTAGTGAGTAGACCTATAAAATAAAAATTCAACCTAAACAATAACTATTCCCCGGCAGCGGCGCCAAAAACTTGATGCGTGGTTTTGCAACCTTACAACAGGTTTTACCTCTCAAGGGATCTCAAGAGGCTTACAACCCCACCAGGCAGTGTACCTGACCGATGTAGTATAGTGTAGTGGTAAGTACGGGGGATTGATCGTTCTCCACAGGGAATAGTGTTCGTTAGGTATGAAAAACTACTCTAATAGGTCTAAGGGTGAGAGAAGATTCTTTTTTTTTTTTATGTTTTTATATTTTTTTATGAAAGCAAGTAAAATCTCGGGTTTGAAAGAGTGGGCGGAATTAGTTGCTAGTCAACTAACCCAAATAACTACGAATGCAAATAAAATAAAATAACAGAAAATGAAAATGTGGTGAAAACTTATGTGGAGAGGAATGTGTTTACTTAGATTTCCTTACTCCCTAGCTATCTTTTACCGGTTAATTAGTGTGCATTAATCGCGTGGATGACGGGTGTATTCCTTAATACCAATCGTGGGGTGGCGTACGTACTTCCCCAACTCTACAAGCTCCTACTTCACTCCTATGTCGAGCCGGCTAGGAAGCTCCTAACATGGGATCACCAGAATTCGCTTGTGCATTAAATACAACCATAAAAACCTTAGTACGCATTGGTTCATGTTTCTTAAGACGTTCAAGCAAGTTACCGAATAGGAAGTTAGCCAGTTTTCTTAAGCCTAACATAGATGAACAATCATCCAATACAACTAATAACACACTAATAACCAATAATCAATAGCTAGGTTTCATTAGATCTAAGCAAACACAAGATAAATCTAGCCTAGCATGTTAAACAAAAGACAAGAACAAGATAGAATCAAACAACACATAGACATATTGAATGATTAATTGATAACTTATCTTCAATGTAACATGGAAGATCTCAAGGCAAAAAGCCTTGAAAAAGCTGCTAAAATCGTCTTAGGGTTTTCACACACAAAGTTCCTCAATAAGTTCCACACTAATGACAAAAAATTAGAAAACTATATATAGACTTTCAGATCTGACGGCGTCACGTTATGGAGTGTGACGCCGTCACCTCGCCGCTTTTAGGGTTCCCGGATGACCTTCTTGACGCCGTCCCTCTTTAGCTCTCCAAAAATCCGTTCTGGCTTATCAAGGCTTGACGCCGTCAGAATTAGGCGTGACGCCGTCCCTCTTTAAATTAAGCCGTGACGACCTTGATCAGATTAAAGCGTGACGCCGTCAGAATTTCATGCTAATTTCTCTGGCTTATCATGAGTAATTTTCACATCCACCACTTTTGCCAAGCCATGACGCCGTCCAGGGTTAATCCTGACGCCGTCAAAGGTAATTTCCAGCACAATTTTGAGACTTTGTCGTTTTCTTCACTTTTATGCTCCAAAAACGTCCAAAATGCCTCCTTTTCCAGATTTCTTCTCAAAAGTACCTAAAATGACAAAAGGAACGATTTAGGGCGATATTTGATCAAATAAATACGATTTAGGGCTTAAATGACCCTCTAAAAGCGGTACACTTTTCGCTTCATCAATTAGACATATGTTATCTTCACTACTCTATTAGTAGTACCGCTCAATATACTTGGTACTGTTTATGTTAATTATACAACAACATAAAAATTACAACATCCTTATCATACCTTCTGAAAACAAAGAATTACGTGTTCATGGGATACATGTGTTGCACAACAAAGATAATCAGTTTTAAAAACTATTAATATGAATTAACAGTATTAAAATTAATGTAGAATAACACACACAAAAGGAGTACCTACTAATAGATCATGGTAGTGCTAACCACATGTAGGCCACTATATTACCATGTAAGTTTATATAAGCGACTATAGAAGGTACTGCTTTTTAAAATTAATACTCCGTATATAATAAACACACAAAAGCAGTACCTACTAATAGATCATGGCAGTGCTAACCACATGTAGGACACTATAAATAATCAATAGAAAAACGTTGTTTATATAAAACATTAGACTGCTTCAACAACAACATAATACACAACAACAACAACAATAACAATACAACAAATTAATGCTTAAATTACATTCTAATGATTAAATTACATGTAAAAAATGTTAAATTACATTCTAATGATTAAATTACATGTAAAAAACGTACCTCCCAAAGAAGCACTGGTGTTCTTCTTGTCAGATCCTTTTGCAAGCCTTGCAGAGTGTCTTTGGCCGTTCATAATGGCTATATTTTTATCAATAGAGCTTTTTTTTTTTTTTTTTTTTGAGTTTATAAAAAACGTTATAATATGATGTATATATAGTGCTAAGGTGAAACTTTGATCTTAAATATAGGAACAAAGGATTTATACAAAATACGTGTTAAGGTAGAACTATGATGTTAAATATAGGAACAAAAGATTGATACAAAATACATTCCAAACTTATCTTTTAAACTATATCTTCTACAAATTAAAATTAAACATATTTTTAAAAAAAATCCGGAATACATGTTTACAAAATATATATATATATAATTGCAAAAATTCGATATACACATTAAAGAAGAAGATTATAGTTATTTTTTGTGGAAGTTATATCACAAAAAATAATTTGGTCTAATGGTAAGATTGACATATATTTAAGCTATATAAACAACCCAAGTTCGAATCTGTAGTGTATTTTTTAAAATTTCAGAATTAAAAGTCAACTTTCGAATTATATGGTCAATTCTTGATGATGTGGCATGCTTAGGTGGATTAAGAGCATGATTAGTCATCAATCCAGCGCTTATTCATCAATCCTGCATTTGATGACGTCATGCGCATACTGTTATATATAATATTTAGATATATATATATAATTGGTACTGCATTGAATACAACACTATATATATATATATATATATATATATATATATATATATATATATATATATATATATATATTATATATATATAATATATATATATATGATCACACCTTAGTAGCAGATGAAATAAGATATCACAATATGATCATATGGGATAACCCGGCAAATGAACCTCAACACAACCTAATATGTGAATAATATGTCTCAGCAATAATACCTCAAAACGATTTATAAAGTAATACTCGTATTTTGAATGAAAATGGTTTATTTGAATGGCGTTTGAGTGAAATAACGTTTAAGACTCGTGTGGATACGAGAAGTTAAAACAATAAATGTCGGCAAACACAAAAGGATACGAAGAAAAGGATAACAAAAAGATAGAAGAACTAAGATTAAGAAGAAGAATAAAAGAATAAAGACAATAAGGAAAAACATCAATAGGTTGTTTCGGTGTTTTACCCATTTCCCAAATAGTTGATAAATCATCATGATTTTGGAAGAAAACGTATAAGTTTCAAAAAATGTTTCTAGGTTATTCAGTAATCATAAACGATTAAGTTATAAAAGGTTTTAATCGAAATTTGGGCATGATGCGTCCGTTTATAAAGCATTTCCAAGTCGTTACGACTCTTGAATATAAGTTATATTGCTACGTTTTACAAGGTAAATATATATAATTGGACACTATCATTGATGACGGTCAAGTTTTGAAGTTGAAAGGTGAAAGATGGTCAAACAACCTGACTTTTGGGTTGTATAACTTTGGCACCTCACGAGTCTCTTTTCTTAAATAATTTGGGTGTTTTAAATAATTAGTAGTTTAGTAGGCGAAAGGTTGGTATTATTAAATTCTAGTATGCCTATATATTGGGTGTCAAAGTTTTTGTTATTATGATGAAATATATGAAAAGTCGTTTCCTCCCTATCACAAGTGTGTGTTAGTGTGTGAATTATACCCTGATTATCGGTATTCATTTGTGAATCAACGATTATTAGAAGAATTGTTCTTGGGTATTCTTTGAATCAATAAGATCAGTTGTTTATCCCTTTTTCTCGCTACATCAGTGTTGGTATCAGAGCTAAATTTCCTAATCAAGATGTCTTCTATTGAGGATATTATCTATGATTATCCACCCGTGTTTGATGAATAAGGAGATGAAGAATGGTATTCATGGGTGACCGGGTGTTCAATCGTTAGAGATGAAGTTCTCGTCAACAAGCCGGAGAAGGAAGAGGATCAAATGTGTGATGCTTTACGAGTTTTCACAATCGAAAGATTTCATGAGAATTTTAACAAGATCGTGATAGCACTTAGAACTTTGGACTTCACAATTATTTTTATCTGGAGTCTAGTTCCTTTAGACTTGCATCCCGTTGACAAAAAGATGGTTCTTTCCTATGCTTGTATTCTATATCATGGATATCAAAAGATATTATCCTTTTTTATCACTGTTTGAAGCTTCCGTGTCCGGTTTATTCTTATTGTCTTATGGGTCTCCATTGTTGTATGGGTTTCGCTGATTTTTCATCCTTGGTCCTGTTTGTCGAGTGTCGTTTTTCTGGCTTTGCACTGCTACTATTTTGTCGGCTGCTCTCGCCGGAAGTGGTTCACGGATGGTCACGCTTGACTTTCTGCATTCACTTCCCATCCTCAATTCTTGTGTCGAATTGCAAATTATCAAAATACATGTCTTGTAAATGTGGTGGAACTACAGGGGTAGTTGTGCTAATCAGAGGAATTATTGCTGGATCTTTTTTTGTTGCTACTATTGCACTTATTTGTTACTGCATCAGAAAACGAATGATCTTAAGAAACCAAATGAGTGCAAAACGTCTACCTTCAGAAGCTACAGGTAGCTTCAATGTACCATCTTACTCCTACAAAGAAATTGAGAGGGCTACAAATGGTTTTTCTGAGATACAAATGTTAGGTACAGGAGTCTATGTCACAGTTCATGCCCGTAAACATAACAATGGTGACTGGGTTGCTATTAAAAAGATTAAGCATATAGAAGCACCCAGAATTGGTCAAGTAATGAATGAGTTCAAGTTTCTGTCTTCTGACTCTGTCTCAACATCTACAACGAGGAAGAGGAAAGGGTCTTCCATGGTCCAAAAGACTGGCCATTGCAACCGAAACTGCACAATCGAACACTAGCTGTTGGACATGGCTTATATCCAAAAATCAAAAAAAAAAAAACTTTAAACTCGAGGTCGAGTTCTTTTCAACCGGGGAAGAATGATGACGGTCAAGTTTTGAAGTTGAAAGGTGAAAGATGGTCAAACAACCTGACTTTTGGGTTGTATAACTTTGGCACCTCACGAGTCTCTTTTCTTAAATAATTTGGGTGTTTTAAATAATTAGTAGTTTAGTAGGCGAAAGGTTGGTATTATTAAATTCTAGTATGCCTATATATTGGGTGTCAAAGTTTTTGTTATTATGATGAAATATATGAAAAGTCGTTTCCTCCCTATCACAAGTGTGTGTTAGTGTGTGAATTATACCCTGATTATCGGTATTCATTTGTGAATCAACGATTATTAGAAGAATTGTTCTTGGGCATTCTTTGAATCAACAAGATCAATTGTTTATCCCTTTTTCTCGCTACATCAATCATTCACGTATATATTAGTTGTCAAGTTTATCGACCATTTTGTATATGTTCGGGTCCAAATATGTTAAGCTCTTATGAGTCTACATAATCTTCTGTCTCAATTACCAAAATCGTTGATTGAACAAATAATTGCACAACCAAGCCTTCGATGGTGATCAAAGGAATAATGGGATGTTGAGATTGTGCCAAGCTTGTTCTTAACCTGAAAATAAGAAATACCGAAACACTACGTTAAGTGATTGCGCAGGGGTTGGACCCTGCGAACCACCTCCGGCGTGCGAGTAAGTATGTGAATAGTTTGAGTAGGTTGTAAATGACAAGAGTGAAGTTAACTTACATTGTTCATGCCCGACTACGCTATTTATAGGGGAGAAATAGGACATAGTGGGCGGTTGCACATTGTTCGGAGATCATAGGGGCGTCCCATGATTTTGTGGTAACCGCTAGGGCTTTGTAGCCCACGATCTCTGTTTTGGCGGGAAGGCCAAGGGGAAGAGGAGACGTGGGTTTGACCAGGTCAGAATGGTCCTTCGTGCTAGTCCCTTCGATAGGAATACCCCGAAGGGCTTAGGGCTTCGATTGGCGGATTCCTACATGGTAACCAGTTCGCAGGCGAATGGTTTTACGCCAATGAAACGTGTTAGGAGATTGACCTGGGCCTCCGAAGGGAGGGCTTTCTACAGGCTCGAAGGGGAGTCCTTCGACCCGTTAGGAGGGTACATCTTCAAGCCCTCCAGTCGAAAGTGATATATATGTACGAGTATAAATTGCATTCGACTCAAAAAACAAACTACATGCTAGTCCTTCCATCACAAAGTCGTACGAGTAGGGGATAAATGCTTAAACAACCTTGCGCAATAAATGCGGCCAATAAATATGCAACTACCATATCCTAGCTACATCAGCTAGAATGTCGGTACCCACAAACTTATTTTCAAAATTCAAAAGCAAATTGGAATCCATGTCAAACTCATACTATGACTACACGTGGATGGCTAGGATGAAACAACTAAAAATATACATAAACCCTTTATGATTCCCCCTGATCGTATTGTTTTACTTTGCCCCAAAGTACACATACACAATACTTGTGCTTCGTGCTTCTGCTAAGATTAAAGGTAATTATCCTTCCTTAGTCTCATTATTTCGAATACAAGATGAGTATGGCGGCAAAAAGGACCATTAGGCAACAAAAGTGTATCTTATCAGAACAGGATTTGGCGGATTTTCTTGAAAAGTATCCCATACCTAAGAAGTATAAAGTGATACTCCCAAACGAAAACCAAAGTATTTTTGATGCCCCCGCTGGGTATGTTGGGTTATATGTTCATGCTTTTACAGAATCCAACTTTAGGATTCCTATTCATCCGCTGATCTTAGAATTTTTACAGTATTATCAAGTACACATTTCCAGGTTGAACCCATTTGGCTTAACCAAGCTAACCAACTACATTGTAGTATGTAGAGCTTATGGTTATGAGCCCACGCTTAACGTGCTTAGAGGCTTTATCAACCTTTGCCCTGGTGGTGATTGGTTAACCTTAGGTAAAAGAAGTGAACCTGATGTCCCTTGCTTAATAACAAAACCCTTTGCCAATATAAGAAAATGGAAAGGTCTATTTTTCTATGTGCAAGATACGATTATACCTCTCAATTATCCAGCGTTACTGGATAAAGACAATCATTTTGACGAGAAACGCTTTGATGATCCTTTGCCGCACTTCGTAAGAAGCTATCCCCTCTATCAACGTCTTGAACGTCACCCATTTGATGTGCAAACGTTTCCTGAGCCAATATTGTTTCTGGCGGGCATTATAGATCATTGGGAAGGTTCTCCCTTGGAGCCTGAGATAATCTGCAATGGGGAAAGTATGTATGTACTTATTCAAATAAATTAATGACTTATCTGATGATATTTATCTCATTCCTTTTTTCTGTAGGGATGGCCTTCAGAAACTTCGTTGTGGCCCGTGGTACTAGGGAGCTCAGTTTTGTCCCCAAAGAGCCAAATAATGTGATCCATGAAGTAGGTTCTCCATCG
>CP139505.1:5675433-5855257 GCA_021014915.2 Artemisia tridentata subsp. tridentata | reverse complement strand
TTAAATCTTCGCACTCATCATCATAATCATACGGGCTATAATAATAATCGTATTTTCAACGCTCGTATAGACACTTTCTCCCAGTTCCACCTCCACTCTTGGTCATAAAACCTGCTGTTTCGTCTAATAATGCTATCTTCAATTAAATGGTAATTGAACTAGTCAATCAGGTTTTATTCAAAGTAAAGCTTAGTTACCGGTGGAGTAATGGCCTATAGTCAGAATGTAATCGCGAAGTTCCTAATTTTTAGATGTGATGGCACATAAAGATATCACGTAGTTGCTCATTAAAACATATTTGTTATCTTAAATCTTAAAACTATAAAGTGTAATTCTAAGAAAAGAAAATGGTGCATATCTACTAATGCTGTAAAATTATTCAGAAGGGAATACTTGAGAATGATTTTAATTACTAGCTTATACATACAGTAATTATTTGATACATACAAAAAGTAAAAGTTTTGATAAACTATTGCATTACATTTTAACCATGACAAGTTTATTAGCATATGTGGGCCGAATTGGTAACTAGTAGATAATACCAAAAAAATATCATGTGGCCAATGACAAAGTAAGAAAATTTTGGAGTCAAAGTGAAGCACTCAAAATAGTTGTTAGTGGGTTAATTGATTAGGTTGAGCTATTTGGTAGGTGTCATTTGAGATGATGGAATGGCTTTATACCTTATAATAATGAGACATGATTTACGCACTTTAAAATTTAATTTTCACACTCTAATATACAAGTACAGTAAGTATTCTGTAATATATATACAACTATTTACTGTAAAAATTGTAGTGTGCTAATCAAAACTTGGAGTGTAACAAATCACCTCCATATAACAATTGTTTGGTATAATGGTTTCAATCTAAAAGTGAGCCAGGACCACAAAAAAGTGAATCCCATTGGGTGGGTTTTGCAATTAAAACCCCACTTCTTTAATAATACTTTAATAAAATAAGATTTTTAATCAAAAAATATATTTTCATTTAGTCATTTTTCTTTCGTTTCCTACCCCACTCTCATTCTTAACCCGTATACATACCAAACGACACTTTAGTTTGTTTTTAAGAGCCGCTTAGGACTATTTATCTTGCATTACTTTGTATTTATATATAGTATGGATTCTTTAATGGCTTTATGGAAAATACCCGTTAAAACATGGTATTAGATCATACTTAAAATCCCTTACTCAAATCCCTCCCTTGATCGTTCATTCTCATGTCTAATAAAATCTTGACCAAAAGGTTACACTTATAATTTTTCTATATCGTCGTCAAATATGAAAAATATTATCAATCTTCCTACACTATGCACTAAATTAAATAACACATCTCATCTCAATCAAACTAGATCTTAAAAACTTAACTACTCATATTGGAGTAAAATGTTTAAGAACTATTAAAAAGGCTTTGAAGTATTAAGCTTCATGAAAGGAATATCCACGAGTGAAGCTGCATCCTAATGGGTTTTGATCGTATTACTATGCTTGTTTTAAATTTTACTCCGTATCTTTTATATAATAAAAGAATTACATCATTTCGGAGTGATTTTGTAAAATCATTCTTATTGAAAAAAAAAATTGGACTAATAGGAGAGCTCGATTTTGACACATAGGCGAAATCAAGCAATATGATTGGCTAATAAAAAGTCAAAATTGAATTGATTTTGGTCAAACTTTAATAAATTTGTTGAAGAATTTGGTTGAGAAAAAAAAAACACAAAAAAAATTGTTAGCAATTAATTTAGTTAATTGTGAAAGTGATGGTCATTTGTTAAAAGAACATAAGTGTCAAATGTATTATATAGTTTAAAGAGTGGGCTAATAGTAATTAGATATGTTTAGTTTATAAGTGTATAAGTGTGATACAAATATTAGTCCACTCAAAGCCCAACAAAAGCCCACCCATTCTATGGTGTGTTGGCTGTGTCGCTATACTTAACCACACACACACTCTCATATCTTGTGTGCCTCATTATCCATTGTAAAGAGAGAGTGTGTGTGTTTCCTTTGTGTTTGTTTATTTCCTTTTCCTTAAAGCTAATAAACTTTCAACCTAAATTTATGCCATACGATCCACATACTCTTCTTGTTCTATACATATGTTGTGAGTGTCATCATAGTGTTGTGTGTTTGTGTGATAAAGAAAGGAAGTTCGGTCCTTACAAGTGGTATCAGAGCTCTAGAACCCGCGCTTAACCCGATGACTTCCGGACATACCAGTTCGGGACTCGCACCTCAAGGAGCTCAATCAATTCATAACGAACAACCCACAAATCAGGAACTGGATAATTTCTCCGAGTTTATGTATGATGAATACTATGGTGGTGCTTCGAAAAATGCATCTAACCAACGTTCCGCTGCACCCGCTCAAAATCAACAACCACCACCACCACCACCAAATCAAGATGCATCCACAACATTCGAAGCTGGCGCACCATCTCCCTCCACATCATCAACATTTACTCCAACATCTCCAGTAATTGAAATTGTTCTACCAAGAATTGATGGCAAGAACAAAATAATGCTGTGTTAGACGAAGAACCATTCGAAAACCCGTTTGGAACGGAATCTGCTGAATCATCTTCCAGATTACATGAACCATCTAACACGCATTCATCCAGTCCAAGGTACCCTTCAACATTACAGTGGACAAAAGACCATCCAATAGAACAAGTTATTGGTGAACCCTCAAGGCCAATTCAGACGAGAAAAGAACTAAACACCGATTGTGACATGTGCATCTATGTTTGCTCAATCAGTCTCATAGAACCTAAGAACATTCAGGAAGCAATGGTAGATAATGCCTGGATTGAAGCAATGCAGGAAGAACTTCTTCAATTTCAAATCCATGACACCTGCGATTTAGTTCCAAGACCAATTGACAAACTCGTCATTGATCTTAAGTGGTTATGGAAAAACAAAAAGGATGAAGAAATGACTGTAATTCGCAACAAAGCTCGTCTTGTGGCAAAGGGATACAGACAGTAAGAAGGGATAGATTTTGAAGAGTCATTCGCGCCAGTTGCATGGCTTGAGGCAGTCAGGATTTTCTTAGCTTAGCGGCTCACAAGAACATCACGGTTTATCAGATGGACATCAAGATGGCTTTCTTGAATGGAACTCTGAAAGAAGAAGTGTACGTGAGTCAGCCAGACGGTTTCGTCGACAAAGATCATCCAGACTATGTCTACAAGTTGAAGAAAGCTATCTATGGTTTGAAACAAGCCCCAAGGGCGTGGTATGACGAGTTATCATCTTTCTTGTTGTCAAATAATTTCACCAAAGGAACAATTGATCCGACCCTGTTTACAAGAAAATACAAAAATGATATTTTGATTGTTTCAGATTTACGTGGACGACATAATATTTGGGTCCACTAATCCGGAACATTCAAACATTTTGAAAATCTCATGAAAAGCAAATTAGAAATGTCCATGATGGGTGAATTAAAATTCTTTTTGGGTTTACAAATTCATCAATCCCCACGTGGTTATTTTTCTTAATCAGGCTAAATATACAATTGAGATTTTGAAAAAACATGGAATGGACAATTGTGACTCTGTTGGTACACCAATGGTCACTTCACCCAAAATAGGCGCTGATTTATATGGGAAACCCATGGATCCGAAGAAATATCGGAGCATGATTGGGTCTCTCATGTACTTAACTGCTAGCCGACCAGATATACATTTTGCTGTTTGTTTACTTGCACGGTTTCAGGCAAGGCCTACTGGTATGTGCTTAAACACATACCTTTTATTTACCGAATTAAGACCAAAACGACCAAAAACTAACCAAAATGCCAAAGATATTTGTGTTTTTGTTTTTGTTTATATGCAGGTATGGATATTTTGAAATACGGACAAAATCAAGCAAAAACCGGAAAAACGAGCACGGGATACGGAAAAGGCTCAGAACCGAAGCCGGGAAAGTCATACTTGGTCAAAAAGTCAAAATCAATCCTCAGAATCTCACCAAAAGACAAAAATCACCCTTAGATCAACTTTGGAATATTGGCAACTTCAGTCCCTTGATTTTCAGAATTTACATTTATGGTCCCTTGAATCAACAACCTTAAAACCTTAAATCACTTATATACCCAGATCCCACTTAAAAATAACCCATACCAACACTAAACCAAACCCACCTTAGTTCTAAATCCACTAGCCCACCAAATTATCAAACCCAGCCCACACCAAAACCTTGACCCGACCCAACTTTAATAATCAGTCAAACTTATAAACAAAAAGTCAAAAAAAATATAATAAAGCCACACACACACACGCGCCAAAATTCATCCCCAATTCACTTAAACCCAGTTTTTACTGTTCCCGCTAGAACCCTAAATTAACCGTACGAATTTTCACAGCAATTAAGAGCAATTAAGTCCAATCATGGGACTTCTAGAAGCTTTCAGGGGTGTCAGAAGAGCAGAACACGCACGAATGGACAGATGGCAGGCTCTTAGTGGACCGAACACATCAGAGGAATTGATCCTAGGGCTATGGATGATGGGGAAATGATCTAAGGGTGAAGATTGGCTCAAGGTGCACACGGATTGCCAAGGTGGCAGGTCTAGAAGCTTCACCCCGTGGCTATAAATAGCTCCTTCTCTCCCACAATTGAAGCTGTTAGGTTTTAGGAGTAGGAGTAGTGTAATTTAGGGTAGGATTTATTATTGTCTCAGTTTATTTGTAATTGCTCTTCAATTCTCAAATTCTGTATTCAGTTTCGAGTTTTCATTAAAAGTCAATGTAAGTCAATGAATTATTCTTCATTTTATTTTGGCTTATTCTTAATTTCAGTTCTCAGTTTGCTGCTTATTTAGTTTTATAGTAAGTTTAGATTCATCTGTTTTTTTATATTTAGCTTGAACTTTAATTTTCATGAGCTCATAAGTTAGAAGTCATGCTTATAAAAGGTGTTTGGCAGTAGGTGTGCCTAAGGTTTAGATGTCCTTGCACTGTTCATTTGCTAAATATCTAATTTTGATTAAGCTTACTTGAGGATTATTTAGCTGTTTTCATCAGTAGTTAAGTTGATCTGAGGTTATTTAAAATTTTGCATCAGAAAGTTCAATACTAGAAGCTTAATCTGTCTCAATAATCGTTATGCCAAAAAAATCAAACCATCGCGACAAGAATTAAATTATCTCTATAGATATGCGCTTCTATATACTTTCAACGATTTTTTTTCGAAATTTCCCCCCAAAAACATCACATGTGATTTGTAAAAATCACATGTGATTTGATTTTTACAAATCTCAAGAGTAAAAATCGGCCTAGGCACCCGATTAATTGGCGATTAATCGCTAGGCGGGGGTTACCACCCTGATTTTCATTAATCCACCATATTAATCGGTTGATAAAAAATCGGGCATAAATCGGCCAAAACGAGCATAAATCGGCCAAATCGGGAATAAATCAGCCAACTCGGTTACATATAGAAATCGGCCAAATCATACATAAATCGACCAAATCAGACAAAAATCAGCCAAATCGAAAAAAAATCGGCTAGATTGGCCAAATCGAGCATATAATTTCAAAATTTTATAAATTTATATATAAAAACTCCAATCTGATTAATCTCCGCCTAACCGATTAATCGCTAGGCGATACCCGGCTGCCCAGCTACCGCCTAGCGATTTTTGCAACCTTGAAATCACATGTGATTCTTACAAATCACATGTGATTTTTCTGGACGGAATTTTAGAAAAAAACAATGGTCGAAATTATAAAGAAGTGCATATCTATAAGTATATAATTTAATTCTCGTCGCGATGGTGTATTTTTTGTAGCTTGAAGATTTACCGTTTGCAAGATATGTTGTTTTAAATAAAAATGTGGAAAATGGGTTTTTATTAATTTTGATAAGAAATGGATAGCTAAGATTAATTTATTGTATCTATGACAAATAAGAGATCTATATTAACCTCAACTCCACACACAAATATAACTGAATTGTAATCTGACTAAAATTGTATTCGTACTAAACACGGGCTAGGCCCAGTAACATAAATCATTCGCTAATAGTTATAAGTCTCGTGTTTTAAATTTAGTTTGATGCATGTTTAATAACAATCGACATGTTAGACGAGTACCCGTGCATAGCAAAGGGATTTTATAGCGACATATCGTTTAGTGATAAAAAAAAGTTTATGAGTTATAAACGAAAAATAATAAAAGTTTGAAGGTTTGGAGATTAAACATAATGTTCTGAAATCTGGTTCGACCCGGGTGGTTCAACCGGTTGAACCATTTCGGTCGAAAAATAGGTCAATTTAAACTGGGTTAACCCGACGGGTTGGGTCGAAAACGGGTCAAATTTAACCGGGTCAACCTGTTGGGTTTGAAGCGTCCCTGGTCAACCCGGTTTTTGATGTGTATTAATAGTTTCCTTTTGAAATATATATTTTCAACATTTTTTTTTTTAGTTTCAACTTTTCACTTTTCACTTTTTGGTTTTTTCCTTTATATATAGTATAGCAGGGTACCCGTGCGTTGCGACGGCGGGTACCATGTGACGATTAACCGTAGAAATAGATCTTGATGAGGCTTGATTCACCAGTTTGTATCGGTTTCAACGGGTCATCTCTGGTTTGTTTTCGGATGGCTTTTATTGGTTAGCTGAATCGGTGGCGACACCGGTTCCCGGTTGAACCCATTGGTCCGGTCCAGTCCAGTTTTCAAAACTATATGTACCATCAACTTACTTGCTTGTCAAATTAACCAAATTAACCACTAGTTAAAGGTTACTTACTTGCCATAATCATGCTAGGGATCATGTTATTGAATAGTCATCTTCAACTCATCATCATGGCACATCACCTTCATCATTTCCCTCTCTTTTTCCCTTATAGAACCGGACTTCCCACAACCTTGAATAATATGGAGAAATCTAGAATCTCCTGGATTATAATAACTAGTCACAAGTTTGGCTATTTGGCACATTTAGTCCCTTAAGTCTCATTCCTTCTATTTTGGCCACAACTAACTTATAACACATTTAGTCTATTACAACTTTAGCCCCTTAGGTCTATTTCCTTTCTATTTTGTCACATGATATTTTCCCTAACTTAATAACACATTCTTTAACCATACGGTTGACTAACGGGTTTGACTTTCACGTAACTTGTTGACTAACCAATCACATTAAACCTTAGTCAATCCCATCTAGGGTGGGGCCTATTTGTAACCGGGATACGGGTCTAACAGAAATATATCTCGATGAGGCTTGATTCACCAGTTTGTATCGGTTTCAACGGGTCATCTTTGGTTCGTTTTCGGATGGCTTTTATTGGTTAGCCGAACCGGTGGCGACACCGGTTCCCGGTTGAACCCATTGGTCCGGTCCGGTCCGGTTTTCAAAACTATATGTACCATCAACTTGTTAGCTTGTATGAAGCTTTGTGTGTTTTATTAATTTGTATAATGTGTATAATAACATGTACTTTTCG
Organism: Artemisia tridentata subsp. tridentata; assembly: GCA_021014915.2. NCBI lineage: Eukaryota > Viridiplantae > Streptophyta > Magnoliopsida > Asterales > Asteraceae > Artemisia > Artemisia tridentata. The sequence continues at coordinate 5,847,797 of CP139505.1, read as the reverse complement.
TTTTAGGGTGTTTTAAAAATAACATTAATTAGTATGTTTAATTATTTTATATTTTGGATTATGTTGTAGCTTGTTTAAATTGTACATTGTGAAGATTTTATTGTACTTTTTATTAAGAGGTGTTTTAATTGGTTGTATTTAATTTGGTAGATATGTTTTTAATTTGTTGTACAATGTGAATAAATCATTGTACTTTTAAGTAATGAGTGTTTTAATAAGAGTATTAATTCCATTTTCAATTTTCAACTTTCAATATTTGACCATTTTCATTTTATATGTAGTATAGATATAGACTAGTCTAAAACAAACAAATGAGTAAATAAATATATCAATAGATGACATTATAACACTTGATGGGCGTTTTCTTTTAATGAATTTAATACGTATAAATATTAATTAATAGTGGACGGTATGTTTTCACTGAAGTAAAACGGTAATTTAAATTTAGAGAATGTTAAATGAGTTGCGACACCACTTAATATAATGAAAAGAAAATGTAGTCACGAAAGTTAAACCTTCGTATATGTGTGTTTCGTTGTGGTAGTCCAAGAAGAAGATCATTTACAGGTAAGTAAATTGATACATTTAGTGAATAAGATTATATTGGGAACCAATTAATCATATCTAACTCATTTAGACATAAATCGTACTTGTCAATTTAAGGTCTACGATTATAAAAGATTGTTCATGCACGTGCATCGTAGAAACTTTTACAATACAATTAGTTAACGCATCAATAGTGGTAACCTCTTTTAAATGTTTATAAATATGCAATACCATTACATCAATTTCTTAAAACTTTATTAATATTTCACATAAATCGAATATAACTAATTATCAAAAGGTTTAAGGTGGTGTTTGAATGCAACTTAATTGACTTAATATGAAAAAACTTAATTTATTAAGTTATGTGATAAGTTGTTTGTTTTTCACTTAATCAATTAAAATGACTTCAAATAAAAAGTGATAAAAGTGAGGGTCTCCACATTAAGTCATCTGTTAATTAACACGACTTAATGAAAAAATTAAACAAACAAGCCCAGATTTATGACATTTTCATGCCAAATAGACATGAAACAAAAAATAACTATTGATAGATGTAATGAAATATAAAGCTTTTGATAAATCATAAAACAAGCTACTCGTTACCATAAACTCTTACTAAGAATTTTATAGGGAAAATTATCTGAAAAGGCATCATATTTGCCACCTTATTCTTTTGTAAGCATCAAACTTTTTTTTTTGCTATAGTGGGCACATACTGACATTTTTCGTCTATTGTAGCGCGTAACGGGCTGTTCGTTAGATTTATTTACATAAATCGCCTTGTGGTTGAGAGTAGATTGCAACGACAGTCCTTAACGGCCGTTAAGTTATTTGCATAAACCATCCTTGGCGTCAATGGATCAACGGGTCGGGTCGGGTGCCACGTGTCACCACCTGAGTGGTGCCACGTGTCATAGGGTCGGGTCGGGTCATCTATCGGGTCGGGTCGGTTTGCCACGTGGACCAATGAGAAGGTGCCACGTGGCATGTGGTTATAATACCACATTTGTCTTGGCTGGGAATCGAACCAGGGACCTCTTGGTTATAGGTTGAAAGCCTTTGCCAGCTGCGCTGGCATAGACTTCAATTATAACACACACAAGTTTTTATTTAACCCCCTTTTATGAACTAGTATATTTATCTATAATTTGACCTGTCATTTAAACGAGTTTTGGCCCGGTTAAAAAATATATGAAAGTACCTACGGACTCGTTTTTTTCGTGCTCTTTCCAATGGTGTGCTCGGGGAATTTTTTCGACTTCGTCTAAACCTCGAAAAATGCGTAAACGTCGTCAAAAATCATCCGAAAATCACCGTTTTTTGGTTTTTTTTTCAAAACTTTTTGTACCTCCGGACTCGTTTTTTCATGCTCTTTCCAATGGTGTGCTCGGGGAATTTTTTCAACTTCGTCTAAACCTCGAAAAATACGTAAACGTCGTCGAAAATAATCCGAAAATCACCGTTTTTGTTTTTTTTTTTTAAACTTTTTTCTCTAAACTTTTTTAAACTTTTTTTTTATAACCTTTTTTTTTCTATACTTTTTTTTTAAACTTTTTTTTTAATTAAAAAAACTTTTTTTATAAGAAATTTAGAAAATGCGCATTTTATTAAAAAAAAAAATAATAAAAAAAAATAATAATAATTGACTTAAAAAAAATTAGAAAATGCGTATTAGAAAAAAAAAAAATTTAAAAACTTTTTTTTTTTTTTTTACTTTTTTTCTAAGAAGTTTGGAAAATGGGCATTTAAAAAATAAAAAAAATAATAAAAAAATAAAAAAACACTTTTTTTTTTTAAGTTTAGATAATGCGTACTAGAAAAAAAGTTTAAAAAAAAAAGGTTTTTTTTTCTAAACTCTTTTTTAAACTTAAAAAAAAAAAGTTTTTTTTTTTTTTTTTCTAAACTCTTTTTAAAAAAAAAATTTAAATAAAAGTATAGAAAAAAACAAAGTTTATAAAAAAAAAGTTTAGAAAAAAAAGTTTAAAAAAGTTTTGAAAAAAAACAAAAAACGGTGATTTCGGATGATTTTCGACGGCGTTTACGCATTTTTCGAGGTTTAGACGAAGTCGAAAATATTCCCCGAGCACACCATTGGAAAGAGCACGAAAAAACGAGTCCGTAGGTACAAAAAGTTTTGAAAAAAAACCAAAAAACGGTGATTTTCGGATGATTTTCGACGACGTTTACGCATTTTTCGAGGTTTAGACGAAGTCGAAAAAATTCCTCGAGCACACCATTGGAAAGAGCACGAAAAAACGAGTCCGGAGGTACTTTCATATATTTTTTAACCGGGCCAAAACTCGTTTAAATGACAGGTCAAATTATAGATAAATATATTAGTTCATAAAAGGGGGTTAAATAAAAACTTGTGTGTATTATAATTGAAGTCTATGCCAGCGCAGCTGGCAAAGGCTTTCAACCTATAACCAAGAGGTCTCTGGTTCGATTCCCAGCCAAGACAAATGTGGTATTATAACCACATGCCACGTGGCACCTTCTCATTGGTCCACGTGGCAAACCGACCCGACCCGACCCTATGACACGTGGCACCACTCAGGTGGTGACACGTGGCACCCGACCCGACCCGTTGATCCATTGACGCCAAGGATGGTTTATGCAAATAACTTAACGGCCGTTAAGGACTGTCGTTGCAATCTACTCTCAACCACAAGGCGATTTATGTAAATAAATCTAACGAACAGCCCGTTACGCGCTACAATAGACAAAAAATGTCAGTATGTGCCCACTATAGCAAAAAAAAAAGTTTGATGCTTACAAATGAATAAGGTGGCAAATATGATGCCTTTTCAGATAATTTTCCCAATTTTATAATAGCTATTTTTCTTGTAGTATGAAATCTATAATGGCAGTTTTCTTGTAGTGTGAAAATGTATAACGGCTATTTTTCTTGTAGTATGAAATTATATAGTGACTATTTTTTAATTTTTTTTGTATGTCTAGTATTTATAGCAGCTTCACTTGTAGGGTTAATTAAAAAAATAAATTATTTTCAAGTATTTATAACACTCCCTAGAGAGTTGTAAGATGAAGATCTTAATCATTTTGATTATATTGACGTGTTTGCTACTTCAATCTTTTAGAATGCGGCTTTAAAATTCCAAACTACAAATAGTCAACATGTAGAATTTTGAAAGCTAACCCCAAAATCCAAGATCGTAATTGGTGGTCCAACGTTAGTGGTTTTAATTAACTTTGTGATGTATGTTTTGTTGAGTATGTTTCGTATGGTTGTTGATAATGATAAGCCAATTTGAGTGTTACTATGCTGAATATGTTTTGTATGGTTGTTGATAATGATAACCCATCACATAAAGCGAAAAACAAACACACAATTTATGCTTCAAATCAAAACCTATCATAAGAATAACAAATCAAACTTATGAAGAACCACTCTATAAAAAACTACTAACGTCTAGCATGACCATGAAACCTTATATCCCAATCGTCACAGAATGCTAATTGCTCGTCAGTTAAATCTTCGCACTCATCATCATAATCATATGGGCTATAATAATAATCGTATTTTCAACGCTCGTATAGACACTTTCTCCTAGTTCCACCTCCACTCTTGTTCATAAAACCTGCTGTTTCGTCTAATAATGCTATCTTCAATTAAATGGTAATTGAACTAGTCAATCAGGTTTTATTCAAAGTAAAGCTTAGTTACCGGTGGAGTAATGGGCCTATAGTCAGAATGTAATCGCGAAGTTCCTAATTTTTAGATGTGATGGCACATAAAGATATCACGTAGTTGCTCATTAAAACATATTTTGTTATCTTAAATCTTAAAACTATAAAGTGTAATTCTAAGAAAAGAAAATGGTGCATATCTACTAATGCTGTAAAATTATTCAGAAGGGAATACTTGAGAATGATTTTAATTACTAGCTTATACATACAGTAATTATTTGATACATACAAAAAGTAAAAGTTTTGATAAACTATTGCATTACATTTTAACCATGACAAGTTTATTAGCATATGTGGGCCGAATTGGTAACTAGTAGATAATACCAAAAAAATATCATGTGGCCAATGACAAAGTAAGAAAATTTTGGGAGTCAAAGTGAAGCACTCAAAATAGTTGTTAGTGGGTTAATTGATTAGGTTGAGCTATTTGGTAGGTGTCATTTGAGATGATGGAATGGCTTTATACCTTATAATAATGAGACATGATTTACGCACTTTAAAATTTAATTTTCACACTCTAATATACAAGTACAGTAAGTATTCTGTAATATATATACAACTATTTACTGTAAAAATTGTAGTGTGCTAATCAGAACTTGGAGTGTACAAGTCACATCCATACAACAATTATTTGGTATAATGGTTTCAATCTAAAAGTGAGCCATGACCACAAAAAAGTGAATCCCATTAGGTGGGTTTTGCAATTCAAACCCCACTTCTTTAATAATATTTTAATAAAATAAGATTTTTAATCAAAAAATATATTTTCATCTAGTCATTTTTCTTTCGTTCCTACCCCACTCTCATTCCTAACCCGTATACATACCAAACGACACTTTAGTTTATTTTTAAGAGCCGCTTAGACAATTTATCTTGCATTACTTTGTATTTATATATAGTATGGATTCTTTAATGGCTTTATGGAAAATACCCGTTAAAACATGGTATTAGATCATACTTAAAATCCCTTACTCAAATCCCTCCCTTGATCGTTCATTCTCATGTCTAATAAAATCTTGACCAAAAGGTTACACTTATAATTTTTCTATATCGTCGTCAAATATGAAAAATATTATCAATCTTCCTACACTATGCACTAAATTAAATAACACATCTCATCTCAATCAAACTAGATCTTTAAAAACTTAACTACTCATATTGGAGTAAAATGTTTAAGAACTATTAAAAAGGCTTTGAAGTATTAAGCTTCATGAAAGGAATATCCACGAGTGAAGCTGCATCCTAATGGGTTTTGATGTATTACTATGCATTGTTTTGAATGTTTACTTCCGTTAATTTCTCCGACTTTTATATAATAAAAGAATTACATCATTTCGGAGTGATTTTGTAAAATCATTCTTATTGAAAAAAAAAATTGGACTAATAGGAGAGCTCGATTTTGACACATAGGCGAAATCAAGCAATATGATTGGCTAATAAAAAGTCAAAATTGAATTGATTTTGGTCAAACTTTAATAAATTTGTTGAAGAATTTGGTTGAGAAAAAAAAAACACAAAAAAATTGTTAGCAATTAATTTAGTTAATTGTGAAAGTGATGGTCATTTGTTAAAAGAACATAAGTGTCAAATGTATTATATAGTTTAAAGAGTGGGCTAATAGTATTAGATATGTTTAGTTTATAAGTGTATAAGTGTGATACAAATATTAGTCCACTCAAAGCCCAACAAAAGCCCACCCATTCTATGGTGTGTTGGCTGTGTCGCTATACTTAACCACACACACACTCTCATATCTTGTGTGCCTCATTATCCATTGTAAAGAGAGAGTGTGTGTGTTTCCTTTGTGTTTGTTTATTTCCTTTTCCTTAAAGCTAATAAACTTTCAACCTAAATTTATGCCATACGATCCACATACTCTTCTTGTTCTATACATATTGTTGTGAGTGTCATCATAGTGTTGTGTGTTTGTGTGATAAAGATAGGAAGTTCGGTCCTTACAAGTGGTATCAGAGCTCTAGAACCCGCGCTTAACCCGATGACTTCCGGACATACCAGTTCGGGACTCGCACCTCAAGGAGCTCAATCAATTCATAACGAACAACCCACAAATCAGGAACTGGATAATTTCTTCGAGTTTATGTATGATGAATACTATGGTGGCGCTTCGAAAAATGCATCTAACCAACGTTCCGCTGCACCCGCTCAAAATCAACAACCACCACCACCACCACCAAATCAAGATGCATCCACAACATTCGAAGCTGGCGCACCATCTCCCTCCACATCATCAACATTTACTCCAACATCTCCAGTAATTGAAATTGTTCTACCAAGAATTGATGGGCAAGAACAAAATAATGCTGTGTTAGACGAAGAACCATTCGAAAACCCGTTTGGAACGGAATCTGCTGAATCATCTTCCAGATTACATGAACCATCTAACACGCATTCATCCAGTCCAAGGTACCCTTCAACATTACAGTGGACAAAAGACCATCCAATAGAACAAGTTATTAGTGAACCCTCAAGGCCAATTCAGACGAGAAAAGAACTAAACACCGATTGTGACATGTGCATCTATGTTTGCTCAATCAGTCTCATAGAACCTAAGAACATTCAGGAAGCAATGGTAGATAATGCCTGGATTGAAGCAATGCAGGAAGAACTTCTTCAATTTCAAATCCATGACACCTGCGATTTAGTTCCAAGACCAATTGACAAACTCGTCATTGATCTTAAGTGGTTATGGAAAAACAAAAAGGATGAAGAAATGACTGTAATTCGCAACAAAGCTCGTCTTGTGGCAAAGGGATACAGACAGGAAGAAGGGATAGATTTTGAAGAGTCATTCGCGCCAGTTGCAAGGCTTGAGGCAGTCAGGATTTTCTTAGCTTATGCGGCTCACAAGAACATCACGGTTTATCAGATGGACATCAAGATGGCTTTCTTGAATGGAACTCTGAAAGAAGAAGTGTACGTGAGTCAGCCAGACGGTTTCGTCGACAAAGATCATCCAGACTATGTCTACAAGTTGAAGAAAGCTATCTATGGTTTGAAACAAGCCCCAAGGGCGTGGTATGACGAGTTATCATCTTTCTTGTTGTCAAATAATTTCACCAAAGGAACAATTGATCCGACCCTGTTTACAAGAAAATACAAAAATGATATTTTGATTGTTCAGATTTACGTGGACGACATAATATTTGGGTCCACTAATCCGGAACATTCAAAACATTTTGAAAATCTCATGAAAAGCAAATTAGAAATGTCCATGATGGGTGAATTAAAATTCTTTTTGGGTTTACAAATTCATCAATCCCCACGTGGTATTTTTCTTAATCAGGCTAAATATACAATTGAGATTTTGAAAAAACATGGAATGGACAATTGTGACTCTGTTGGTACACCAATGGTCACTTCACCCAAAATAGGCGCTGATTTATATGGGAAACCCATGGATCCGAAGAAATATCGGAGCATGATTGGGTCTCTCATGTACTTAACTGCTAGCCGACCAGATATACATTTTGCTGTTTGTTTACTTGCACGGTTTCAGGCAAGGCCTACTGGTATGTGCTTAAACACATACCTTTTATTTACCGAATTAAGACCAAAACGACCAAAAACTAACCAAAATGCCAAAGATATTTGTGTTTTTGTTTTTGTTTATATGCAGGTATGGATATTTTGAAATACGGACAAAATCAAGCAAAAACCGGAAAAACGAGCACGGGATACGGAAAAGGCTCAGAACCGAAGCCGGGAAAGTCATACTTGGTCAAAAAGTCAAAATCAATCCTCAGAATCTCACCAAAAGACAAAAATCACCCTTAGATCAACTTTGGAATATTGGCAACTTCAGTCCCTTGATTTTCAGAATTTACATTTATGGTCCCTTGAATCAACAACCTTAAAACCTTAAATCACTTATATACCCAGATCCCACTTAAAAATAACCCATACCAACACTAAACCAAACCCACCTTAGTTCTAAATCCACTAGCCCACCAAATTATCAAACCCAGCCCACACCAAAACCTTGACCCGACCCAACTTTAATAATCAGTCAAACTTATAAACAAAAAGTCAAAAAAAATATAATAAAGCCACACACACACACGCGCCAAAATTCATCCCCAATTCACTTAAACCCAGTTTTTACTGTTCCCGCTAGAACCCTAAATTAACCGTACGAATTTTCACAGCAATTAAGAGCAATTAAGTCCAATCATGGGACTTCTAGAAGCTTTCAGGGGTGTCAGAAGAGCAGAACACGCACGAATGGACAGATGGCAGGCTCTTAGTGGACCGAACACATCAGAGGAATTGATCCTAGGGCTATGGATGATGGGGAAATGATCTAAGGGTGAAGATTGGCTCAAGGTGCACACGGATTGCCAAGGTGGCAGGTCTAGAAGCTTCACCCCGTGGCTATAAATAGCTCCTTCTCTCCCACAATTGAAGCTGTTAGGTTTTAGGAGTAGGAGTAGTGTAATTTAGGGTAGGATTTATTATTGTCTCAGTTTATTTGTAATTGCTCTTCAATTCTCAAATTCTGTATTCAGTTTCGAGTTTTCATTAAAAGTCAATGTAAGTCAATGAATTATTCTTCATTTTATTTTGGCTTATTCTTAATTTCAATTCTCAGTTTGCTGCTTATTTAGTTTTATAGTAAGTTTAGATTCATCTGTTTTTTTTATATTTAGCTTGAACTTTAATTTTCATGAGCTCATAAGTTAGAAGTCATGCTTATAAAAGGTGTTTGGCAGTAGGTGTGCCTAAGGTTTAGATGTCCTTGCACTGTTCATTTGCTAAATATCTAATTTTGATTAAGCTTACTTGAGGATTATTTAGCTGTTTTCATCAGTAGTTAAGTTGATCTGAGGTTATTTAAAATTTTGCATCAGAAAGTTCAATACTAGAAGCTTAATCTGTCTCAATAAGCCCCTGCATAATCTGATCTTATTGGACCAATTATTTTGGCATTTTGGTATTCATCTGATATAAGTATGTGTAGATCCTAGAATAGGCATTGGTTCATTAGTTTTGAAAGAGTTAAGGATCAAACAGACTGCACAAAACCTGCACAGTTCTGTCATTTTAACCCCTCCTTTCATAAGCTCTAATCTGCTTATCTAGTGCTCGTAAGTTTCTGATTTGTGGCTTTTTGAATAGCATGTTATATAGCCCTTTTAGTTCTGAGCTTTGATTTCATTCCATAGCTTATCTTCACATATTAAAATTGTTTGCAAATCAGTCATTTGGACTTATTCAGCCTACAATTCAGCAGAGCAGTCCAACACCATCTGATCTAGGGTTCAATTAAGCTAGCAATAGTTGTTAATTTTTGGGCATTTTCATATTTTAAGCTCTCTGTAGTTCTAGCTTGTGATTTCTACTTCTGGATTCCCATACAAGCTCATACTAAGCTTATAATTCAGCTTCAAAAACTGCTTTTCAACACTGTTTTGGTTTTTAACTTGAAGTTGAACATATTGCTTTTTAGGCTTATTCTGTGGGCTTTTCTGAGCTTATTTGGTGGAGTCTGGTTTCCAGTAGTAGGATTACTAAGTTTTTTAGCTTGTGATAATTTTTGGCCAACTTTAGCTTATTTTTAGCTTATTTCCCAATAGCTTAATGCACGGTTCAGCTTATTTAGGCTTAATTAGTTTCTGAAATTATTTTTCCTAGATTAGTCATTTAATTTTAGAATTACTCAAAATTTCCAGATTTTTCTCACATGTTTTAATATTTTTAAATCATTTAAATAATTTTAATTAGTTTTTAATTCATAAAAAATTATTTAAAAGTCAAAAAAATATTTTTCTTTTTCCCATAATTTTCTTTTGTCATATAGAATGTAGGAAAATTGTTTTCATGCCTGTAGGATTAGTATTGTTCTAATTTCACTTTTATAGTTGCGCTAGTACGTAGTTTTTGATTATTTCGCGCGTTTTTAGTTTTTGTTGCGATTTAGCTTAATTGTCCTTTACGTTATCATTTCATATGCTTTATTTGTTGATTTCTAGTGTTGATTTACTTTCCGTAGTGATAATTATCAAAATCTCACTTTTATCTCTCATTCACTTCACGTTTCACGATCCCGAATCACAATTCCATTCAATCTTCATCGGGACAACAAACTCGGGGTTTTCACATTATTTACCTTTTGTGATTTCTCCTTTGATCTATAAAAATGACAAAATCAATTTTTGGCGCCGCTGCCGGGGAAGGTTGAAGTGAGTTCGTGATTCCGTTTTTCGATTCGTGTTTTGAAGACCCTTCCTCGTGAAGTTATCATTTTCATTTGTAAATATTTTTTTATAAAAAACCAAAAAGAATTTCTCTTCAAAATTTATTTTCCTTTTTCTTTTGTGATTTTCCATGTTTCTAAAATTTAAAAATCCAAAAATATTCTTCTTAATCCTCTTATCCGTTTGATTCTTTATCTCTTACCCTCTATCCGTTTAATTCTTCTTCTCTATGTCTTCATCTTACCATTATGGTTGCCAATGGTGTGGAGGTCCTCATAATGGTGGGAATTGTCCCGGTTGTAGCATGGTGGAATCGGGAAACGGGTTTGTCTATGACCAAAATCCTTATTCCTACCATGAAACACCCGACTATTTCAACCAGCCACCACACCATGAGATGGAGACATACTCGTGTGAGTTTTGTGGAGGTAGTCCTCACCCGGGTTTTGATTGTCAAACAAGGAACACGTTTGTCTATGAACAAGTTCCATGTAATCAAAACTTCGGGTATGACCATTATCCATATAATTCACCAAATCAGTCACAACAATCATACTGTTGTGAGTATTGCGGAGGTCCCCATTATGGTTCTGATTGTCAAACCGAGAACATGCACTATGAGCAAATTCCTTATAACAATCATGACTCATCCGGTTTTGACCAACCTTCACAATACACAACCCCTCAGGACCTGCTTCTTCAAATATTGTTAATTACTAGAGCTGAACAGATGAATGCTCAAAATGAACTCAACATGTACATTCAAATTGAAATAAACCGTCTTCAGGAGTTGCTTCGAAGAAAACAAAATCCTCCCATTGACTTGTCACATTTTGAGGAGAGTGATGAGGAGGATGAAGAGAATTCAGAGATCAATCCGCTTATTGAAGATCCTTCATATACCTTTTTAATGGGGGACGAGGAAGTCGAAATCAATCCTCTTAAGGATGTTGATGACCTTGTTCCAATCCCAAGGGTATCTGAGGAACCCTTTGATCTTTCAGATTCTACTTCACAAACTTTCAGTATGACTATCACTAATCCTTTGTTTGATTTTGATTCTGAATTTACTCTAATTTCAGACAATCAAATTTTTGATATTCATAACAAGGAGAGTGATGAGTCAGATACGGAGACAATAATGGACGAGGTACAAAATTCTAGCATACAAAGTACAGCACATGTCCCACCTCCGTATATCATTCCTGAGCCCAAGCTCAAAGACATACTTCATAAGAATGAAATCATATCTCCACCAGAGTATGATTTCTATAATTTTGAAGAAGATCCTGACCCGGGGGGAGAGGTACTCTATCATGAGAGTTTTTCTTGTCGATGATATCCTCCCGACCCTCCCGCCCGAGGTCTTTGTTAATTATAACCATAAGAGCTTCAATGTTGATATTCAAGATCAGAAAAATGGTAATCTTGAGGATGAAGAATGCATCTTCATTGTGATTAAGATCCTTCTCCCTTTCTTCACCTACCCGGTGACTTCTCCTCTTATTCACTCCTTCGGGAGTGAAGACACCATCTTTGACCCCGGCATCTCTCGTTCTTTTTAGCCGTGGGTATCTCAATCGGAGTGGAACTTTCATATGCTTCAATGTTTATTCAAACATCTTGAATGAAAGTCCGATTGAGATTATCTCTTCCAATTGCTCCCCCAAGGACAATTAAATTCGGGGCGAGTCTAAGCTATACGACTCGATAAAAAACAAGCGCTTCGTGGGAGGCACCCCATGCTTATCCATCTATCATCTTTCTATTTTCTTAATAAGTGACGTGAGGAGGGCTTCCTCTTCCATATCTTGTGTTTCGTGTTTTTCTGTGCTGTGTCCAGGATTGCCCGATGATTGAAGACTCTCGTGCTCGTGGTTTTCTTTCCTCTCCACTCGAGTATTCATCATCCGTTGCTTATCCGATATCCTAAAAATCTTATCGTTTTAAGTTTATCTTTGGCATAATTAATAAACGGCCTTAGATTTATGTAGGAGAACCCTTACCTTTAAGACATTGAGGACAATGTCTCGTTTTAGTCTGGGGGGGGGGGTAATCTTTCGATTTGATTTGTGCCTTGCATTTTTTGCCGTTTACTCATGCAACCCCGTTTTTCCTAAAAAAAATGAAAAAATCCAAAAAATGAGAAAAATTGAAAAATTTTGTGCAAAAATATAATAAATTTTGACATTTTTGTTTGACTTTCCGCTGGTGAGAGTAGGAATAAAATTCTGACTTGATCGGGCGTGTTGAGCCCTAGCTTGTCCCCCTAACCATTTATAATCTATAAGCTCGTGCTAGTCTTTTATACAAGGAGCTAGAAAACGCGAATTCTTTTTAAGAATTTTCAAGTTCCCATAATTGACTTTATATATGCATGGCTTGATTATTTGGCTAAGCATTCGCGGATCTTATTATTTAAGATTTTAAATTTGTGAAGAACGAGAAATGATAGAGTTGTTTATAAGTTAGATTGCTAAACGTGGAGTAGTTGGATCTCTTTAGAGCTCATCAAAGTTATTTGTGGCTTTTTGTTCCCATAAGCTTGTTTCACCCAAAAATAGTAATCTAGGAATAATTAAAGGTATTTTAGTTTTGGCGATAATTAGTTTTTATTTCTTCCTTAGAGAGTCCTTGCTTATGAAAGTTGGGTACATATCAAGGTACTGCCAGTGTTACGGTGTAATAGGCAACTGATTCCTGATAGTACGTGCTATTGTCTCTATTGCTATAAAAGCCGTAGGACTCGGGATTTGGCAAAATATATAATGAATAATGAATAATAATAATAATAATAATAATCCAAAGCCGATAAAAGTTTTCTGTTTTCTGACGGTTCGCTCCCGTTGACTCAGACTTCAAAAAGGCAGAGGAAAAATATCCAAGGTCAAAATAAGACTCCCGATTCTTGACGGTTCGCTGCCGTTGTCTAGGTTGTTTAAAAGGCCAAGGAATAATAATATGTGCTTAATAATGTTAAAAATGCCAAATTTCGACTCCGGGGGTATCCTAATAAAAGCTTCTGTCTCTGGACTCGTAGATGAGTTGTTTCGGTCGTATATAAAAGGGATATTCTCCAAATCGTGTTAAATCAGAGACCTTGATGTGGACCTCATTTTTGTATGCAACGGTTTTCGAGGGAGGGTTTGGAAACTACTTAGCGTCTAAACTAGGTATCTTTATCGGACTTAAACTTATCGAAACGAGAGTATGAAGAAATTCATTTCTCACCAAAAATAAAAATAAATAGAGGAAAATAGGAATTTGGGAACAAAGAGTCCACAATTAGCTTTCTGGGTAGTGTTAGCAATCTAACTTGTAATTAACAATGATTTCGTTTTTAAGCTTGGCTTGGGGACTCGCGAAAAATCAGGGACGACGAATTTTATCCGTATGGCCACTTCTTCATGAGTCGTGTTTTCTACTCGAAGACCCTAAAAATTATTGAGAAATAATGATTGTCAACAAAGCCGTCACATGAATATGAGAAAATACAAAAATAGAATAAAAGGAAAATCGGGGAGTTTTTAGAACTTAAGATTTCTTAATCTCTTTTGAAAATTTTGCTACTTCTCAAAGTTAGTAAAAAGAGATTAGAAATTTTTGGATCCAAAAACGTGTTTTTATGACATTGCATGAGGACATTGCAATAGCTTAGTCTGGGGGAATTTGGTATGTGCTTAAACACATACCTTTTATTTACCAAATTAAGACCAAAACGACCAAAAACTAACCAAAATGCCAAAGATATTTGTGTTTTTGTATTTGTTTATATGCAGGTATGGATATTTTGAAATACGGACAAAATCAAGCAAAAACCGGAAAAACGAGCACGGGATACGGAAAAGGCTCAGAACCGAAGCCGGGAAAGTCATACTTGGTCAAAAAGTCAAAATCTGCCCATGGAGTTCCACCAAATGTCAGAAATCACCCTTAGATCAACTTTGGAATATTGGCAACTTCAGTCCCTTGATTTTCAGAATTTACATTTATGGTCCCTTGAATCAACAACCTTAAAACCTTAAATCACTTATATACCCGGATCCCACTTAAAAATAACCCATACCAACACTAAACCCAACCCACCTTAGTTCTAAATCCACTAGCCCACCAAATTATCAAACCCAGCCCACACCAAAACCTTGACCCGACCCAACTTTAATAATCAGTCAAACTTATAAACAAAAAGTAAAAAAAAAAATATAATAAAGCCACACACACACACGCGCGCCAAAATTCATCCCCAATTCACTTAAACCCAGTTTTTACTGTTCCCGCTAGAACCCAAAATTAACCGTACGAATTTTCACAGCAATTAAGGGCAATTAAGTCCAATCATGGGACTTCTAGAAGCTTTCAGGGGTGTCAAAAGAGCATAACACGCACGAATGGACAGATGGCAGGCTCTTAGTGGACCGAACACATCAGAGGAATTGATCCTAGGGCTATGGATGATGGGGAAATGATCTAAGGGTGAAGATTGGCTCAAGGTGCACACGGATTGCCAAGGTGGCAGGTCTAGAAGCTTCACCCCGTGGCTATAAATAGCTCCTTCTCTCCCACAATTGAAGCTGTTAGGTTTTAGGAGTAGGAGTAGTGTAATTTAGGGTAGGATTTATTATTGTCTCAGTTTATTTGTAATTGCTCTTCAATTCTCAAATTCTGTATTCAGTTTCGAGTTTTCATTAAAAGTCAATGTAAGTCAACGAATTATTCTTCATTTTATTTTGGCTTATTCTTAATTTCAGTTCTCAGTTTGCTGCTTATTTAGTTTTATAGTAAGTTTAGATTCATCTGTTTTTTTATATTTAGCTTGAACTTTAATTTTCATAAGCTCATAAGTTAGAAGTCATGCTTATAAAAGGTGTTTGGCAGTAGGTGTGCCTAAGGTTTAGATGTCCTTGCACTGTTCATTTGCTAAATATCTAATTTTGATTAAGCTTACTTGAGGATTATTTAGCTGTTTTCATCAGTAGTTAAGTTGATCTGAGGTTATTTAAAATTTTGCATCAGTAAGTTCAATACTAGAAGCTTAATCTGTCTCAATAAGCCCTTGCATAATCTGAGCTTATTGGACCAATTATTTTGGCATTTTGGTATTCATCTGATATAAGTAAGTGTAGATCCTAGAATAGGCACTGGTTCATCAGTTTTGAAAGAGTTAAGGATCAAACAGACTGCACAAAACCTGCACAGATCTGTCATTTTAGCCCCTCCTTTCATAAGCTCTAATCTGCTTATCTAGTGCTCGTAAGTTTCTGATTTGTGGCTTTTTGAATAGCATGTTATATAGCCCTTTTAGTTATGAGCTTTGATTTCATTCCATAGCTTATCTTCACATATTAAAATTGTTTGCAAATCAGTCATTTGGACTTATTCAGCCTACAATTCAGCAGAGCAGTCCAACACCATCTGATCTAGGGTTCAATTAAGCTAGCAATAGTTGTTAATTTTTGGGCATTTTCATATTTTAAGCTCTCTGTAGTTCTAGCTTGTGATTTCTACTTCTGGATTCCCATACAAGCTCCTACTTAGCTTATAATTCAGCTTCAAAAACTGCTTTTCAACACTGTTTTGGTTTTTAACTTGAAGTTGAACATAGTGCTTTTTAGGCTTATTCTGTGGGCATTTCTGAGCTTATTTGGTGGAGTCTAGTTTTCAGTAGTAGGATTACTAAGTTTTTTAGCTTTTGATAATTTTTGGCCAGCTTTAGCTTATTTTTAGCTTATTTCCCAATAGCTTAATGCACGGTTCAGCTTATTTAGGCTTAATTAGTTTCTGAAATTATTTTTCCTAGATTAGTCATTTAATTTTAGAATTACTCAAAATTTCCAGATTTTTCTCACTTGTTTTAATATTTTTAAATCATTTATATAGTTTTAATTAGTTTTTAATTCATAAAAAATTATTTAAAAGTCAAAAAAATATTTTTCTTTTTCCCATAATTTTCTTTTGTCATATAGAATCTAGGAAAATTGTTTTCATGCCTGTAGGATTAGTATTGTTCTAATTTCACTTTTATAGTTGCGCTAGTACGTAGTTTTTGATTATTTCGCGCGTTTTTAGTTTTTATTGCGATTTAGCTTAATTGTCCTTTACGTTATCATTTCATATGCTTTATTTGTTGATTTCTAGTGTTGATTTACTTTCCGTAGTGATAATTATCAAAATCTCACTTTTATCTCTCATTCACTTCACGTTTCACGATCCCGAATCACAATTCCATTCAATCTTCATCGGGACAACGAACTCGGGGTTTTCACATTATTTACCTTTTGTGATTTCTCCTTTGATCTATAAAAATGACAAAATCACCTACCGAACTTCACCTCCAAGAGGTTAAACGGATCTTTCGGTACCTACGAAGAACCATTAACATGGGACTTTGGTATCCGAAGAATTCGGAGTTTACACTAATAGCATTTTCAGATGCAGACCATGCGGGTTGCCAAGTTACAGCAAAGAGTACATCAGGAGGAGCACAATTTTTGGGAGAAAAGCTAGTAGGCTGGTCATCAAGGAAACAAGACTGCACTGCTCTATCAACAGCAGAAGCCGAGTATGTGTCTCTATCTGCGTGTTGTGCCCAAGTTCTATGGATGAGGACACAACTCACAGATTATGGTTTCTTATTCGACCGCATACCTTTGTATTGCGACTCGAAAAGCGCCATAGCCATCTCGTGCAATCCAGTGCAATACTCGAAGACCAACCATATTAGAGTCCGCTATCACTTCATAAAGGAGCACGTCGAAGAGGGTACTGTTGAACTACTTTTCGTGAAGACTGAATATCAACTCGCCGATCTATTTACTAAAGCCCTCCCAAAGGAGCGGTTTGAAAACTTAGTTCGTCGAATTGGAATGCGAAGCCTAACTCCCGAAGAGTTAGAAAGTCTTCTCGAATCTTTGTGAATTATCTCATGAAGCTTCGCATGTAAATATTTTTCAAAAAACAAAATATAAAAATAGAAAATTTCAAAAAGACATAAAAAATATAAAACACAAAAACCAAAAATATTCTTCTCACGACATGTCTCTCGTATAATCAATATTCTGTACGTATCTAGAAATGTCATTCAACAATGATACGGGCATGTACAGATGCTTGAGCGAGAGTTCATTTAAAATTTTTTCAAAACATGTCGTCTCTCAAATTTCTAATCAGATGGCTTTCGTGCATTTCAGTACGGAACCCGTGCTACATTGATGACTTCTGATTATTTCTGATCAGGACTCGTAATGTTAATGGCAAAAAGCTAAAAAACGTGAGCACTTAATCAAAATTGTTTCAAAAAGATTTTTCAAAGTCTTTCTATAAATTTTGTGCTCACAATAACTCCCTCTAAGACCCTTAAATGCTTTTAAACTCAAACGTTTAATTATATGCTTTGTTTAAGGGGGAGTTATAAAAAGACAAATGTTCCGTTTTCATGCCAAAATCAGTCCGTCTCTCCTCAAAAGGTTTCATTTTAATCAACTGTTTTAAAAAATATCACTTCATGCTATTTTTGAGGGGGAGATTAAGTGTTTATTAGATATAAGAGGGAGAGGACGTGATTAAAATGTGATCAAAAAGAAGTTTTGTAGTTTGAATCTCAAAACGAGCTCTTTAAAAAGACTCAGAACAACCCTCGAATTGACGAAACTAAATGTACGTTATCGAAAAGACATGTCCTGGACGGGTAATAATTTCAAGCTGGTTTACCAGTAATGTAAACGTGTCTCGCAAAGGACTTGTCTGAGTAGAATGTACCAATTCGAGAGATGATCTTTGAATATGACCAGGACGGGTAATAACTTCAAGCTAGTCTAACTAGTGATGTAAGCGTGTCTCGCGAAGGTCATGTTCATCGAAAATCGATCATTTCAAAATGTGCGAACTCTACCCAACATGTGCAATTTATTTAAAAATGCATGAGCACATGTGAAGGGGGAGTATTTCAAAAATGCAAAACTCTCAATGTGTTATCCAAATGTGTTTTCTCATAAACACGCTGAGAGATTTTCATAAAAAGGTTTTACGGTATGTGATCTGTAATCTAGGATAATCATGGAATAATAAGGTGATTATGGTTAGGTTATGTCCAATGATCCGCCAGAACCGGAGGGATCTACCCAAGGACAATTCCAATAGCTTAGAATTAGAAGTCCTTAGGTAAGATTGGAAAAAGGAGTAAATGAGAAAGGAGAAAGGAGAAAGAAGGGGTTGAAGAATGAAAAAGAAAAGTTTAATGAAAGGGTGAAAAGAAATAGCCCTCCATGAAAACTTAGGTCAGAAACCGGGTCAATACATCTGCTATCGGTACTCACTAAGGTGATACTGATATTGAAGACAAGACGTCATGGACCCAGTGACGCGTTGCACCACCCCTCCTAGCCACTCAGATATCTCTTAAAATATATTTGTTTCATTTCTCACGGAGAACACTGCATAATCTATCGACCTCTCACTCCGAGATGTGTTGATATTGAAAAGGTGGCACTCTGCTCTATGCCTCCGACAACTAAAACCAAAACGCACATTATAGAGTCTAGAGACATGAGATTCATCAAAGATCTCTTAGGAACACTTCCTATGCAATACACTTGTGTTCATCATAAAGGATACAAGTTGTATGAGTCTTAATGAGATCTAAAAAGATCTTGCCTTATGTCGTGATGATTACTCGCTTCAAACGGTCTACAGTCTTGAAGTGATACTTCGGTATACTTCAGAGGCTCTCAACGGCCTTGGTAAAGATTAGAGAAAGTTTTCACACTATGCTGATAACGATCTCGAAATCTGAACCTATAAGTGTTGGACGATTTATTGCTAACTGTCTTATGCAGGTACCGACGAAAGTCCATCTACCATCATCATCTACAACGACGACGCATCTGGACAGAAGAAGTAGATCAAGGCAAGAACGACCCAGAGATGATTCTTTGAAGATCACAGTGCATGAAGGAACATTGAATGAAGACTATTATACATTGACACACAAAGTTCAAGACATTGAAGGCAAAAGACCAATCAAGGGAGCATCATTGAAATGACCATCCCTTAGGGGGAGATTGTTAGCAATTAATTTAGTTAATTGTGAAAGTGATGGTCATTTGTTAAAAGAACATAAGTGTCAAATGTATTATATAGTTTAAAGAGTGGGCTAATAGTATTAGATATGTTTAGTTTATAAGTGTATAAGTGTGATACAAATATTAATCTACTCAAAGCCCAAAAAAAGCCCACCCATTCTATGGTGTGTTGGCTGTGTCGCTATACTTAACCACACACACACTCTCATATCTTGTGTGCCTCATTATCCATTGTAAAGAGAGTGTGTGTGTGTTTCCTTTGTCTTTGTTTTTTTCCTTTTCCTTAAAGCTAATAAACATTCAACCCAAATTTATGCCATACGATCCACATACTCTTCTTGTTCTATACATATTGTTGTGAGTGTCATCATAGTGTCGTGTGTTTGTGTGATAAAGATAGGAAGTTCGGTCCTTACAAAAATATAGGTGTCAAATTTATGAAAACAAAAACTTAAAAAAATATGAGTTAATTAATAAAACTTTAATGGTTGAATTTTAAATATATTATCAAGAGTTAAGTGTAAAATTATGAGTCTCTATGTTTTTTAATGACTTTAGATAATAACAAATAACCCCATACACTTTATACCCCTTGGACTTTATAATATGAACTTTGTTTACATGAGTATTAGTATTAGTTTGAGACTTTCATCCATTAAAACTACAAAATTTTGTAAATATACGAATTAGTTTCAATATACGTTAAATCTTTTATATAATAAAACAAAACCCCTAGCAGGGACTTTTTCATTTCAAAAGAATCAAATCATACCTTATTAAGTAATAATCAAATTATTACTATTATTATTTTCTTAAATATTAAATAAGAAAAACCTAAATACTTCTAAATTTATCCATATTTTATAAAAAAACGAATGTGATTTGTAACCATTAAAAAAAAAATTACAAAAATATATGTGTCAAAAACTAAAAAAAATAAAACTTAAAAACGGTGGAGCAAGTTTTTCAAAGATTTGGGCTGAAACTTAAAATTCAGTATTATTCCCACTAAAAATCCTGAAGTCCCAACATTCTCAAATTCCTCCTCCATCAATCAAACTCGATCTCTTATCATTCATCCACACACAATCATTGACACAAGAACATCTCCTCCAAATCTAATTAATATTAAAACCCACTACATTCGTAAATAACCCTAATTTAATACTTCAATCAAAGTACAGTGATTTTGAAGGTTCTGTTATAATAATTAAAACCCGAAATTAAAAATAAAAATTTATTTAAAAGATTAGAAAAAACCCCGCGCGTGCGCGGGCATTATATCTAGTATTATATATATATCTAAAGATGGGGAGTTTGGGTGCTTCAAAAAGTTGCACGGAACATTATATATATATCTAACGCAGTGTTCTCTAGTTTGTTTTTGGAAGGAAAGCAAGGGGAAAGGGTGGGACAAAAAAAAAAAACAGTGTTCTCAAATTTTTTGATACAAAGTAAATGAAAGTAAAGCATGTGAAAAGGGAGTATGTCCCTTTGTGTTTTTTGCCTCTAACTTTACGCCCAATTATGGGCTGTAAGTGAAGTAAATAGAATAAGGACAAAAATCAAAAGCCTAATGTCAAAAATACCTTTTTTCTTTATATTTATTATAGAGAAAGGTTATAATAGTAATTCCACAAATATAAAAAATATAAAATAGGACCACCTACTTTTATTTACTTTACTTTACTATAAACTAAAGAAGATATAATTTACGTCCACTCTTTCCTATTTCTTTACATTGCATTACTTTACTTTACATCCTTTCACTTTCACCTCTAAATACAACTCTAAACCAGAGTGTAAAAGATGGGGAGTTTGGGTGCTTCAAAAAGTTGCACGGAACAGTGCTAATAACAGTAGCACTGCTTCTCACATTTGTACTCTCCAAAATTATTTTATATATCCAGAACCCTCTTTCTTCTTCTCTACTCCTTCCCCCACACACCATCCTACTGAGTCGATATCGGTCGATGGTGTGAAAACACTTCCTGATGTCGAATTCCAAAAACCAGCGAGAGGTTCCCCACTCTTCTTTGATCCTACTTCCGCTAGATCTAATAACATCGACCAACAACACCCTAAACACAAAATCAAAAATGGAAAATCGAATCACGTTTTTTTTTTTTTTTTTTTTTTCTTTCGGCGAGGCGTATCCGGCCAGATCCGGCCCTATAGAAGGAATCGATCAACTTAGAGCTAGCATTCTCTGATTTAGACCAGGTAACTAACACAAATCTCTTTATTACATTTTGCACCATATATTACGACAAACATGATATAGTTATAGCATTTTATAGTTATAATAAGATAGATTGAGAAAAGAATAGAGAAACTCAAAAAGAGCAAAGCGAATAATTCACATTCACAAGTCAAAGCTAAGGTGAAAAGTTGTTTTATAGCCCTCAACGTATATTGATTATCATTCTTCTCAATACATGGTTTGATATTTTGTGATAATTTTGATGAATTTTCATGAGGAGGTACTGTCTCTGCACAGGTATTTGATATGGCCAAAATAAAATATTTAATAAAAATTCATTGTAGCCTGCCTTATCATTTATGTATGTACGGCTATATAATATTGATTATGGTGCTTATGAACTTTATCAACTAATATTTCAAAGGTTAAATCTGAGTTTGATAGAATGCCTTAACAAAAAAACAAATCTTGGATATAGGTTTTTGACATACTTTGTTCTTAAATTAAGATGTTTTTAAGGTATATGCATACCAAATGTTTGATAAAATGCTTAAAGGAAACTTGGCTGTTCTATTTTGCGAAAGTCTTTGCTGCTGTTAAAGGATTTCTTTTGCTTTGTGTGAATTCTATTTTAATGGTTTTTCTTTTACATTGCCTCATTATTGGAGGTCATTGCAGCCGGATGTTGACAAGGTAATGAAATTGTATCGTTTTCAACTTTTTATTGATTCTGAAGCGTATTCATTGTTAAGAAATTGCTTTATTTGCTTATGATGGTTATGAGCTGACTTCGTTTACAAAATGATATCTTTAAGACTTTATGACAACATTTTGAAAATACAAAATGGGAGGATTAATGTGGATTTGGCTCTAGACTTTGTAAAAAAGCATTTGGCCATTACAAAAACCAAGATTGGTTTAGTGTGGTAGACCACTAATGACATGGTTAAAACTTAAAAAGTGATTGGGTACCTTACTTAGTTTTTGCATAACTTACATAACCAGGTTTGTGATACTGGATGATACTTTCTTTTTAATGTACGTATTTCTATTATGAATTTTATTATAGAAATATGATTTAAATGACTATATGGGGCACGTTTTCTTGAAGAATTGAATTAACAATGAAAATTGTTTAGTAAATTAATCTTTGGTTGGTGGTTTAGGGTTGACTTGAAAGCTTTGGTGAGTGGTAACAAAAGCTTTGGTGGGTGGTACGGCCTCATATGAGAATGGAAAACTGGAGCATTTTCTGCGTCGGTGGATTTTGGGTTTAAAGCGCCATCAGGACCAGTCATTCTTATGCTCCTAGAGACCACACAGGTATAAATTTTCACAAATTATTGAGCTCATAAGCATTTTAAAAATGTTCTTTGCAAGCCTTATAGAACTTTGCACTAGCAAGTTAAGTTTACGTGAGTCAATCAAGTTAAGTTTACGTGTTGTTGTTGCGAAATTTGGTAATATGTGTTGTTATGTTACAGGTTGTGGGCATACTGAAACAGGGCATACAAAACTTTTAATAGTAGACTTCAGCAAAACAAATCTAAGCAAGATATGAAAAGGCCATATTGCTGATTAACAACTTTTCTATAATTGCAGTTACGAATATTCACAAGCATATGACAACAAATAGTCTTCATTTGTTATGCTAAAATTATTTTTCTGGTCTCATCTGATTTTACTCACAATGAGTCAATGAATGCTGATAGTCACTCATTCTGAATTCCGTTCACTTGGTGCAGGCTACCGCAGAAAGGACGTCTTTTTCACATTATATCATGGACAGATATGAACATGGTGTCAACATTAGCCACTGAATGAGGTGAGACTTACCATTCATTGATTCTCATTGTTCATTGTATCACTTTTCACCATCATTTGTATACTTTACCTTCATCATCTATATTTTGACATTCAGTATAAATATGAAAGCAAGTCAATTTATAAACAGCAACACCTTAATCCGTAACCTTATCTAATTTTCTAATAAGCACTTCGGAAAATAGACTTTGGGTTTGCTTCTTTTTGTAAAAAGGCCAATAAAAACCTAACAAATGCACAAAGTGGATCGCTGTTTGTTTGACCTGGGTTTGCTTCTTTTTGTAAAAAGGCCGATAAAAGCCTAATGTGTGTTGCAAACTTTCATATAAATATATTTTAGTTTAGCCTAGCTCTGCACCATCCACACAGGATCTTATGAGTACGGAAAAGATTGGTTTGTGACAATCAGTGGGCAGAAGTAAGTTACCTTATGCATTTAGACACATTATACAGGTCGTGGGTTAGCTCATACTAATACGCTAACGGTTGTTATTGCTATAGGAATGCCCAGACAAATACCAGCATGTAGCATCAGTTTGCATACAAGTGGTAGACGTGGACCTACAACAGCCAAAGGTCTTTCACCAAATTATTTATTGTGCATTGTAGATTTTCTGCACCCGTCTCATTGTTACATTAAATGTTCTTTAAAACCAATTTCATATTAGGTGAGCGTACGCGTATTTGTTTAGTTGTGTACTTTCGATGGCTTGGTGAAAGATGTGGTTGACAAATTATAAAGACGCTTGAGGAAGAGGGTAGGTGTTTGGCTAAATATAGTTTCTTTCGTGTTTATGCATCCTATGGCGCTCTGTGACTTAAAATCAGCCAAGGTAGGATGCATACTTTACCTTAGAAACCACTAATATACTTATCGTGTAGCATTATATTTCTACCCTTTACAGCAAAGAAATCTTGGGGCTGAAGTCGATTACGCAAACTTTTGTCAAAAGGCGGCATCTGTTGCTATCCACGCTGCACACTTCTTATTTGCAATGAAGCCGCAATGAAGGTATTTTTCATTTACATTCATTTTAAACAATTTATTATAAGATTGATTCAAGATTGGATTTGTTATCAATTTCTGAGGCTCTCTTAATTTTCCTGGACAGCCACCAATTTTGAAATCTGCTTCAGCAACTGCTCAACCTACAAGGTAATGTGGTCTTATTAGTTGTTTATTTTAGTCACCATTTCACAAACTCACAATTGAAAAAGAAATCTTGATGCTTTTGGACTAATTGTTGTAGTCATTTTAGCAATGACAAGTTGGAGTTTAAATAGGATGTCATACTCAGTTTTTATTAAAAGATACATTCATTCAAGAAATTATTAAATTTAGAGACAGCCTTCATGTAGCAGCAAGACTCTAAGGCTAATAACATAATTATCTAAAACAAATTATCCTGTTGATCTTTTAATTAGTAAATAAGAATGTGCTTTGCATGTAGATAACATATCCAAACATGATCTTTTGCAGCATATAAAGACGGGCGCTAAGTTCGGATTCAAAACCACGAGTCTCAAGAAGGAAAAACATCACATCCTATTTTATAAAAAAGACTTATCTTAGCGTAAAGATATATTCAAATATTTGAATACAATACATTTTACATAATTTTTTCAATGCCAAAAATTCCGCCGCAACGCGCGGGTTTCCCCGCTCGTTTTAACAAAATAAATGTTAGTTTTAAACTTTCATCTATCAAAATATATTTTTTTACTATATACGTTAAATAAGGACTCACGTCCAAAAAAATTCATGTTCTAAGTTGATATCTAAAATAACTATTTACAGGTGACACTTGAAGAGATCAGAAAATTGAACGAAGTCCAACAAGTCTTGAAATCATACTTCAATGTGGATCAAGTGCAACAATTGCCAACTAACTTTGAAGAAATATTCAAGGTGTGCAGAAACTATGACGAGTTGTTCTGGTTGGGCGAAGTCGAAGGAAAGAAACTTCTTGTGCTTTCGGCAAAGGCAGCTTTATACAAATTTTCTAATGTGGATATTTTTACTTCAAAACCAACAGCACAGTCCAGGTTTGTTCTCTTTTTATTTTTATATAACTAATGTGTTACAGTCACGAAAAACTAGATTTGATTATTCAAGGTCCAAATCCTTTTCGCTCTCTAGTTAACTAGCAAACAGTGAATAGATGGTTAACAAAAGTTTCACTTCCTTTTTAGTTTCCTGTTCTTAAGAAGTATGTAAATTACATAATGTAATCATATAATTTATGGTACATGCAGATTTCAAGAGGTGATTGAGCTTTTGCCACAACAAGTATTTCATATCAACTGTACGATCAAAAGTCAAATGCTGTCACTGGATACGGAATACGTGTGCTACCTACTATTCAAGCTTTCAGAAAGCTGCCAAGGAATGCGTTGTCCAGTGAAAGTGCGAGATATACTCCACCAAGAAAACAAAGACGCTGAATTTCTCTATTTTAATACCCCAGAGCCATCGAATATAAATGATATTACTCGGGTTCCAAAACAAAGGGAAGATGGATGGATGGAGATTCAACTGTGGAAATTTAACTCAGCTCATGAATTCAAGGATGACTCTCTTTCGATTAATATGAAGTTTACAAGTATTGAAGGACCCATGTCCGGTCTCATTGTTTGCGGCCTTGAGTTTCGGCCACTGTAAAAGAACTATTTGCGATACTTCATGAAAATGCTCGTGTTATGCTATATAAATATTACTTTATTGTTTGATAGTTGTTGACAACGGCTGTTTTAGTTGCTCGTGTAAATTTGTTATGTAAGTATGACCCATCTGAGTTCTTGTTGGTTCGAATTCTTCTGTGGACTTTTTTTGGGTTTTTATAAATGGGTTTGGTGGTTTTTTGTTAGTTGAATTAAGCTGCACACCAAGTGTTTGATGAAATGTTTGAGTGGATAGTGGTGTGAATTTGTTGTGTTAGTGTGACCCATTTGAGTTTTTGCTGGTTAGACTGTTTTTGTGAAGCGGAATCGGATAAATTGGTAGTATTAGATGTAGCTTAGGATATTAGTGGTGGTAATTCTTGAATGGTGACATAGTTTAAGGTTTATGTGTGTTGTTAGGTGCTTACACGTCTGAAATAATGGTTTCATAGTCATTATTTTCACAATATGAGACCTGGATAGTTATAAACTAATTATGTACATGTGGAAGGTTTATGTTCTTTGTCACGTGTGTACAGCGGTGGATTTGTACAAAAGACGAAATGAACCTATTCTTTTTATCTATGTATGTTTAATGTGACAAGTAAATGGGATCCGCATAAATTTACTTTATCAATGTATATTTTTGTGAGAACTACAGTGTTATTAGGATAGAAGTTGTACAAAGAGAAGTGATTCGCACACCATTTTTTTTTTTATTATTCCGCCACACTCTGTGCATTACAGTGTTGTACTGTGTGCTCTCTGTGCATTACAGTATTGTACAAAATGGTGTAATAAAAAAAAAATGTGCGAATCACCTCCCTTGTACAAAACACGAGCTTTATATGACAGGTGAACTTGATTTTAGAGATATAGTTCGAAGTGAACCTATTAGAATTACCAATTGAAGAATCGGGTGCTACCATTTGAAAGATTGTGTTTAAAATTGATGTTAGAGACATACATGTTGACCAACGCAAAACAAAACCTATGATTCCAAAGTTTCTAACTAGCCTACCTATAAACAAGGTGGCCATTATTCATTTATACAATCCTAGATAGTAGGTATATGCACATTATTCATTTGCAAGACATTGACATTAGTCTCATATACACTTTAGAGTATGCACTTAGTGTTAAACTATCAACAATTCATAAAAAAAATACCTTTTTATGCTAGACTGTTTTTATAGGGTATGCATATGCATATGCTATGTCAAGTCTGTCCGCATTTGGTGTCGACTCTCAAGTTCAATTTCGATGTAATGTACTAATGTGATCACACAATCTTATCAAAAGCATAAATACTTTACACTATTTGTGTCTGTTAGGCTCAAATAATGTGTATTTCGATCAAAAACATTTCAAGAATGATTGAGTTTTATACATGCATTCTTCTACGTTAATCAAAACATGCATGGGGCATGGGGCACATTTAAAAGGTTTCAAGATACAAAACATCATATTTAACCTCAATTACAAAATAAAAAACGATTAAAAAAATTCCTAGACAAAACCAAGCAATTTGGATTTTAGTTGAAGATACCACAAAAAAAAAAAAAAAAAAAAAAAAAAAAAAAAAAAAAAAAAAGGTTGTCTACTTACCACGAAGATAAGGAAAAACCTCGAAATCAAATTATCGATTATATGATTAGTTGTAATAAAGAAAAAAAATTGCACGTGTGGATGAAGAAGCTACATAAGTTGGTTAATAGGGATCATAATATGTATCTTTCCAACCATTTGGTTGTCAGTTAAAGTATCGATTTATCATTGTAAGTTTGTAATATGTATCTTTCCAAAAAACAATACTATTGACAAGGTTAGCAACATCGGATCCTAGAATCGGACATAAATCGTATTAATTATCCTACGAGTACTAAATTGTTCTTTTTCTCGAATTTATGTAAATCTCACTTTAGCAATTTACTCAATTACATAAGTGTGAGTCCGTTTAAAAAATAATAATAAATTACATAGATGTGAGTTTGTTATCAATGATGAGTTGGTCCAGTGGTAGGTTCTTGGCTTGGTGACCGTGAGGTCTCAAGTTCAAACCCCACTCAGGCCATCTTTGAGATATTAGGAAGTCCCTCTTTGAGGGCTTGGCTTGGGAATACTCAGGTCAAGTCTGAGGGGGCAGAGTTTACCCCTATTAATCGTCGTGCCTTCGGGCGGATTAGTAGGGGGTTCTCCCCCCATCGGATATTTGAACAAGGCTTTCCACTTCGAGGGAGCTCTCTAGCGCGGGCCCAGTTAAGACAACGTAAGCTAGACATCCCGCTGTCGAATCGCGACACGAAGTTTCAAAGAAATTCACCTTTCAAAAAAAAAAAGATGTGAGTTTGTTGGCTTACATAGATGTGAGTTTGTTGGCTAACAAAAGTATCAACGCACTAGGGCCTGTTAGCAAATTATTCAATTGTGTTGATGGATCATTTATCTCTTAAATGAATAAATATAAGAGTAAACTACAAAATACATCCCTGTGGTTTGGTCAATTTCACACCATACATCCCTCCCAAAAAAATTGCGCAATACACATCCCTCCGTTAGTAAAAGTTAAACACAATACATCCAAGAGGACGAACGGTGCATAGATTGTCTCGTTAAGTTGGACACGTGTCAGTTAACTCTTTTTAAGCAAGGGTAATTTAGTCCTTTCACCCCTCTTCTTCTACAAAACATCCAGTAACATAAATCCAGAAACACAAACACAAATCCAGAAACACAAAAACGAAGCAACCACAGGGATTAAACTTATTCCAATTAAACTACAAAAACCATATATCTTCCATCTAATCCAACACCACCAACACAGTCACATATATCTTCATCTTTCCATAAAGTATTCCAATTAAACTACAAAAACCATATATCTTCCATCTAATCCAACACCACCAACAGAGTCACAAAAGGAATAAGTTTAAACCATAAAGTATCTTCCATCTTTCCAGAAGTAGTAGCAACAAAAACCATATACCTCCCTTATCCCTCCATCTAATCCAACACCACCAACACAGTCACACACACACCAACACCTCCCTTATCCTTTCATCTAATCCAACACCAAAATCTGCTACTACTTCTTTACAACCCACGATTGAGGGTGTTTATGGTGGATTTTTTTGGTGGGTTTTGTTCATTTATATGTTCCTAACATGTTCCCAATCACCAATTGTAACCAGAAACACGATTGAATGATTTTTTGAATTTTAGGGTTTAAGGTCGGTTTGGGGAATTTTGATTGTGCTTATTTGAGTCTAATTAAGTAAAGGGGTTTTGTTTAGGATCATTATATGTGCATTTCTTCTAAATTAATTGGATTAATACTGTGATTTGCATGCAATTCGATTTTGAGGTGTTCTTGAGTTTTCGAATACTCATGAACATGTGTGGAAATTGTTTTCGAATGGATCTGGGTTTTCGAACTTTGGATCTGGGTTGGATTTTTGAATTGTACAAAAAGTGGTGTTTCTTGTTATCACTTGAGTTCCTGATACATATTTATAGATGCATTCAGTTTGTAAAGGGTTTATAGAACTTCGTTTGGATTTATGTTTTTGGATTTGTGTTATACATTACTTGTAGTTTGGATTGTAGTTTGAATGAAAATCATAATTGAATTGATTTGTGTTTGTGGTTTGTGGTTTGGATTTATGTTTTTGAATTTGTGTTTCTGGATTTGTGTTTGTATTTCTGGATTTGTGTTTGTGTTTGTGGAATTGTGTTACTGGAAGAGGGGTGAAAGGACTAAAATACCCTTGTTTAAAAAGAGTTAACTGCCACGTGTCCAACTTAACGAGACAATCTTTGCACCGTTCGTCCTTTTGGATGTATTGTGTTTGACTTTTACTAACGGAGGGATGTGTATTGCGCAATTTTTTTGGGAGGGATGTATGGTGTGAAATTGACCAAACCACAGGGATGTATTTTGTAGTTTATGTTGATGGGCCAGTTTGTGCTTACCGGGCTAACTAAATAATCCTTAGGACGTGCTTTGATTTGATGTTGTTGTCCGAAACAATCAATTTGGATCATATAGAGATATCCTAACTGTGTATTAGTGTATATATGCTTTGATATGAACTTTGTAGAAAACTAGTTTGTTAAAGGTCTTCGCCAAATGATATACATATATATATAATATACTTCTCTTTAGGAGATTAAAATTTTCTCCCATTAATAGTTTTAGAAAAGAGATTTTTCATAAACCGAAAGCATGAGTTTATTTTTTTTTACAGAATTGCTTTGCAAATTAGTTGAAGGCTTGAAGCCGAAGTTTATTGTTATAAAATCATGTAAAAATTAATCAATTTAAAATCACATATATTTCAAGCTTTTGTTTGTTAGTCTATTAGTATATTTTAAGGATTTTTAAGTAATTTGACTAACGATAAACCCTTATAAGCATGTTTTAATTAGTTTGCGCTTATTTAGGCTTATGGCTTAAAAAAAACTTCCATAAAATTGTTCGGTCTTATTGTAAAATTTTAAACTTTTCTAAGCCCGTAACCAAACACATCTAATAATAATAATGATACTAGCCCATAATAACCCGTAACCACTGTGGTCCTTAGCTATCCCAATGATTCAATATGCACCTAGCGAGACTTGACATTATTGACTATAAAGTTTGACCATTACTTACCGCAAAAGTAAACATAAACAATAAAAAATACTCTTTCCGTCTCAAAATAAATATTTATCTACTAACGAAATCACACTGCTTACTGAAAACATAATCATTAATGCTTTATCTCTCTTAACTTTTTGCAAAACGAATTTTTTACCTTTAACTAATTAATTAATGTTTTCTTTGTATTTCGTAATAATAATTTCAAGCAAGTGTAATACGGTAAACTCAATCAAACTTTTTTATCTATTTTTAGCCGCGAACAATTAAATTATGATTTAAGATCATTTGATGACCAAACTTTTTTTACATACCAAGAGATTAATCTCCACCCTCTATCTTTATTTGATCTAATAGATGAGATTAATCCCAACAATTTAAAAAACCCACTTTCATCATTTTTTTTTCATTTATTAATATCTTTCAAACCGTTAATCGTTAAGCCAAAAAAAATATACCGTTACGACGAGCATTTAATTATTTTTCTATAGATAGGCACTTCGATATACTTTCGACAAAATTATTTTTTTCATGTTTTTTCACTTTTTTTTACGTTTTTTTTCGTTACTGAAATTTGCATGAAAAAAATCATATGTAATTTAACATTAATATCACATGTGATTTTTTATGCAAATTTCAATAATGAAAAAAAAAAAAAACGAAAAAACGAGAAAAAAGGTGAAAAAAATGAATTTTTTTTTTGTCAAAAGTATATCAAAGTGTCCGTCTATAGAAAGATAATTAAATGTTCGTCGCGATGGTGTAATTATTTTCGCTTAACGATTAACAGTTTAAGAGATATTTAAATTATAAAAAATATGTGAAATATTAAAATGCTTTTAATCTCAACCATTGATTTCATTTTAAATGGATGGTAGGGATGAGTCCCTTAGTATGTAAGATAAGTTTGGTATGTAAAATAACTCTCCTCAAAGTTCTTAGCAACGTTTTTGTCATTAATACTAGTATTATTTAACCATTTGATATAAGCCCCTAACTTTGGATAACCATTTAACATCCTTCAACTAACATTGTCATTTTTTATAATTATAACATTAAATTGCCTATTATTTTGATTACGGGTTCGACACATGATACGTCGAGTTTTGCGGATTTTAGTTATTAGGGTATCGATTTTTCTTGTGTTTAAATGAAGGGGTGGTAGTTTTTTTTGACCATTCTGACTTCATATTCCTTTAATGCATAGTTGACATTCAACATCGATAACTGGAAACAAGAAAAATAAATTTTATGCATATAGTACAATGGTTTTTATGCATGCTTTAGATATATATGCAATTTTGCATTTTCGGAAAGATATATATGTAAAAGGAAGGAAAAAAAAATCTGACGTATCATGGGTCGTGACTAGTAATAGGTCATTTAGGGGGTGCTTGGTTGAGGGGTTAAGGGGGCGGGTAATGGCAAAGGTAATGATTAATGATGCTTGGTTGGAGCTAAGTAATATAATGATTACTAATGGACCATTATAGAGCAAATTCGGGGGTAAGGGGGGGGTGGGGGGGGGGGGGGCCATTATAGAGCAAATTGGGGGGTAAGGGATTGATTACCCACCACCACTCATTCATTTTCATTCTCTTTCCCTTTCCCTTTTCCTTTCCCCACTACTAACCAGGCACACCCTTAATGTTATAGATAAAAAAAAAATTGGCAATAACATTATCGATGTTGGCTGAAGGTTTGTATTAAACGGTTATCCAAAATTAAGTGATTTATTTAAATGGTTAAACAATATTTAATATAAAATCATTAGTATAAAAATGTTAAAGGTATTTAAACCAACATTAAAAGTTATGTGATTTTCTTGATGGTCAAACAAAGATAAGGAAAAAAATGTTAAGGGTTTCAAACTGAAAAAAGGTTAAGTGGTTAAACAAATAATTAAACAAAACTAAAAGAACTAAAAAGATTTTTCAAAGTGGTTAAACAAATAATTAAACAAAACTAAAAGAACTAAGTCATAATTAGCAAACTTTTTTTTTTTTTGGTTAGTTCTAGGGATGACAATGGGGCGAAGAATATCTTCAACATCCCCATCCTTGTCCCCAATGGGGATCGTGGATCCCCACGGGGATTTGGATATTTTCTTAAAGGTATTGGAATCAGTGATGAAGAGGATATTCTTAACAACAAGGATAAGAATGAATGTTTGATTGCAGATGAGATGGTGGGAAGGGACACTCAGTTAATCAACTGAGTGTTATAGTATTAACTTTTTTAATGGAGTTCAAATTAGCAGTATGGAAAATAAGAGGAATGAGTAATGAATTGAAGCAGAATGAAGCCATGAAGTTTATTAAGGAAGAAAACTTGCATGTTTGTGCCTTAATTGAAACTCATCTTAAGCATAACAATATTATAAGAATTGGTAATAAGGTGTTTGGTCAATGGGAATGGATTTCTAATGTGCAGTATAGTCCAACAAGTTGTAGAATTGCACTTGGGTGGAATCTTTTCTATGTTAAACTGATGATTCTTTAATATGACAGCTAAATCAGTCATGTGTATGGTGGAATTGATTCAAGGCAATGTTAAATTCTAGTATAGTATAGTATATGCTAGTAACAATGGAATTGAGAGAAGGATGCTATGGGATGATCGTTTACTAAATAAGGATGCTATGGGATGATCTTTTACTAAATAAGTAGGTTGTGGGCAATAAACCACAGGTCATATTGGGTGATTTTAATGTAACATTGGATGTCTCTGAACACTCCTCTAGCGGCTCTCATAGATACTTAGATATGCAAGAATTTAAAGATGTTGTGAACAATATGGAAGTAGATGATATATGCAGCAGTGGTTTTCATTTTACATGGACAAAATCATTGAAGAATCCTATGTGTGATGTTTTAAAGAAATTGGATAGAATTTTGGTAATTGAGGAATTCATAAGAAGATTTTAGAATGCTCATGGTGTGTTTTTGCCATACATTATATCTGATCATAGTCCTTCTGTTCTTGTTATTAAAGACGGTTTACCCAAAAAACAAAGGTCCTTCAGGTTTTCTAATTTCATAGCTGATCAAGAGGGATT
This sequence comes from Artemisia tridentata subsp. tridentata, assembly GCA_021014915.2. Taxonomy (NCBI): domain Eukaryota; kingdom Viridiplantae; phylum Streptophyta; class Magnoliopsida; order Asterales; family Asteraceae; genus Artemisia; species Artemisia tridentata. Next base: position 5,813,863 of record CP139505.1, on the reverse strand, counting down.
TCTGAATACAGTTAAGAGGGAATGGGATGAAGATATTGAAGGTTGTCATATGTACAGGTTGGTCAAGAAGTTAAAGAAGCTAAAAAAGCATTTGAATAATATGAGTTGGAAGAATGATAATGTCTTTGAGAATGTGAAGATGCTTAAAGAGGAATCAAAAACTATGCAAATGATTGTTGATAAGAATCCACATGATGAGAATGCTAAAAAAGAAGCTGTTGATGCTTTAAACAAGTACACTCAAGCTCAAATGATGAATTGAGTTTATTGAAGCAAAAGGCTAAAGTTTTGTGGCTTAAAGATAAAGATAAAAACACAGCTTTCTTTCATAGTATTCTTAAAGCCAAAAGGAATAAAAGTAGAGTGGAGAGTATTTGTGATGAGGATGGTAATATGCATGAGGGGAAGAATGTTGCTGATCAGTTTGTAAGGCATTTTGATAAGTTCTTAGGAGCTTCAGTCCATGTGGAACCAGTTTTGGAAGATATTTTTAGCAGCAAATTAAGTGATTATGAGGCTGAGGAAATGATCAAAGATGTTACTGATGCAGAGATCAAAGTAGCTATGTTTGATATTGATAGTGATAAGGCTTCAGGTCCAGATGGTTTCACTTCTGAATTCTTCAAAAAAGCTTGGGTTGTGGTTGGTAATGAGGTATGTCTTGCTGTGAAAGAATTTTTCAGAAGTAGTAAATTGTTGGGTGAGGTTAATGCTACTTTGATTGCTCTCATTACCAAGGTCAGTGTTCCTAACAAAGTTTCTGAGTTTTGGCCCATAGCTTGTTGCAATGTCATATATAAATGCATTAGTAAGATTCTTACTAATAGAATTAAGGATGGGCTGGAAAAGGTAGTGCATATTAACCAAAGTGCATTCATTCCTGGTAGACATATCCAGAATAATATCCTTATTGTCCAAGAGCTATTAAGAGGGTATAATAGGAAGAATGGTCCAAAAAGGTGTGTTATGCAAATTGATATTCAAAAAGCTTATGATACAGTTAGTTGGGCCTTTTTGGAAGATATTTTGAATAAGTTTGGGTTTCAAAGAAAGATGGTGAAATGGATTATGCAATGTGTCACTACTGCAAAGTTCTCTATTAGCTTAAATGGTGAATCTCATGGATACTTTAAAGGGGTTTAAGGGCTAAGGCAGGGTGATCCTATATCTCCCTACTTGTTTACTTTGGTAATGGAAGTTTTTAGCCTGCTCTTGATCAAGAAAATTGAAGAATCTAAAGATTTTGGGTATCATTTTGGATGCAAAGAATTAAAGCTTTCCCATGTAAAGGAAATAAGGGTTCAATTGAGGTTGTTAAGAAGACCCTTGAGGAGTTAATCATGTTTCTGGATTGCAACCAAATCTAGGGAAAAGCATTATGTTTTTTGGAAGTATTAAACAGGAATAAAAACAAGAAATATTGCAAATTTTACCATTTAGATGTGTAACTCTTCCTGTTAGATATTTGGGAGTACCTTTGTTGGCAAAAAGATTGAGTGTTCAGGATTGCAGAGTTCTAATTCATAAAGTTGAATCCAAAATTAACTGTTGGAGAAGCAAAATGTTGTCATATGTTGGGAGAATTCAACTAATTGCATCAGTTTTAGCTTCTATGCAACTGTATTGGGCTTTAGTGTACCTATTACCAAGTTCAGTGGTTGATAATCTTGATAAGCTCTTTAAAAGGTTCTTGTGGAATGCTGGTGATTCTGTAAAAGGTAAAGCTAGGGTTGCTTGGAAAGTAGTATGCAGATCAAAAGAACAAGGTGGCTTAGGGATCAAATCATTGAGAACGTTGAATACTGTCTTGCTTATTAAACAATTTTGGAAAATAAGAAGTCTTTTTGGGCAACATGGGTCAATGTGGTAAAATTAAAAAATAGAAGGAGTGTTCAAGTGGATCCTTATGATAGCTGGGGTTGGAAGACAATGTTGGGAATTAGAGATCAAATCAAGGACCATGTGATGTATGAAGTTGGCAATGGTAAAGCTATTTCTGTATGGTATGACTGATGGAGTTCTAATAGATCAATTGGAGATTATGTTACTCTAAGAGATATCTATGATGCTAGACTCAATAAGGATGTTGTTGTAGCTGACATGATTAAGGATAATGGATGGATTTGACCTACTAATTTGGTTGATAAGTATCCAGAAATGCAAAATATTGCAGTGCCTGCAATTCATGAAAACAGATTGGATAAAGTTGTATGGGTGACTAATGCAGGGCTAAAAGTTAAGTTTTCTACTGCACAAAGCATGGGTTAACATAAGGGATAACTGGCCAAAGGTAAACCAGAATGAGGTTATTTGGTTTAAGCAATTAATTCCTAAACGCAGTTTTGTGTTATGGTTAGCTATTTAAGGCAAACTACTGACTCAAGATAGAATGGAGAAATGGCATACAGGTGGAAATCTTTTGTATGGTCTGTGTAAAAGTAGGAGTGATTCCCATGAGCACTTATTCTTTCAATGTTCCTATGCTAATAAGGTCTGGGTGAAAATGGTGAAAATGGCTTCTAATTTAACTACAAATGGTGGATTGGTGGACATCTGTAACAATATAGCTGATAATCAAGTCAAGAATAATTTTGGTTGGGTTGTGGACAAAGTAATTGTGGCTGCTTCTATTTATTTCATCTGGTAAGAAAGAAACTGGAGGTTGTTTAAAGATGAGAGTAGAGCTGTGGAAGTGTTGGTGAAATGCATTAAAGACAGTGAAGACTAAACTGTTGACTTTTTGTGTTAAAAAGTCTTTGAAAGCTCAGTTGTTAGCAAACAAATGGGGCTTAAATTGGACTAATAAAGGCTCTTTTATAGCTTGTTAGTTGCAGTGGTGGATGAATCTGGTATTGGAATTCTCAGTATATGATGGTGTAGTATTCTTGGCAGTTTTGAAGGGTGTTTGGCAGATGGCTAGTTTCTTTTTTTATGATCATGGATTTATGGTAAAGCTCAAACAGATCCATGAATAGCAGGGGTGATTTTCATAATACCTGAAAAATGATATGGTTGTATAACCAAATTTTTTACCTTTTAAAATGAAGGGTAAGAATTTCATATCAGTATGATAGATGGCCTTGTACCTTGGTTCTTTAATGTCTAAGGCTGTGATGTTCTTCTATAGGATCAATTGGACTGGAGAAGTAATTGACTCTTATAGTTTGTATGTCATTAGCTTTGGATTGTTAAAGCAACCATAAAGTAGGTTCCCTATCATGGAGGGTAGCTGATCTGGTTTGTAAGATGAGTTGAATTGAGAGTTGTGAAAGGTGAAACTTCATGGTCTTCTCATTATACTCCCATAGGAGGACTGGTTGGTTACTCAAGGTGTGTGTTCCCAGGCATTTGAAGCCATTTTGAAGAGATGGAAATGTAAAATGCCTGGTATAGCCCTTGACTTGGAGGGGTTTGGGTTCCTAACAATGCCATTCACCTTCTCTACCTTGATCATTGTGGATGTTGGTTGAATGGTCTTGGTGGGGAGGTGTTATGGAAATGTAGTTAGATGGTATGGTGCATTAAAGGTGAATCTATTTCCTGATGCTGGGATGTAGGCATGTAGCTAGGAAGTAGTTGATCTGTTAGATTTGTTTAGCAGAGTTTTATCAGATATCTGATCTAGTTATACCAGATATTGGATGTATGAATTTTTGCTTTGTATCTGATTTTGGGTCATGTCCAAATTAGTGATTGTTTGACTTATGTTGTACAAAGTTTGGTTGTTAATATAAGGGGCAATTAATTTTGTAGCCCGGTCGATAGAAGTGTTGGGTTTTTGTGGCCCGAAATTAGTGACTTTCCTGAAATAGCCCGGTCGCCAGGCGACTTTTCTTGAAAAATTGAGAAGGCGACATGTGGCACTTAAAAAGTAGCGCCCAATCATTAAAGCTGTACTTTGTGTAATAGCCCACTTTGTGTACTTTTTAAGCGATTTTTTTCCAACGACTTTTCATACATTAAGCGACCGTTTTAAAAATTAATTTTTTTTATAATTAATTTTTTTTCGAAATTAATTTTTTAAGAAAAATTAATTTTTTTTCGAAATTAATTTTTTTTAAATTAATTTTTATTTCGAAATTATTTTTTTTAGAAAAATTAATTTTTTTTTCGAAATTAATTTTTTTTTTCGAAATTAAATTTTTTTCAAAATTAATTTTTTTAGAAAAATTAATTTTTTTAGAAAAATTAATTTTTTTTAAACTAATTTTTTTTCGAAATTAATTTTTTTAGAAAAATTAATTTTTTTTTCGAAATTAATTTTTTTAGAAAAATTAATTTTTTTTTCGAAATTAATTTTTTTTAGAAAAATTAATTATTTTTCGAAATTAATTTTTTTAGAAAAATTAATTTTTTTACGAAATTAATTTTTTTCTTAATTTTTCTAAAAAAATTAATTTCGAAAAAAAAATAATTTAAAAAAAAATTAAAAAGGTCGCTTAATGTGTGAAAAGTCGCTGGAAAAAAATCGCTTAAAAAGTACACATAGTGGGCTATGACACAAAGTACAACTTTAATGATTGGGCGCCACTTTTTAAGTGCCACATGTCGCCTTCTCAATTTTTCTAAGAAAAAGTCGCCGGGCGACCGGGCTATTTCAAGAAAGTCGCTAATTTCGGGCCACAAAAACCCAACACTTTTAGCGACCGGGCTACAAAATTAATTACCCCTTAATATAATTCACCTTTTGCACAAAAAAAATATATTGAAACATTGCATATGATATAAAAATAGAGTGCCTCGAATGAGTGTATTCGGACAAAATATTGCTTGAATAATACGTAGTTAGTGATTAACATTTTAAAATATTTGATGATTTTAATCCATTAAACGTCACATATACATACAAATATACTTCAAGTATAATACTTGTCAATACTCACTAACATATACAGATACAAAATACATTTATTATTAATATACATATAATTTATACATATTTGTACATAAAAAAGTTGGGGGTCGGGGATTCATGTTATCCCCATCCCGCCCCATCCACAGTTTCATAATTCGGGGATTCCCCATCCCCACCCCATCCCGATCCCCTGTCAACTTGGGGATTTTCCAGTCAAATCGGGTTTTGGGATCGGGTCCCATCGAGTACGGGTTTTTTTGCCATCCCTTGTTGGTTCGTTAACCACTCCTTATTGTAAATGGTTCTTCTCTCATCCCTTTACTACAAAATCTTACCTAGTACAAATATTCCATGATTCATGTATACAAACGGGGATATATTAAAGCCATGCATTTGTGACGGCTGTGCATAGAGCTTTTTATAAAGGGTTAATTCCCCAAAAGGGACTTTGAAAAAACATTTTTCAAAATGTAGTAGGAATATAATGACTTTTCTCAAAAAGGTCATGTGCGAATGTGCGAACGTGCGAATCCACAAATACTTTGACACGTGTCCAGACAAAATGGTACCAAACCATTAATTCAGCCCACCAATACCCCCACGTGCCCAGTTGACTTTTTCAAACAAATGTGCGAACGACGGTGTGCGAATTACGGCTAATGTGCGAACTGTACTCAAAAATTAACATTGGGAACTAACAAAATCTTCAAACCTGTATCAAATCCTTTGTCCAGATTTATTTTCAAAATTATTTTAATTTTATTTTCTTTATAGATTATCACTCTAAACTATGGATTTACACACACAAAATCTTCAAACCTGTATCAAATCCTTTGTCCGTGATTCTTTTCAATTTTGTTCATACAAATGGTAAGTTTTTCTTTTAATTGGTTTCATTATATGTTTATGAGTGTAATAATTTCAGTAGTATGCATCGGTTACCAGTTTTGTGTGCTTAATTTAGGGTGTGTTCATACCAATTTTGTTCATACCAACTTGAATGGCTCGAAGTAGTATTTTTGCTTATTTTAGGGTGTGTTTGGATTAGCTTATATGTACTCAATTGTTAGTATTATAGGACAAAAAGAAATGTTGGAGTATCTATTCCTGTTATTGTATAGAACAATTTCAATTAAAAATGTAGGTATGTACATGGTTTAAAAATTAGTTTGCGTAAGATTTTGGGATGTAAGTATTAGTCCCGATGGGGAATGGGCAGGTTTTGGGACTTCTTGTTGTTCTGTTTAGGGACTGGGATGACATGCCCTGCTGCAAACCCGACCTAGTGCCATTCCTAACTGTTAAGAAGTTCTTTTGGGGTTTGCTTTTCTAAATATGAGACGTTCTTTTAAACTGATTGTGTCATTAGCTCTAATGGTACTTATATGGAAATCGACTGAAGATGCATGTTATATGTAATATTCATATTTATGTGTGTATATACCTTGGGTGGTCCTTCTAAAGCGTTGGTTAGATACAGTCTTGCATTATCGACAAGCTGACAGTATGTCATAAACGCGTTTGCAAATCTCTTGTGTGATGTCAATTGTGATCTGACCCTCACAGCTCTTCGGCACATAATAGCTCTCCTGCAAACATAAACATAGCTAATTACGAAACATGATAAAAGGCAATAACTTTAGGCAATTACCATATTAGAGGATCGACTTAGAAGTTATGTGAAATGGATCAATTATAAAAAACATTAGCCAATAAAGGAAGAAAAAATCCAACGGGTTGCACATCTGAATGTACATCTGTTTTAGGCAGTTTATGTACATCTGGTTTATTAAGTTTAACAAATAACTCATAAAATCTGATACAAAAACCCAGAGCTCAATGTGTTGTAGACATTTAATGGTACTTAATGGGACTGGGTGGCTTTGCTTTTTCAGTGACACTTAATGTTACTTATATGTGAAAAGTTAGTGTAGTGTAGATAACTTTGATAGTTCATTGTTACAATACTAATTTCTTTAGTGTTATTATGTGTGTTTGGTTTTGCTTGTCTTTGTTATATATAACTTTTTGTTTATTAATATAGGAATACGATGCCAAGGTTCGCATTCGAAGCAAATTGCATTACTTTCAATTGATTAAAGACAGATTAGCTGAAAATCGTCGTACACTGTTTCGGTTAACATGCTTTGGTCCATGGTTGGATTTAAATTACTTTGCGAACGAGGAGAGTCTTACACATTATATGCTTCAAAAACAATTTCCATCTGATGATGACCACTATGATTTGGCACTACTTTATTTTGTTAATGGACATCAACTTCATTTTGGTCGCCGTGAATTTCACCTGATAACTGGTTTTAAATTTGGATTGCCTAGTTTTCGTAAGTTTAGAAGTGGTGATATCATATTTTGTGACCGTGTATTTCCTGAGAAGGTAGGGGAGAATTTAAAAACCGTTGATCTTTTATGTTTGATTGAGGATGAAGAGCTTTTTTCAATACTATCTGATGAAGACGTTGTCCGAGTTTGCCTTCTGTTATCACTTCAGGTCATATTTATGGGGCGTGACCTGTTATCTGTGGTGGATGATGTATATCTTAGAATGGTTGAGAACTTGGAAGTCTGGAATGACTTTCCTTGGGGGGAACACATTTGGAGACAGTTGTACGATGCCATTCGAAATAGGTGCACAAGAAGGAATTTGGAATATTCTTTGGCTGGATTTGTTTTCAGTTTCATGGTTAGAATTATTACATGAATTCTTTTAATGAATTATTTTGTTACTTGATATTTTTTTAATAAAATTTGTTTTTTCAGATATGGATTTTAGAGTCTTCTGCACAGAGTTGTCTTTGGTGGAGTAAGGACGTTGATGTTATCCCAAGAGCACTTTCATGGTCTAAGAAGGTTCCTTTTCAAGAATGGGAGTATTTCGGAATGCTTTTTCCTGAGGCAAGTGTTCATTTTGTAATATATTTTTTTAAGATTTACGAAGTAAACCATAGTAAAGCTGCATACGTTAGATCATTACTGCTTAGGCATAAATTCTATGCAAATTGCAAATACAAACTATGCTACAAGATTGAGAACATTCATAAGAATTAATGATCATATACAAAAGGGAGGACACGTGTCGTTCAAAAGCTCTTGAACAAAAAGCAATTGACCAATTATCTGAACACAAATGAAAAACATACACCAAATAATTGATTGACCAAAATTCACTTATTTTAGAGCTTATTAAGGGCTTTTAAATAAACTTGAAAGTGGGCTGATTACAACAGACTACACTGATGTCTCAGTGTATGCTAATTGATCAGAGCACTTTTAAGTAATAGGAAAAAGCACTTATAAGCTGAAATAAAGGATGAACTTTAGAAAACCTCAAATTACAATAAGCAAACTACTCAAAACCAGAAAATCAAGCACTAATGATGACAAATAAGCACTTAAATTTAACCTAGAAATTTCCCTCAACAGAACTGATCAGACCTAGTATTTTACTGAATTGAACCAAATCCCTACCAAATCCTAATGCAAGGAACTTTTAGAAAGCAAAATCAAGGACTTTCATAGCTTATCTCCATAATAAGCACTTAAGATCAGATTTAACGTTAAAACCTACAACATCAAACTTAATAGAACTCCTAATGCTAATCTTTAAAACCTACAACATCAAACTACCTCAATCTCTATTCATAAAATAGATACACAATTACTGCATCAACATCGAACATTTGATCAATTCCACCAGCTTAACAATACCTTAAAAGCTAACACTCATTTCCAAACTATCATTTTATCTTTCTGGGTTTGGCTGTTATTGTTTCGATCTATTCATATATCAAACCCTAACAATCAAACTCCAAAAACAATCAAACCCTAACATTAGTCTAAACCCTAAGTGGGTTTTGACCCAAAACCGACTCCAACAAAATAAAAATATAACAAAATCAAACAGTTTCTTCAACACAGCTATAAAAAAATCAAAGAAATATAACTTACTTGAATTCTAGACGCCATTGTACAACAAAATGTGTGTGTTTTGTATGTGTTTTTTTGATCGGTACACTATTTGTTTCACAGATCCACTAAAACCATGAGATTTGGTATGTGTTTTTGATCGGTACCGTGTGTTTGTGTTGTGTGTTTGATCCTTTGATAATGTGTGTTTTGATTTTGAGTATATGGAAGGACAAAATTAAAGTACAAATTATATATTTTAATAATGCAAATGGTTCTTTCCCAAGAAAGATATATGACAAAAAGTAGATTTTGTAAAGATATTGGAAGATTTTATAGCCGTCGTTCGCACATTCGCACACCGTCGTTCGCACATTTGTTTAAAAAAGTCAAAAGGGCACGTGGGGTTATTGGTGGGCTGAATTAATGGTTTGGTACCACTTTGTCTGGACAGGTGTCAAAATTTTTGTGGATTCGCACGTTCGCACATGACCTTTTTGGGAAAAAGGCATTATATTCCTACTACATTTTGAAAAAAGTTTTTTCAAAGTCCCTTTTTGGGAATTAGCCCTTTTATAAATGATCTGTTATGAACTGAAATACAAATTTTGAAATTTCAAAGTAAGTACAGTCGAGGCAAAGTTTTTATTTATGTCGTGTATTATTTCATAATTTTGTTCGTATACTTGTATAAATATTTAATCATCCCTTTTATCAAATTTTCACACAATTGTATATTTTTGTTCATCTCACAAGCAATATAAATGAGAACGTCTAAGTTTTCCTTAAAAAGTTATGTAATTAAAATAATTTTTTGAATGTCTATTCGATACTTGTAAAAAAAAGAATGTGATAAAAAGTAAGCAAATATAAATATTCTCAATTTAATTGTTTACAACTAAAACTAGATATAAAGGTTTTATTGAATTTATCATACCAAGTTTAATCGAATTTATCATATCACCTTTACTTAAAGTTATTATTAAAGAATTTAAAAAGGTTATAATTAATTAGATAATGAAAAAATTGTCATTATGGAATCGGTAAACAGAATATATATATATATATATATATATATATATATATATATATATATATATATATATATATATATATATATATATATATATATATAACCAACTCTATGGATATCACTTAGAATTGAAAATAATGATTAAAAAAGGGATGTTCAGTGGAGATCGTCACAAAATTGCTTCCACAAAAACTCTTACAAAATGAGGTGTCATTTCGTGATCGGTTTAATTAGAAAGAAGAGAGAGAAAAATATATAAAAATACGGTGTCATTTCGTGATTGGTTTAATTTGATAGAAGAGAGAAAATTTATAAAAATACACCAATCACGAAATGACAAGTGAGGAGAGTATACTAGATGATGCTCTTTAGCCCTTTTTTGTCCGACTCTAATGAACAATCTTGTCTTCTCACTCTTGTAAGTAATTCCCAACTTAGCATCAATGTTATACAATTCTGACTTCAGCTGATGTTTGGTAAACTTTCTTGCTAACGGACCTTCTTCCAAATGTGGTTCGGGTTCTTCAAACGGTGTAGTTATCTTGAATGAAGGGTTATATTTGTCGAGACCACTAGTGAGATATAAAAAGTCATCGTTAAAGCGATCATTTGGTTCACGGGTTTCTGGGACTTTGGGACCACATCTTTTTCTGGAACATTCTTCGAATCACATAGTAATCATACTGTTTCGGTCAAGCTGGTTCCTCAGTAGATGGAGAAGTGAGCATATTCTGAATCGGTTCTTCATTGAACTTTCTGTAGATCTTTCTAGCATCCTTTTTCTTGTAGAAAAGTTCATGCATTACTTGCTCTGCTCTTTCATCATACTCCTCTTCTGTGGGCTCAAATTCAGCATCAGACACTCTAGACAATACTACCTTGGGCCTTTCAACCATTGGGTTCTTGTCTCCCGTCACCTTTTTCTCCACGTCAATCCCTTCTGTAACCAAATCTTGTTTAATATCCATACCCTCTTCTTGTAGCTCTGCCATTTTTTGCCTGCTACAGTACGCTTCCTCCCTGCCATTTTTTTTTACTTATTTCTTTTCGCTGCTTTTTTTTTGCATACTCATCATAGCATCGTGGGGATCAACTAGTTAAAACAACAACAATCCAACATCAAAGTCTCATGTGTCATCCATGACTAACCAGGTGAATAACACTTCTATGTTTGGTTTGCCTCATATGTCTATTGTTAGCCCAGTAGGTCCCATTCAACCAAATATAGGATATATGTTTTGTCAGACTAGTCCACGTTTGAATCATCACCTAAGTTTCCTGACTTGAGGTCAATGTCCTTGAAGAGAGTCCCATGACCTTTATTATCATGCAAAATCGGAGGGTTAATTCCAGAATTAGGCTCAATCAGAGGTATGTTAACGGTAAAAAACAAAAGGAGAAAAATGCTAACTAATACAGTTACCGATGTCGCTTATAACTGAACCGGGTTAACCGGGCTCGACCCAAATTCGGATTCACCCAAATAACTCTTTCATCATTTGACTCATGACAAGGGACCCTAGTGAGACTCCCTGTTGGTACGTCTTGCACACTGTTAAACAACCACAAGATGCAAAAAAACGTGCATTAGTATTCATATGATCCACACAACGCAAAACATTATACAACACAAAACTAACAAAGTGCAGGAGATTCGTGTTGAGATCCTATATAAAAATGCGTCAATTATGTCCAAGAAGTACAGTAGATCCAAAGTACACAACAAGGAAACATAAAGGAAAGCTAATTTGCTATGCTTAAAAATATAGATAATAGAGATATATGTAAGAAACTGATATCATCATATTCAACCAAAATCATCACAAACAAAAAGAAATGACTAACCTATATTATATTTATAAAGGTTGTCTAGTCCACCCGTGTGAACAAAAACCCCACTACTACTATGTAAGATGATGGTGATGGTGTTGATGGTGACAAGACTGACGTTGATGATAATGATAATTTTGAGTTTTATTTATTTATTTATTTATTTTTTTAGAAATAATACACCCACAAAAAGATTTCAACAAAATGAGATGGCATGAAGTGATTGTGTTAATTCGAGAGAAGAGAGAGAAATTATTGAAAAATACACCAATCATTCTATGACACCTCATTTTGTGGATGGTTTCGTTGAAATCTTTTTGTGAGTCTATCGTTTCTCTTTTTTAATTGTGTGTAATGAAAATGGAAGATTGTGGCTTAGGAGATAAGAGCGGTAGAGATATAGCCATGTAGGTGAGTTATGAGTGGTAGAGAATTAGAGATGTAGGTGACTGGATGTGGTGGGTGGGTTTTTTAATTTGTCTTTTATCCGAAAAGATATATGTAAATGACTAAAATTGCCTCTCACTTAAGAGTCAAATTAACAGATTCGAGGTCAAGGGATCAAACCCGTAACAGTTCAAAACTACAAGGACATGACTCGCTAAAAAAAGCACAAGGATGAAACATGTGAAACACGACAAACCACAATGACGATTTATGTAATTAACTCTTTATGTAATTTTGATTCATTCCAAGTTGTAATTAAAAAAAACATGGGGCCTCACAATGAATTAAAATTGTGATTTTTGATGTAATGAGTCATTAGATTCCATAATATTAAATAAACATGTTTTTTTTTAATATCGTCGTAATAAACTTTTCCGTTCTCACTCTCGTTACGATGTACCAAACACTAAGAAAGTTTGTGGTTTGTAACTGGTTTAGAATACACAACTTTAAACACTATAATAATCATTTAGCTTTTTCGGTTTGAATTTCTCCTTACGTTAATTATTATCAACAAAAATTGATGTTAGTTTATGTTTCTCATTTATCAACTTGACTTGACAAGGGTGCAAACCAGATACTGTAAAAATTAAAGCTACCCTAAGTCATTTGGACCATAAATGTTTGGGTAATAAATTTGGTTGGTGAACAAATTTTTAGTAGGATAGTTCAAAATGTTTTGAAATTTCTAACTACATTTCAAATTTTTGTGACACTTTCTTTTTAAAGAGGCCAAATGGTGGGTTTAAATGGAGTCGAAACTTATAATATATTATTAGCCGAAAGTTGAAGTTTTTATTTTCATATAATTTGTTGGGGCGAGTTAGTTATAGTTATAGCTTATTATTGTAATATAACATAAAAAGTAATATAAATTCACATATGTTTTTAGCTTTCTGTGTTCATCCAAAATATTTTGAAAGATATTTAAGTAATTTGACTGATTAAAAACTATGTTTATTTCTAAAAACTCATTTTTTATTAACTTGAACATACAGAAGCTTACGGCTTATAAAAGCTTTATAAACTTGTGTAACAAATAAAATTTATTTTATGAGATGATTTACTTTATAAGCTCAAGTTTTTACAAGTTACTGTAACCTCGTTGCCAAAGACACTCAAAATCTGTTTTGAGCTTTGAGAGGTTTTAATATCACTTCTTGGGATTACAAGGCCTATAAATAAAAGGAAATGATAAATTATGGAAGACCTAACTTCATTGGGCTTAGTTCAAAAAAAACTTTATTGGGCTAAATATAATGGGCTCGAGTTTAACAGTTGCGTTTGGCACTCATCTCATGAAATATGTTCGACACTTGTTTTATGTAAACAACAGTTTTTACTTGACTTATGGTTAGACATTTAAAGAAGATGTTTTATCTCAAGTTTCAAATATATAATTTGTTGAAAACCAAATATTAAATGGATAATGCTTCCATATATGCTGCAGCACATTTGAGGCTGCAACCTTTGTCTCAAAACATAAGTGGTAGAACAATATTTGGGTTGCTACATGTCAGTTTATTTAATTGTATTGGGGCAGTGCATCATGAGATGGTCAACAATATATCTTTGTTTCCATGCAAGAGAACATCCTTTACTTCTTATGGCTTACCTAATGTCATAATTATATTCTATCAGCTACACCAAATGAAGAATGGGCTTCTGGAGCAGCCACTGACTGAAAAATTAAAGTCGTGTATTGGAGGAACACATTTTATTAATGTATATTGACAATGAGAAATTAACTTGCATGGCATTTAACTCATTTGGTTTTATTAGCAATTGTTGAATCTTGGCAGCACGCCACAAGTCATCACCATAGCTGCCGTGACAACTAACATTTGATTCAACACCTTCCTTATTGCAAGAAAAACATAAAACCGCCTACTGTGTCAATATTGTCAAAATAATCTTGGGTAGAATACCTTATAGACTTCTATTTCTAGCTTTCTTCGAGTTTCTTTCACTTAAAACCTTAATTCTATGAATATAGCACTTACTAAAAATCGTAAATTCGTCAAGGCTTTTAAGGTATATTTTCAAAAGAGGATTAACTTCCGAAATTTATCCCAGTAACAAATTATTATTATTTCCAATGGTCATGGCTTAATATGGTAATCCAGCTAGGCCAAACTTTAAATTGTTATACAACAAAAATCTGAAAGACTTCTTCATACTTCCAAGTTCCAACTATATAAGTGCCACTGATAATAAAAGATTCTACTAATGGTCAATTATGTTCAAGAAAAGTTTGTTTCCTTTATAGGGCATGTAACCTAGTTCTTTAAGCGCACAAACTATGGGTGGCAAGACCAAGAACCCGAACACGAGCCGACCCGAGTCAATTCGGGTCAACCCGAATTTATATTCGGGTCAATCGGGTCAACCCGAATTGACCCGAGTTCTAAACAAGGTCGGGTTCGGGTATGTTTTTAGGAGCCTTGACCCGACCCGAACCCGATTGACCCGAGAAAACTAACAAATTACAAGGCAAAAACTCGGGTTGACCCCAAACCCGAGTTGACCCGACCCGAGTTGACCCGAGACCCGAATTGACCCGACCCGAGTTGACCCGAGTTCAAACAGGGTCGGGTTCGGGTAATTTTTTAGGGGCCTTGACCCGAGTTGACCCGAACCCGACCGGGTCAACCCGAATCACACCCCTAGTGGCAAGACCAAGAACCACTTGAATAGCATACATCATTGATAATAATATTTAAAGATGGATCAATTTGATCTACTATAATCATAACAACATTCATATCATTTTTTTATGTACAACAAATGAATATCTATTACCCTCATAATAAAAAGACTAATGTGAACGGAAAATTAATCTTAACTAAAAAACTAAGAGGCTTAACTTGAAAACAAGACTTACCTACTCAGCATCACGTGAACATCTATTGTGGAGTAATGATTACGCCTCTTACAAGACTCGGTCATATAATTCATTAAAAGACTATTGATATAGCTCACATCCCTCGAAGAGATATTTCCAGCTGCTCTATCCTCTTAGCCATATCATGCTTTCCACAGTTCTTCAATCCATCAGTTACCATATCGAAATGCCGTGACATAGGTGATAAACCGAACTCAGTCATCTCCATCAAATAATTAGCAGCTTCAACGTACTTACCTCCACGTGCACACATCTTTAAAAGCATACTATAAACCGGTCTGTTTGGCGGATGCCCCTTCACCTTCATATCACTAAAAAAGCTAAATGCATCATCAAACATTCCATTCTTACAAAGTCCCTTCAAAATCGGGGCATACAAGCTCGGAAATGGTTTATTTCCATCCTCAATCGATCTATATAAAATACTAAACGCCTCATCAATTTTCCCATTTTTCGATGCTGCACCAATCATGATCTTGTAAGTCTCGATATCAGGACATAGCCCCGATCTACAAACATCATGGTAAAGATCAATACAGAAATCAATCTCACCAGATTGACAAATAGCCTCTGCCAACGAATTAAATGTACTCACATCAGGCACAAATCCCTCTTTAGTCATTTTTCTCACCAACCCTTTGGCTGATTCGAGATAGCCTGCATTCAACAGCCCATCAATTAAAAGATCTCTCCCACGAACGGGCGGATTAAACCCCTTTTGGCTCATCTCTTCCAGAAAACTTTGAGCTTCTTTCATCTTGCCAGCAGAGCACCACCCATTTACTAAAACCGAGTAAGTTTTCTTATCTGGAACTATTCCTTTACGAACCATTCGTCTTACCAAAGCATAAGCTCCTTGGAAGTTTTTAACCTCACAAAGGGCAAACAGCAGCGAGTTGTATATTTCAGTAGTCTGTGAGCAATTAAAAGTCTTGCACTTATTAAATAACTCAACTGCTTGATCGATCAGACCGTTTTTACCATAATGCTCAATGATGAATGAAACAACAGAAGCTGAAATTGGTAGCTTTTGTGTTTTCATCTGGTGTGCAACCTTCCACATGGTTTCCCAATGACGTGTTTTCGCTAAAATCTTGAGAAGCTCTTCGAATTCAACGGTTGTAGGTTCATATTGTGGATGTTGGGTACGTACCCAATTGAAAAAACGAAAAGACTCGATACCAGAATTGCAACAGCTACGTAGCACACGGTAAACAAGCTCAGAGTTAACAATACGGGAAATGCACATCTTATTTAAAGTTCTCTCTAAGTATATATCACGACGGACAATATTGGAAATATGATGAATTGTGGCAAAATAGTCATCATTTGTTCTTTCTCTCCCTCCACTTCCATAAGTGCTGCCATTACTCAAGTGGTCAGTCACCACAGTTTTTAGGGTTCTGAAATCAGTGCGATTGGAGGATTTAGCAGCGATCCTTTGTGCAGCTACTAATCTTGCAAAGTGAAGCATTTGAATTCATAAAACTTGTACTTTCTACAGTTTGTTTACGCAAATCCAAGTCATTTGGTACCTACAAAATTTTTCAGTGATGCTGACTAATATGGTAACATTCAAAATAACTGTAGCAAAAACTGATACAAGTGGATGTTCGGATTTATGCCTTACTGAATTAATCGATTTTAAATCAGACAAGTAGTTCGGATAACCAAATCCTGAACACCCTTAAAATTGCGTATTCATTATACCAAAACCTAATAAGCAGTTTTTAAAGCAATCCCAAACACCCCTAATGTAGCATCGATTATTTAACAAGTTATATTACCCTTCTAAAGTTTTGATCAAAGAGACATATTTAGTTGATGTCAAGACCTGCCTACTCGATAAGATTATAACTTGTTAAATAATCGATGCTACATTAGGGGTGTTTGGGATTGCTTTAAAAACTGCTTATTAGGTTTTGGTATATTGAATACGCAATTTTAAGGGTGTTCAGAATTTGGTTATCCAAACTACTTGTCTGATTTAAAATCGATTAATTCAGTTAGGCATAAATCCAAACATCCACTTGTATCAGTTTTTGCTACAGTTATTTTGAATGTTACCATATTAGTCAGCATCACTGAAAAATATTAGTCGAAGCGTACACATAAACGCAAATGTTAACAACAAATAAATGAGTTAGTCCAATATTCGCATTCTTAATAATTAAACATACACAAATCCATTTTATTTATCTTATGGGCTTCGGCCCAAATGTCATAACCAAACACACCCTTATTTATCTTGTTGGGCCTCGGCCCATGAAGCAAACCAAACACAGAACATATACAGATTCAGTTTCAATCACAGATTGCAAAACACATGTATAACATAAATACAGATATAGTGAGTATAAAACACCCCTTGGTGTTCTGTTGTTAACTCGTACCAAAACAAGCCTTCGTGGGCGTTGATTGAGTCGGAAACAAAACAAACAAACAGAGCAATTAAACACACCCCATGTTGGGGCTGTTTTGCAGCCAACAAACACCCCTGTTGGGGCTGCATTGCAGCAAATAAACGCCCCCTTTTGGGTGGGCCGTGACAGCGGGTAACAAGCAAACCAAGCGCACCCTAATTGGGTCGCGGTGTAGGTCGAAGTAAACAAGCCCAATGCACCCTTTGGTGTTTTGGTTGGGGCTGAGAATAACAGGTCAAACGCACCCTTGGTAGCTCTCGGTGGTGGGTTGAACTAAACAAACCAAGCACACCCTGACCACAAACCAACACAAACACCCTCTGAGTTACTTATAACCAAAAAGCAAAACAGCCCGTGGGTTGTGAACCGAATCCAAGACAAATCAACTAAGCTCATAAGCTTATAATAACACCAAATAAGCTATAGCTTTTAAAATAGTCAAATAATTAATAGATGTATGTATATTCGGCATACCAAGTCGAGAGGAAAGAGAGGTGGGAGTGACGTTGGTGGCCATTCATCTTCCTTGCACTTGATAGTGATGGTGGCGTGGAGTGGCTGTGATGATGGAGTAGATTTCAACCGATCATCCCCTTGGTTTTGTAGATCGGGTTATGATAGAGTGAGTGAGATGGTACGTTTGAGATTGGAGTCTGATCTTACCTAAGGCGGTGGGAAAAAAAAATGTATATATAAAAGATAAAGACAAACTTATTATTATTGAAGGTAGTGCGGGTACCCCGTGTCCGGTCGAGCTAGAGTGTAAACGCGGTACCTCAGTTTGATAATTGCGAGAAATATATTTCCGGGAGTGTTTTTATAAAAATAATATAAAGACAAAACTATTGATTCCGAATAGTGATTATCGAATGTAAACCTCTCATTAAATAGACAAAGGTGAACATAAATGTTGAGAGAGTAATAATTCGAATCAGAGCAAATTATTTAACTTAGGAAGTTACCAGTTAACTACCGATTACAGTATTTGCTTTTACGTTACGGTAAAAGTCAAATAGTAAAAAAAAGTCGAGGTCAAAGGGTAAAATAGTCATTTTGCCTTGTGAAAATTTACGGGTTATTACAATATCCACCCCTCAAGTGGAACTTCGTCCCGAAGTTCAGTGGGTGTTATCTGCTGACAGTGTGTTCGAGAAAAGATGGAAGTACTTGCGACGCATCTGGTCTTCATGCTCCCACGTGAATTCGAGTTCTTACTGAAAATACAAACGAATTTTGGACAATAGGAATGCGAATTTACTTAAGTCATTTGACCTTACGGTCTATGATCTTGATAGGTTCTTTGATAAAGTTCGGACATTCGTCAATTTGGATCTCTTCCAGAGGAATAGTGAGTGTCCAATCAGAAAGACACTTTAGCATATTGCACACATGAAAGATGTAATGTACACCACTAAGTTCTGGTAATAGCTCAAGTTTGTAAGCTACCGGACCATTCCTAGTCAGGATCTTGTATCGTCTGCTGTTGAGGTGTCTGGGAAAAGGTGTAGGTATTTGTGGTGAATTCGGGTCTCACATTCCCAGGTGAAATTAGGAACTCTTTTAATGTTTTGATGGGTGAGCAAGAATGCTCTGATTAATATTAGGACTTAGCTGAAGGGCCTAATGTAGCAGGGCCAATTGGAGGACCAGATATTGCAAGGCCAGATGAAAAAGCTGGAGAACCAAATGTTGTGGCGCCTCCTCAAGTGATTGTGGTGCCAGGAGTTAGAGGTTGTTCTCACAAGGATTTCATGAGTTGCAAATTCAGCAATTTCAAAAGCATAGAGAGAGTGGTTGGTTTGACTCGTTGGTTTTAGAGAATAGAGTTAGTATTTCCAAATCAGCAACTGTGCTGAAGACTGCAAGGTCAAATATGCCACAAGCATACTTCCGGAGGATGCTTTGTTATGGTGGAATGTTGTTGCACAATCTATTGGTATTGAGAATGCTTACAAGATTGCTTGGACTAAGTTGAAGAAGTTAGTGATTAAGAAGTACTGCCCTCGGAATGAGGTGCAATAAATGAAGGTGAAATTTTGGAACCTTGCTGTCAGAGGTGTTGATATCATAACTTATATTCTTCGCTTTAAGAGTTGGCAGTAGTGTGCCCAATAAAGGTTTCAACCAATGAGAAGTTATGAGAAAAATTTATCTGAGAAGAGAACGTAACTTCTTTTGATCACTCACACTAGATGAAACAATTTAGATGTCTCGTAAGCTAGTGGATCATGTTGTACGAGCTCGGTCTGCTCAAGAATTCAATGAGACAAAAATAACAACAGTAACAACAACAATAACAAACGGTGTGGGGATGTGGAGAGAGAACATTTCGAGAAACAATGTCTCCAAAATAAGGGCCAACAAATGGGAGAAGATCGTGAGAGAGCTTATGTGTAGGTGTTCACGCACCTAAGTAAAGTAGGTATTTACGTATCCAAGCATAGTAGGTGGAATATCGAAATCAGGTTGTCGGTTCAAGATTGAACCAAAATCCGTTCCTATAACGTCTAATTCTCATCCAAGCATAGGTTATAACAAGTATCCAAGTCCAATGTCCAAATCATATCCCATATTATCCAAATAATTATCCGAAACACCATATTGACGAATAAACAATCATAAGTGACAAAACAAATAAATGAAAGACAATACGTGGCTCAATACTTAACTCACACTCTAACGGACTCTCTTTGGGATTTCGGGCCCAAAGTTAATAATACTTGACCCATTAAGGACTTATCCAAGTCCAAAACCGACTCGATACTAACTCGAGGTTTTCTAACCTCGAGTCTTACACGGCCGAGACTCCCTTGAGTCTCGAATTGACTCATTCGACACCAAGACCTTAAAGGGTCTCGGCTAAACTCAAAACCAACAAGTCGTGGCCCTCGTGGGTCACGGCTCATGTTACTCGGCTACGACAACTAATCAAATCTTAGCCAAAACACACGGATACAAATCAAACTCGACCAAGTAAACATCAAACCCTTGGCCGTGACACCTTGAGTCATGGCTCGACTTTACCCGAGCCTTTGAGCTCTCGGCTTAATCACAAACCAAACCAAGTCCAATCCACAACACAAACAAAACTACTAGACCATGCCGTGACAATTATGTGAAAGTGGGGTAGGCGGATGTTGGGCTTCAGAACTTACGTTGGGTGTGGGATGTGGATTGGTCGGTTGGTCCTGGGTATGGAGAGGAGAAGTAGTGGGTTGTTGTGATGCGGGAGTTGAAAGGTTGGTTGAGGTTCCAGTGGTGGTAGTTGATGAGTGCCTATTTACTCATCATTTTATACCTATATAAGACACAAAAATGACCAAAAACACCCAAATAGACCAATTTATACTACAGATATCCTTTGTTTGTGTTTTTATGTATTTCAGGTACAAAAGGATTGAAAACAAAGCAAAACGGATAAAAACCGAGCACGAGATTGGAAAGTTGTGAAAAGCCGAGGCCGGGAAAGGAATTTCAAGTTAGGATCCCATTTATGCTCAAAGAGTCAAAGTTAACCCTCATGAATATCAAAATGGCAGAATTGGTCCTTGGAATAACTTTCCAGATTTGGCAGTTTTGGCCCCTCAAAATCAATACAATTCCAAATCTAATCCTAAACTAAAACCTTAACCCTTTTACCCTTTAAATAAAACCCAGCTACAATCCCTTCCAGCCCAAATAAAAAAAACCCAAGCCCAATCCCAAAAACCCTTACCCCGTTTTTAGCTAAACCAGTCAACAAAGTCAAACCCACCCTTCTTCCAATACCATTTGCCGCCAAAAACCAAAACCACTTCCTCACCTTCTCCCTGACATTCCCCATCACCACACCCCTCCTCCTACTCCACTCAACTTACCCCAGTCCAATAGCATTTAATGCTTCCCCCTCCTCAAAAGCTAACCAGAACCACGCTGGAAATCCACTAGCACATTTTTTGGCGCCAAAACTGAGATTAAAGGCTGGGATTGATTCTAGCTAATCCAAGGGTTCGAAAATGGTCAGAGATGAAGACAAGAGATATCCCAGCTCATTTTAGTATAAATAGGGTCAGTTGTAAGCCAAAATGGCAAGTAGTGTAGAATCAGTAGTCGTAATGATAAAATAGTTATTAGAAATTATATTTTTAAGTTTTCAGTGATCAATTCAAGTTATTTTTAGTCTAAGTGTTCTTATTTCAAGCACCATTGTACTCATTTTCAGTATTAATTGAAATTCAAGTTTTCTTATTAATTCGAATTAGGAAGCTAGTTACTGTTACATTGTTCTCAAGCCTCAATATCATTTATATAAGCTCATATAAGCTCATTATAGCTTCTTGTGAGCTTATAATAATCAATTCAGTCCTAATCCAAGAAAGTTAAAGAAAGTCAACGAGGTACTATTCATCAGCTTATTAGTGCTTATTTTCAATTTATGTGCTTATTTGTTCTATTAGATGGTAATGTATGGTAGTTTGATAGTTAGTTCAAGCTTAGTCTCACTTTTCATTTAAAAAGCTTAAAACAGTCAAAAATTAGCTTAATATAGTGTTAGCTTATTTAGTGCTTAATCCTAGATAAAAGTTGCTTATATCAGCTTAATTAAGTTAGTCTATCATTAGTGGATCAGTATCATAGCTTAAATTGGTTAGTTATAGAGAAAATCCCAAATTCAGTAAACTAAAAGGGTGTTTGGTTTAACAAGTCAAACGGGTCAAAAAGCTGTGTCACTGTTCATTTGCAATTGGTTAAGGTTTGATCTTGATTAATTTAGCATGCATTAGTTGTTTGTAGGAGTTTTCCAGTTGATTTGAAGGATTGTGTAGGTTTTGAGTTAACTGAGTAGGAAATGGGATGCTTACTGTGCTAATAAGCTCTCAGAAGATATAAGCTCAATTAGCACCCATTTTTAGCACCTTTGTGTTCATTTTGGCCTATTAGTCTGAGTTTAAAAGAACTGGAACAAGTGGACTAGGATTTGAGGATATTTGAGCATATCAGTCTATTTATCTTGAATTTTCCTAGTTGCAGCCTTTTTCTTTTATTTTTAATTTGTTGGATAAAAGTTGTTATGAGCTGAATTTTGGCACAGTTATATTTGGCTTGCTCACCTAGTTATTCCCTATTTTTATAAATTTTTTGAATTAGCTTAAAGTAGCTTTTGATCAGCTTAAAATAGACATCTTTTGCCCTGCACCACTGTATGCTCAGCAGACCTAATCTGCTTATTTTGATGATTCATTGCTTGTTGCTAGTGTTTATAGCTTATTCTGGCTTATGCAGCTTATTTAACTTGTCCTCAGATCCCTTAGCTTATTTTAGGTTTTAGTTTAGCTTATAAATAGCTTATTAGTCCTTTAAGTTAATGCCTTTGTTTGTTTTCTTCATATAGTCACTGATCAGCTTAGTGACTTATTTCTGAGCTTATTTGCCTAATTAGGATAGCTTATTAGAGTTTAGAATAGCTTATTTAGTTAGCCTTCAAGGATTTAGTAGCTTATCAGGTTTAGCCCATAGCTTATTGGCTTATTGCCTAACTGCCTTTTGCTTGTTTCCCTTAAGTTCCCACTGATCAGCCCTTTTATCCTTATTCTCAGCTTATTTGTGTTTTTCAAAAATAGTACCAGTTGTAAGAAATGCTTAATTATTAGTGCTTATTAGGATTTTAAAAGAAAAATTAAAAAAAAAAAAAAAGTTTTCAAAAAAAAAGAGGTGACCAGGTTCGAACCTGGGACCTCTTGTTCACACAGCCACAACACTAACAACTGCCCTAGGGACTTATCTCAGTTATGCTTTTCATAGCTTTTTATTTAACCATCCTTAGTTCTTAAAGCTTATTTAGGCTGTTTTGCTTATTTCCTGCTTATTCCAAAAAGAAATTTCACTTTTCTTATTTTTCATAGGACAAGATTAAGTTAAAGTAATTTCCTGCAAAGTTTCATAATTTTTCTCTTTCATTCAGTATTTTTTATATATATTTCTTTTCTAAATAGTTTTCAATTCATAATAAAAAATATAAAAGTCAAAAAAATATAATTCTTTTTTCTAAAATTTTCTTTTATTAATTAGAATCTAGGAAAACTAAATTTGTACCGGTAGAATTAATATTTCATAGATTTCACTTTTTAGGCTCGGGATTAGCCCGGGAATTCACGTTTTTAATTTTCTTTTACGTTTTTAGTTACGTGAGCTTTCGATTATCGTTTTCCTTATTTATTAAGTTGTTTTTAGTTCATGTTCACATATCTTAGCGTAAAAACCCAAAATCTCTTTGTTTTCACTATTCACTACACGATTCACAAACCGAATCACAAATTCCATTCAATCATTCGTTGGGGAAAACGACTCGGGTTTACATATTTCCTTATGTAATCCTTGGGAAATATATACGTGTTGATTCTAGCAAATCAATTTTTGGCGCCGCTGCCGGGGAAGGCTTGAAGTGAATTTTTGATTTTCGTTTTGTCGATTCATGTTTTGAAGACCCTTCCCCGTGAAGTTATCGTTTTCTCTCGTAAATATTTTCTTATAAAAACCCAAAAAGATTTTCTTTTCAAATCTATTTTCCTTTTTCTTTTGTGTTCTTCAAATGTTTCTAAATTTTAAAAATCCAAAAATATTCTTCTTATTCCTCTTATTCGTTTAATTCTTTATCTCTCACCCTCTATCCGTTTAATTCTATTTTCTTCTTATCCCTCTTTAATGTTTAATTCTTATGTCGTCACTCGGCTATCACTGTTTTCATTGTAAAAGACCAGTGGGTGATGATCTTCGTTGTTCCAAGTGTTTGTGTGAGCGGTGTGGAATTGATTGTAGCAGCGGATTTTGTTATTGGTGCGAATTAACCATTAAATCAAATCCTAATTCCTTCAATAATTCTCAAGGTTTTTCCGACTACCCTCCAAAATCCCAGCCATCTCCAATCAATCAGCAAAATTGCTTTAATTGTGGAGATCCGTTGGGAAATAATTCACTTTGTGAACGATGTTTTTGCAAAGGATGTGGGTTTACTCATGAACTTTGTACATGTTGCACTTCTAAAATCGGAAATACATTTACTTATCCAAATTTTCAAAACGATTTCAACTACCCTCCTCAGAATTCATTTGGGCAAGAACCGTGCTATCAAAACTTCAATGATACATCGTTTCAAAATGTGCCAAATGATCTTTGTGCTAATTGTGGAGGTCCTCACCAAAGTTTTGATTGTCAAACAAGTAATATGCTTGTCTATGAGCAGGTTTCATGTAACAATCAAAATTTTGGTTATGACCAATGTCCATATACTTCTCTGAATCAACCACAACATTCATATTGTTGCGAGTACTGTGGAGGTCCGCATTATGATTCCGATTGTCAAACGAGGAACTCGCTTGTCTATGAGCATGGCCCTTGTGACAATTATGACTATTCTTATCATGACCAACCTCCACAGTATCAAACGATTCAAACTCAGCCTCAACCATCTCCTCAAGAATTATTCCAAGACATTCATGATGCAAGGAATAATCTTCTGGATTTGGCTTTCAAAGATGTATTCCAAAAATTTCAAGATGTGAGGAATGCATTTAATGATTTGGCTGTTAAACATACCCAAGAAGATCGTCATGGTAAATCTATGGAAGATTTACTCGCCGAAGAACGAGCAGCACAAAGGCGTTCCTTATTTAATAAGGCTGCCATTCTCGATGACGAAGAGGAGGACGACGAGGAGAGTGCTACTCATACGAATAATACCATTTTTCAACTCCCTCAGTCTATTGCAACCACATCCATCTTACTGACTTTGGACTCCGAGGACTCTCTTATTATGGGGGATGAGCATCTTAGCACTATTCCTGAAAAGGAATCGGACGAATTCATAAAGTCTAGTGCTGAGAACCTTATCCCAATCCCAAGTGAGTCTGAGGATATATCGGACAATGAATGTGATTTGTCTATTTCTTATGATTATCCTCTTGACATTGAGGATGATTTTTTCGGGATTTTCTCTAACCCTCTTTTCAAGTCCAATGATGTTTTTTCCTCTAGTGATGACGAATCACTTTCTGATGAGGACGTTCAAAATGAAAGTCTCAAAGTCTATTCGAATTCTCTTTTTGAATTTGATGACGAGTACTTTTCTAGCAACATAAATCCTCTCTTTGATGAAGAGTTAGAGAACAATGAGGTCAAGGACTCTATTACTCATAAACTTGATGATATGACCTCAATTCTTAATCCTGATATTCAAAAGGACAATCTTTCTCCGACATATGTGACATTTCCGTCTGAGGATCGCCATTATACTGACTTCACATATGTCGTTCGAGTTTTTCTACCTTTCTGTGCTTATAAGGTAGCTTGTCATTTCCTTCACTCGTTTGGGAGTGAAGACACCATTTTTGACCCCGGCATCTCAATTTATCATTCTTTAGAGCCGTGGGTATCTCGTCGGTGTGGAACTTTCGTATGCTTCAATGTTTATCCAAACATCTTGAATGAAAGTTCGATGGAGATTATCTTTTCCACTTGCTTCCCCAAGAACAATTAAATTCGGGGTCGAGTCAAGCTAGTGACTCGGTTAACAAAAACATTAGCACTTCATGGGTGACAACCCATGTTTCTGACTTCTTTCTATTTTCTGACACTAAGTGTGGGGGAATTCCTCTACTGTGCTTTGTTTTGTGTGTTGTTTGCTCTTGTTTGCAGGTTTCCCTTAGATCGTGATGATTGATGCGCCTGTTTTCAATCCAGCCGCCCAATATCCGATCTTTTTGCTAATGATTATCTAGGGATATCTTTTTAATCCTGTTTGTGAAAAAGAGAATTCTGTCACACACTTGGCTATTAGTATTACCTTTTTACGTTCTAAGTTTGGGGGGGGGGGGGGGGGGCGGAATTCTCGCGAATTTTGTCACATGTGTACCTTCTAGTGCCCTAGTACCCCCGTTTTGGCCAAAATTTTAAATTTTTTTCATTTTTAAATAAGAAATTGCATGAAAAAGAAGTGTTTTGCACCTTAAAAAAGTGTTTAGTCTTGATTAGGTTAGAACAAGGGGAATCCCGACTCTGCCAGAGTGTTGATCTGGCTGCTTCCTTAACGATTAGACTAAGGTTTTACAATTTGTGCAAATGAAAATGCTAAGCGTAGAGTAGTTGGTTCTCTTTAGAGCTTATAAAAGTAATCTATGGCTTTTCCTCCCAGGAGCTCCTAATCTGAATAACTTAGTGCTGTTTTCAAACGTTTGAACGTTAAAATCATGTTGTTATGCAAAACAAATTTTTATACAATTTTGATATAGAGTCCGAGTTCAACTTTTTATTTTAATTTTTGAGAAAGCATATATATATAAAAAAAATAAAAAAAAAAAAAAAAGAAGAAAAAAAATGAAAAAATGAAAAATGAAAAAAAAAAAAAAATAGAAAAATGGAATGATATTGCAAAATGCAAAAATGGAATGATATTGCAAAACGCAATAAGTTTTGATGTTTCAAAAATAAAGATGTATATGTTGTTGAATAAATGTAGGAAAATTACTTTCTCTTAAGTTTAAATCGGAAGTTGAACTAGGATTCATCAATTTTGTCATAAAGGTTAAACGGTAATTTAGTAGATTGTTGATTTCAAAGACCCCGAAAGCTCCGGTACTATTCTCTGTGAGGTGTCAAAAGCCTGGTCACCTAAAACCAACTGGTTTGGGATGTGCCGAGAAGAAAGCCGTTACATGGAGTGATCTCACCTTTGAGTCTCTAATCTCTAAATGGTCGTTTGTTGTTATCTATTTAAGTATTTAATACTAGTTAGTGGGAACATCCAAAATCTTTGAAATCGAAATTTCGCTGATTTCGGTACTATTCTCTGTGGGGTGTCAAAAGCCTGGTCACCTAAAACCAACTGGTTTGGGATGTGCCGAGAAGAAAGCCGCTACATGGAAAAGGCCCTTTTCGATCCTTAGATTTTTGAGGTTCCCGGTAAATTAGTATTTGACTTAAACAAATGACAACCATAATAAATGTCGATTTTTGCTGTCAAAATTTTGAAAATGAGCACAGTCACCTAACTTGAATAAATTGTGGGAGTGAAAAGTTAAGTTTCGGCTTACATAGATTATTAGTATAAGTAGTGTTAGCATTTTACAAAAACATTTGCACAATGAGTTTAAGCTTAGTTGGGAGTATAAAAAAGAGGATGACGATTACAATTCCCTGGAGACACCCATTTTGTGTGAATCCCGTTCCATGATACCATTTTTGGAAATCAAGCATGTTATCTATTTTGTTTTAGTTTAAATTTCTTGCATCAAATAAAAAGTCAAAACGGGGTATGCCTGGTATTCTTTTGATCCTTTCATTACTTTATATGATCGGATTGCTAGGGACTAGCAATTGATAGTGTGGGGGGATGATGAGTGCCTATTTACTCATCATTTTATACCCATATAAGACACAAAATGACCAAAAATACCCAAATAGACCAATTTATACTACAGATATCCTTGGTTTGTGTTTTTATGTATTTCAGGTACAAAAAGATTGAAAACAAAGCAAAATGGATAAAAACCGAGCACGAGATTGGAAAGCTGTGAAAAACCGAGGCCGGGAAAGGAATTTCAAGTTAGGATCCCATTTATGCTCAAAGAGTCAAAGTCAACCCTCATGAATATCAAAATGGCAGAATTGGTCCTTGGAATAACTTTCCAGATTTGGCAGTTTTGGCCCCTCAAAATCAATACAATTCCAAATCTAATCCTAAACTAAAACCTTAACCCTTTTACCCTTTAAATAAAACCCAGCTACAATCCCTTCCAGCCCAAATAAAAAAACCCAAGCCCAATCCCGAAAACCCTTACCCCGTTTTTAGCTAAACCAGTCAACAAAGTCAAACCCACCCTTCTTCCAATACCATTTGCCGCCAAAAACCAAAACCACTTCCTCACCTTCTCCCTGACATTCCCCATCACCACACCCCTCCTCCTACTCCACTCAACTTACCCCAGTCCAATAGCATTTAATGCTTCCCCCTCCTCAAAAGCTAACCAGAACCACGCTGGAAATCCACTAGCACATTTTTTGGCGCCAAAACTGAGATTAAAGGCTGGGATTGATTCTAGCTAATCCAAGGGTTCGAAAATGGTCAGAGATGAAGACAAGAGATATCCCAGCTCATTTTAGTATAAATAGGGTCAGTTGTAAGCCAAAATGGCAAGTAGTGTAGAATCAGTAGTCGTAATGATAAAATAGTTATTAGAAATTATATTTTTAAGTTTTCAGTGATCAATTCAAGTTATTTTTAGTCTAAGTGTTCTTATTTCAAGCACCATTGTACTCATTTTCAGTATTAATTGAAATTCAAGTTTTCTTATTAATTCGAATTAGGAAGCTAGTTACTGTTACATTGTTCTCAAGCCTCAATATCATTTATATAAGCTCATATAAGCTCATTATAGCTTCTTGTGAGCTTATAATAATCAATTCAGTCCTAATCCAAGAAAGTTAAAGAAAGTCAACGAGGTACTATTCATCAGCTTATTAGTGCTTATTTTCAATTTATGTGCTTATTTGTTCTATTAGATGATAATGTATGGTAGTTTGATAGTTAGTTCAAGCTTAGTCTCACTTTTCATTTAAAAAGCTTAAAACAGTCAAAAATTAGCTTAATATAGTGTTAGCTTATTTAGTGCTTAATCCTAGATAAAAGTTGCTTATATCAGCTTAATTAAGTTAGTCAATCATTAGTGGATCAGTATCATAGCTTAAATTGGTTAGTTATAGAGAAAATCCCAAATTCAGTAAACTAAAAGGGTGTTTGGTTTAACAAGTCAAACGGGTCAAAAAGCTGTGTCACTGTTCATTTGCAATTGGTTAAGGTTTGATCTTGATTAATTTAGCATGCATTAGTTGTTTGTAGGAGTTTTCCAGTTGATTTGAAGGATTGTGTAGGTTTTGAGTTAACTGAGTAGGAAATGGGATGCTTACTGTGCTAATAAGCTCTCAGAAGATATAAGCTCAATTAGCACCCATTTTTAGCACCTTTGTGTTCATTTTGGCCTATTAGTCTGAGTTTAAAAGAACTGGAACAAGTGGACTAGGATTTGAGGATATTTGAGCATATCAGTCTATTTATCTTGAATTTTCCTAGTTGCAGCCTTTTTCTTTTATTTTTAATTTGTTGGATAAAAGTTGTTATGAGCTGAATTTTGGCACAGTTATATTTGGCTTGCTCACCTAGTTATTCCCTATTTTTATAAATTTTTTGAATTAGCTTAAAGTAGCTTTTGATCAGCTTAAAATAGACATCTTTTGCCCTGCACCACTGTATGCTCAGCAGACCTAATCTGCTTATTTTGATGATTCATTGCTTGTTGCTAGTGTTTATAGCTTATTCTGGCTTATGCAGCTTATTTAACTTGTCCTCAGATCCCTTAGCTTATTTTAGGTTTTAGTTTAGCTTATAAATAGCTTATTAGTCCTTTAAGTTAATGCCTTTGTTTGTTTTCTTCATATAGTCACTGATCAGCTTAGTGACTTATTTCTGAGCTTATTTGCCTAATTAGGATAGCTTATTAGAGTTTAGAATAGCTTATTTAGTTAGCCTTCAAGGATTTAGTAGCTTATCAGGTTTAGCCCATAGCTTATTGGCTTATTGCCTAACTGCCTTTTGCTTGTTTCCCTTAAGTTCCCACTGATCAGCCCTTTTATCCTTATTCTCAGCTTATTTGTGTTTTTCAAAAATAGTACCAGTTGTAAGAAATGCTTAATTATTAGTGCTTATTAGGATTTTAAAAGAAAAATTAAAAAAAAAAAAAGTTTTCAAAAAAAAAGAGGTGACCAGGTTCGAACCTGGGACCTCTTGTTCACACAGCCACAACACTAACAACTGCCCTAGGGACTTATCTCAGTTATGCTTTTCATAGCTTTTTATTTAACCATCCTTAGTTCTTAAAGCTTATTTAGGCTGTTTTGCTTATTTCCTGCTTATTCCAAAAAGAAATTTCACTTTTCTTATTTTTCATAGGACAAGATTAAGTTAAAGTAATTTCCTGCAAAGTTTCATAATTTTTCTCTTTCATTCAGTATTTTTTATATATATTTCTTTTCTAAATAGTTTTCAATTCATAATAAAAAATATAAAAGTCAAAAAAATATAATTCTTTTTTCTAAAATTTTCTTTTATTAATTAGAATCTAGGAAAACTAAATTTGTACCGGTAGAATTAATATTTCATAGATTTCACTTTTTAGGCTCGGGATTAGCCCGGGAATTCACGTTTTTAATTTTCTTTTACGTTTTTAGTTACGTGAGCTTTCGATTATCGTTTTCCTTATTTATTAAGTTGTTTTTAGTTCATGTTCACATATCTTAGCGTAAAAACCCAAAATCTCTTTGTTTTCACTATTCACTACACGATTCACAAACCGAATCACAAATTCCATTCAATCATTCGTTGGGGAAAACGACTCGGGTTTACATATTTCCTTATGTAATCCTTGGGAAATATATACGTGTTGATTCTAGCAAATCAATTTTTGGCGCCGCTGCCGGGGAAGGCTTGAAGTGAATTTTTGATTTTCGTTTTGTCGATTCATGTTTTGAAGACCCTTCCCCGTGAAGTTATCGTTTTCTCTCGTAAATATTTTCTTATACAAACCCAAAAAGATTTTCTTTTCAAATCTATTTTCCTTTTTCTTTTGTGTTCTTCAAATGTTTCTAAATTTTAAAAATCCAAAAATATTCTTCTTATTCCTCTTATTCGTTTAATTCTTTATCTCTCACCCTCTATCCGTTTAATTCTATTTTCTTCTTATCCCTCTTTAATGTTTAATTCTTATGTCGTCACTCGGCTATCACTGTTTTCATTGTAAAAGACCAGTGGGTGATGATCTTCGTTGTTCCAAGTGTTTGTGTGAGCGGTGTGGAAATGATTGTAGCAGCGGATTTTGTTATTGGTGCGAATTAACCATTAAATCAAATCCTAATTCCTTCAATAATTCTCAAGGTTTTTCCGACTACCCTCCAAAATCCCAGCCATCTCCAATCAATCAGCAAAATTGCTTTAATTGTGGAGATCCGTTGGGAAATAATTCACTTTGTGAACGATGTTTTTGCAAAGGATGTGGGTTTACTCATGAACTTTGTACATGTTGCACTTCTAAAATCGGAAATACATTTACTTATCCAAATTTTCAAAACGATTTCAACTACCCTCCTCAGAATTCATTTGGGCAAGAACCGTGCTATCAAAACTTCAATGATACATCGTTTCAAAATGTGCCAAATGATCTTTGTGCTAATTGTGGAGGTCCTCACCAAAGTTTTGATTGTCAAACAAGTAATATGCTTGTCTATGAGCAGGTTTCATGTAACAATCAAAATTTTGGTTATGACCAATGTCCATATACTTCTCTGAATCAACCACAACATTCATATTGTTGCGAGTACTGTGGAGGTCCGCATTATGATTCCGATTGTCAAACGAGGAACTCGCTTGTCTATGAGCATGGCCCTTGTGACAATTATGACTATTCTTATCATGACCAACCTCCACAGTATCAAACGATTCAAACTCAGCCTCAACCATCTCCTCAAGAATTATTCCAAGACATTCATGATGCAAGGAATAATCTTCTGGATTTGGCTTTCAAAGATGTATTCCAAAAATTTCAAGATGTGAGGAATGCATTTAATGATTTGGCTGTTAAACATACCCAAGAAGATCGTCATGGTAAATCTATGGAAGATTTACTCGCCGAAGAACGAGCAGCACAAAGGCGTTCCTTATTTAATAAGGCTGCCATTCTCGATGACGAAGAGGAGGACGACGAGGAGAGAGTGCTACTCATACGAATAATACCATTTTTCAACTCCCTCAGTCTATTGCAACCACATCCATCTTACTGACTTTGGACTCCGAGGACTCTCTTATTATGGGGGATGAGCATCTTAGCACTATTCCTGAAAAGGAATCGGACGAATTCATAAAGTCTAGTGCTGAGAACCTTATCCCAATCCCAAGTGAGTCTGAGGATATATCGGACAATGAATGTGATTTGTCTATTTCTTATGATTATCCTCTTGACATTGAGGATGATTTTTTCGGGATTTTCTCTAACCCTCTTTTCAAGTCCAATGATGTTTTTTCCTCTAGTGATGACGAATCACTTTCTGATGAGGACGTTCAAAATGAAAGTCTCAAAGTCTATTCGAATTCTCTTTTTGAATTTGATGACGAGTACTTTTCTAGCAACATAAATCCTCTCTTTGATGAAGAGTTAGAGAACAATGAGGTCAAGGACTCTATTACTCATAAACTTGATGATATGACCTCAATTCTTAATCCTGATATTCAAAAGGACAATCTTTCTCCGACATATGTGACATTTCCGTCTGAGGATCGCCATTATATTGACTTCACATATGTCGTTCGAGTTTTTCTACCTTTCTGTGCTTATAAGGTAGCTTGTCATTTCCTTCACTCGTTTGGGAGTGAAGACACCATTTTTGACCCCGGCATCTCAATTTATCATTCTTTAGAGCCGTGGGTATCTCGTCGGTGTGGAACTTTCGTATGCTTCAATGTTTATCCAAACATCTTGAATGAAAGTCCGATGGAGATTATCTTTTCCACTTGCTTCCCCAAGAACAATTAAATTCGGGGTCGAGTCAAGCTAGTGACTCGGTTAACAAAAACATTAGCACTTCATGGGTGACAACCCATGTTTCTGACTTCTTTCTATTTTCTGACACTAAGTGTGGGGGAATTCCTCTACTGTGCTTTGTTTTGTGTGTTGTTTGCTCTTGTTTGCAGGTTTCCCTTAGATCGTGATGATTGATGCGCCTGTTTTCAATCCAGCCGCCCAATATCCGATCTTTTTGCTAACGATTATCTAGGGATATCTTTTTAATCCTGTTTGTGAAAAAGAGAATTCTTTCACACACTTGGCTATTAGTATTACCTTTTTACGTTCTAAGTTTGGGGGGGGGGGGGGGGGGGGCGGAATTCTCGCGAATTTTGTCACATGTGTACCTTCTAGTGCCCTAGTACCCCCGTTTTGGCCAAAATTTTAAATTTTTTTCATTTTTAAATAAGAAATTGCATGAAAAAGAAGTGTTTTGCACCTTAAAAAAGTGTTTAGTCTTGATTAGGTTAGAACAAGGGGAATTCCGACTCTGCCAGAGTGTTGATCTGACTGCTTCCTTAACGATTAGACTAAGGTTTTACAATTTGTGCAAATAAAAATGCTAAGCGTTGAGTAGTTGGTTCTCTTTAGAGCTTATAAAAGTAATCTATGGCTTTTCCTCCCAGGAGCTCCTAATCTGAATAACTTAGTGCTGTTTTCAAACGTTTGAACGTTAAAATCATGTTGTTATGCAAAACAAACTTTTATACAATTTTGATATAGAGTCCGAGTTCAACTTTTTATTTTAATTTTTGAGAAAGCATATATATATAAAAAAAATAAAAAAAAAAAAAAAGAAGAAAAAAAATGAAAAAATGAAAAATGAAAAAAAAAAAAAATAGAAAAATGGAATGATATTGCAAAATGCAAAAATGGAATGATATTGCAAAACGCAATAAGTTTTGATGTTTCAAAAATAAAGATGTATATGTTGTTGAATAAATGTAGGAAAATTACTTTCTCTTAAGTTTAAATCGGAAGTTGAACTAGGATTCATCAATTTTGTCATAAAGGTTAAACGGTAATTTAGTAGATTGTTGATTTCAAAGACCTCGAAAGCTCCGGTACTATTCTCTGTGAGGTGTCAAAAGCCTGGTCACCTAAAACCAACTGGTTTGGGATGTGCCGAGAAGAAAGCCGTTACATGGAGTGATCTCACCTTTGAGTCTCTAATCTCTAAATGGTCGTTTGTTGTTATCTATTTAAGTATTTAATACTAGTTAGTGGGAACATCCAAAATCTTTGAAATCGAAATTTCGCTGATTTCGGTACTATTCTCTGTGGGGTGTCAAAAGCCTGGTCACCTAAAACCAACTGGTTTGGGATGTGCCGAGAAGAAAGCCGCTACATGGAAAAGGCCCTTTTCGATCCTTAGATTTTTGAGGTTCCCGGTAAATTAGTATTTGACTTAAACAAATGACAACCATAATAAATGTCGATTTTTGCTGTCAAAATTTTGAAAATGAGCACAGTCACCTAACTTGAATAAATTGTGGGAGTGAAAAGTTAAGTTTCGGCTTACATAGATTATTAGTATAAGTAGTGTTAGCATTTTACAAAAACATTTGCACAATGAGTTTAAGCTTAGTTGGGAGTATAAAAAAGAGGATGACGATTACAATTCCCTGGAGACACCCATTTTGTGTGAATCCCGTTCCATGATACCATTTTTGGAAATCAAGCATGTTATCTATTTTGTTTTAGTTTAAATTTCTTGCATCAAATAAAAAGTCAAAACGGGGTATGCCTGGTATTCTTTTGATCCTTTCATTACTTTATATGATCGGATTGCTAGGGACTAGCAATTGATAGTGTGGGGGGATGATGAGTGCCTATTTACTCATCATTTTATACCCATATAAGACACAAAATGACCAAAAATACCCAAATAGACCAATTTATACTACAGATATCCTTGGTTTGTGTTTTTATGTATTTCAGGTACAAAAAGATTGAAAACAAAGCAAAATGGATAAAAACCGAGCACGAGATTGGAAAGCTGTGAAAAACCGAGGCCGGGAAAGGAATTTCAAGTTAGGATCCATTTATGCTCAAAGAGTCAAAGTCAACCCTCATGAATATCAAAATGGCAGAATTGGTCCTTGGAATAACTTTCCAGATTTGGCAGTTTTGGCCCCTCAAAATCAATACAATTCCAAATCTAATCCTAAACTAAAACCTTAACCCTTTTACCCTTTAAATAAAACCCAGCTACAATCCCTTCCAGCCCAAATAAAAAAACCCAAGCCCAATCCCGAAAACCCTTACCCCGTTTTTAGCTAAACCAGTCAACAAAGTCAAACCCACCCTTCTTCCAATACCATTTGCCGCCAAAAACCAAAACCACTTCCTCACCTTCTCCCTGACATTCCCCATCACCACACCCCTCCTCCTACTCCACTCAACTTACCCCAGTCCAATAGCATTTAATGCTTCCCCCTCCTCAAAAGCTAACCAGAACCACGCTGGAAATCCACTAGCACATTTTTTGGCGCCAAAACTGAGATTAAAGGCTGGGATTGATTCTAGCTAATCCAAGGGTTCGAAAATGGTCAGAGATGAAGACAAGAGATATCCCAGCTCATTTTAGTATAAATAGGGTCAGTTGTAAGCCAAAATGGCAAGTAGTGTAGAATCAGTAGTCGTAATGATAAAATAGTTATTAGAAATTATATTTTTAAGTTTTCAGTGATCAATTCAAGTTATTTTTAGTCTAAGTGTTCTTATTTCAAGCACCATTGTACTCATTTTCAGTATTAATTGAAATTCAAGTTTTCTTATTAATTCGAATTAGGAAGCTAGTTACTGTTACATTGTTCTCAAGCCTCAATATCATTTATATAAGCTCATATAAGCTCATTATAGCTTCTTGTGAGCTTATAATAATCAATTCAGTCCTAATCCAAGAAAGTTAAAGAAAGTCAACGAGGTACTATTCATCAGCTTATTAGTGCTTATTTTCAATTTATGTGCTTATTTGTTCTATTAGATGGTAATGTATGGTAGTTTGATAGTTAGTTCAAGCTTAGTCTCACTTTTCATTTAAAAAGCTTAAAACAGTCAAAAATTAGCTTAATATAGTGTTAGCTTATTTAGTGCTTAATCCTAGATAAAAGTTGCTTATATCAGCTTAATTAAGTTAGTCTATCATTAGTGGATCAGTATCATAGCTTAAATGGGTTAGTTATAGTGAAAATCTCAAATTCAGTAAACTAAAAGGGTGTTTGGTTTAACAAGTCAAACGGGTCAAAAAGCTGTGTCACTGTTCATTTGCAATTGGTTAAGGTTTGATCTTGATTAATTTAGCATGCATTAGTTGTTTGTAGGAGTTTTCCAGTTGATTTGAAGGATTGTGTAGGTTTTGAGTTAACTGAGTAGGAAATGGGATGCTTACTGTGCTAATAAGCTCTCAGAAGATATAAGCTCAATTAGCACCCATTTTTAGCACCTTTGTGTTCATTTTGGCCTATTAGTCTGAGTTTAAAAGAACTGGAACAAGTGGACTAGGATTTGAGGATATTTGAGCATATCAGTCTATTTATCTTGAATTTTCCTAGTTGCAGCCTTTTTCTTTTATTTTTAATTTGTTGGATAAAAGTTGTTATGAGCTGAATTTTGGCACAGTTATATTTGGCTTGCTCACCTAGTTATTCCCTATTTTTATAAATTTTTTGAATTAGCTTAAAGTAGCTTTTGATCAGCTTAAAATAGACATCTTTTACCTTGCACCACTGTATGCTCAGCAGACCCAATCTGCTTATTTTGATGATTCATTGCTTGTTGCTAGTGTTTATAGCTTATTCTGGCTTATGCAGCTTATTTAACTTGTCCTCAGATCCCTTAGCTTATTTTAGGTTTTAGTTTAGCTTATAAATAGCTTATTAGTCCTTTAAGTTAATGCCTTTGTTTGTTTTCTTCATATAGTCACTGATCAGCTTAGTGACTTATTTCTGAGCTTATTTGCCTAATTAGGATAGCTTATTAGAGTTTAGAATAGCTTATTTAGTTAGCCTTCAAGGATTTAGTAGCTTATCAGGTTTAGCCCATAGCTTATTGGCTTATTGCCTAACTGCCTTTTGCTTGTTTCCCTTAAGTTCCCACTGATCAGCCCTTTTATCCTTATTCTCAGCTTATTTGTGTTTTTCAAAAATAGTACCAGTTGTAAGAAATGCTTAATTATTAGTGCTTATTAGGATTTTAAAAGAAAAATTAAAAAAAAAAAAAGTTTTCAAAAAAAAAGAGGTGACCAGGTTCGAACCTGGGACCTCTTGTTCACACAGCCACAAGGTCCACAACACTACCAACTGCCCTAGGGACTTATTTCAGTTATGCTTTTCATAGCTTTTTATTTAACCATACTTAGTTCTTAAAGCTTATTTAGGCTGTTTTGCTTATTTCCTGCTTATTCCAAAAAGCAATTTCACTTTTCTTATTTTTCCTAGGACAAGATTAAGTTAAAGTAATTTCCTGCAAAGTTTCATAATTTTTCTCTTTCATTCAATATTTTTTATATATTTTTCTTTTCTAAATAGTTTTTAATTCATAATAAAAAATATAAAAGTAAAAAAAATATAATTCTTTTTTCTAAAATTTTCTTTTATTAATTAGAATCTAGGAAAAATAAATTTGTACCGGTAGAATTAATATTTCATAGATTTCACTTTTTAGGCTCGGGATTAGCCCGGGAATTCACGTTTTTAATTTTCTTTTACGTTTTTAGTTACGTGAGCTTTCGATTATCGTTTTCCTTATTTATTAAGTCGTTTTTAGTTCATGTTCACATATCTTAGCGTAAAAACCAAAAATCTCTTTGTTTTCACTATTCACTACACGATTCACAAACCGAATCACAAATTCCATTCAATCCTTCGTTGGGGAAAACGACTCGGGTTTACATATTTCCTTATGTAATACTTGGGAAATATATACGTGTTGATTCTAGCGAATCAGTAGTATTCGGCTGAATATTAGTAATGGGTGGAGGCAAAAGAAAATCGTATGCGGGTTGAGGTGAAGGCGTTATTGTACCAAATGGGAAAACGTTTTCGTCAAACCGTACATGTCTCGAAATAATAATCTTATTGGATGATAAGTCGAGACACCGATTGCCATGGTGGTTTTCGGGGTAACCAAGAAAGATGCACGGTGTGGAACGGGGCTGAAGTTTATGTTTAACATCGACGTGATGATAGCAAAGACATTCAAAAACACGCAAATGTTCATAGGTGGGTGTTTGGTTATGGAATTTGGTGTATGGAATTTCGTTGTTAATGGCGGTAGAAGGTAAAATATTCAGAAGGTGAGCGGCCTTATTAAGAGCTTCCACCCGATATGAGGGAGGTATCTTTGCTTGAAAAAGCAATGTGCGGATAAGGTTATTAATGGTACGGAGCATACGTTCGGATTTGCCATTTTGTTGAGAAGTGCGAGGGCAAGAAAAGCGAAATTGTATGCCATTTTGGCGAAAAAGGTCATGGAAACGGGTGTTGTCATATTCACCCCCATGGTCACACTGCAAAGCCTTGATGTCTACATTAAATTGTTTATTGACATAAGCACGAAAAGCAACAAAAGTATCAAACAAATCAGATTTTTTATGCAAAGGGTAGACCCAAACATAGTGCGAAAACTGATCTAAGAAAATAGCATAATATTTAATTCCACTTTCACTCGGAATTGGTGATGTCCATAAATTCGAGTGAATAATTTGAAACGCATACTCAACAGAAGACTCAGAACTATAAAATGGAAGCTTAACATGTTTACCTAATTGACACGCATGATACAAAGCAGACAACTTTGATTTATTACACGAAATTAAATTACTCGACTCTAAACAATGAAGCACGTCTTCCCCGGGATGACCAAGGCGTCTTTGCCATGTAATAGAACTAAATGAAAGCAAAACAACTGGAGTTTGAAATGGAGGTTGCTGAGTAACCGGGTAAAGGTCGCCTGTACTATCACAACGGAGAAGAAGCCTTCGGGTTTGGTAATCTTTCAAAGAAAAACCATAAGCATCAAATTCAACAGAAACGTCATTGTCACGGGTAAATTCACGAACATAAATTAAATTCTTAATTATGTGGGGCGTGACAAGAATATGATTTAAATGAAGAGGCTTATGAGATGTATGCAAGAAGCTATACCCGGTATGAGTGACAGGAATACAGTGACCATTGCCAACAAATACAGACGGATAAATGCTCAAATTACTAAAGGAAGTGAGTATACCTATATCGTCCGCCAAGTGAGAAGATGCTCCAGTGTCCATATTCCAAGAGGGATCTTGAGGAGTCATAGTCTGAAATGCTTGCGGAAGCATGGTTGCTTGAGACTGAAACGCATTCGGCATATACACATAATTCTCTGGTACATGAAACGAACCCCTATGTGGACTTGCGAATTGGGCATGTGGTACAGTATAAAACACATTATCTCTATAGATATGCACTTCTATATACTTTCAACGATTCTTTTTTTTTTTCGAAATTTCCGCAAAAAAAAATCACATGTAATTTGATTTTTACAAATCCCATGTTGTAAAAATCGGCCTAGGTGCCCGATTAATCGCTAGGCGAGGGTTAACCGCCCTAATTTTCACTAATCCGCCTTATTAATCGGTTTGATAAAAAATCAGGCATAAATAGGCCAAAACGAGCATAAATCGGCCAAATCGGGAATAAATCGGCCAACTCGGTTACATATAGAAATCGGCCAAATCATACATAAATCGGTCAAATCAGAAAAAAATCGGCCAAATCAAAAAAAAAAAAAAAAAAAAAAAAAAAAAAAAAAAAAAATCGGCTAGGTCGGCCAAATCAAGCATATAATTTCAAAATTTTATAATTTTATATATAAAAACTCCAATCCGATTACTCCCCGATTAATCGCTAGGCGGTACCCGGCCGCCCAGCTACCGCCTAGCAATTTTTGCAACCTTGAAATCACATGTGATTTTTCTGGGCGGAATTTTTGAAAAAAAAAATCGTCGAAATTATAAAGAAGTGCATATCTATAGATATATAATTTAATTCTCGTCGCGATAGTATATTTTTTGTAGCTTGAAGATTTACCGTTTGCAATATATGTTGTTTTAAAAAAAATGTGGAAAATGAGTTTTATTAATTTTGATAAGAAATGGATGGCTAAGATTAATTTATTGTATCTATGACAAATATGAGATCTATATTAACCTCAACTCCACACACCAATATAACCGAATTGTAATCTGACTAAAATTGTATTCGGACTAAACTCGGGCTAGGCCCAGTAACATAAATCATTCGCTAATAGTTATAAGTCTCGTATATTAAATTTAGTTTGATGCATGTTTAATAACAATCGACATGCTAGACGAGTACCCGTGTATAGCAACGGGATTTTATAATGTTTTGAAACCCGGTTCGACCCGGGTGGTTCAACCGGTTGAACCGTTTCGGTCAAAAAATGGGTCGATTTAAACCGGGTTAACCCGACGGGTTGGGTCGAAAATGGGTCAAATTAAACCGGGTCAACCTGCCGGGTTTGAAGCGTCCTGAGTCAATCCGGTTTTCGATGTGTATTAATAGTTTCCTTTTGAAATATATATTTTCAACATTTTTATTTTTTAGTTTCAACTTTTCACTTTTCACTTTTTGGTTTTTCCTTTATATTTTGCGACGGCGGGTACACTATGACGATTAACCGTAGAAATAGATCTCCAAAAGGCTTGATTCACCAGTTTATATCGGTTTCAACGGGTCATCTCTGGTTCGTTTTCGGATGGCTTTTATTGGTTAGCCGAACCGGTGGCGACACCGGTTCCCGGTTGAACCCGTTGGTCCGGTCCGGTCCGGTTTTCAAAACTATATGTACCATCAACTTGTTAGCTTGTATGAATCTTTGTGTGTTTTATTAATTTGTATAATATGTATAATAACATGTACTTTTCAGTTTAGGGTGTTTTAAAAATAACATTAATTAGTATGTTTAATTATTTTATATTTTGGATTATGTTGTAGCTTGTTTAAATTGTACATTGTGAAGATTTTATTGTACTTTTTAGTAAGGGGTGTTTTAATTGGTTGTATTTAATTTGGTAGATATGCTTTTAATTTGTTGTACAATTTGAATAAATTAGTGTACTTTTAAGTAATGAGTGTTTTAATAAGAATATTTAATTCCATTTTCAATTTTCAATTTTCAATATTTGACAATTTTCATTTTATATGTAGTATAGATATAGACTAGTGTAAAACAAACAAATGAGTAAATAAATATATCAATAGATGACATTACTACTAATATACAAAAAGCGTGGTATGATGAACAGTAGCTACAGTAAAAGCTACAGTACTGTAGCTACAGTATTTAAAAAAAAAAAAAAAAAAAAAAAAAAAAAAAAAAAAAAACCCGCCGCAACGCGTGGGCACCCGACTCGATAGATGACATTATAACAATTGATGGGCGTTTTCTTTTAATGAATTTAATACGTATAAATACTAATTAATAGTGGACGGTATGTTTTCACTGAAGTAAAACGGTAATTTAAATTTAGAGAATGTTAAATGAGCTGCGACACCACTTAATATAATGAAAAGAAAATGTAGTCACGAAAGTTAAACCTTCGTATATGCGTTTTTCGTTGTGGTAGTCCAAGAAGAAGATCATTTACAGGTAAGTAAATTACATTTAGTGAATCGTACTTGTCATTTTAAGGTCTACGATTATAAAAGATTGTTCATGCATGTGCATCGTAGAAACTTTTACAATACAATTAGTTAACGCATCAATATTGGTAACCTCTTTTAAATGTTTATAAATATGCAAATACCATTACATCAATTTCTTAAAACTTTATTAATATTTCACATAAATCGAATATAACTAATTATCAAAAGGTTTAAGATTTATGACATTTTCATGCCAAATAGACATGAAACAAAAAATAACTATTGATAGATGTAATGAAATATAAAGCTTTTGATAAATCATAAAACAAGCTACTCGTTACCATAAACTCTTACTAAGAATTTTATAATAGCTATTTTTCTTGTAGTATGAAATTCTATAATGGCAGTTTTCTTGTAGTGTGAAATGTATAACGGCTATTTTTCTTGTAGTATGAAATTATATATAGATATTGAACAAGATTTATCAAATTAATCAAGATTCATCTCAATTACATTTGGGTATGGTCATACACACATCTGATCAATTCATCGAGGGGCCAAGTAGTATCTAACTTTAGTAACACTTAGAGGAACAAATTCTATTTTGATTGCATGTGTCATTCATATGCTTCACATCACTTCTGAAAATAGCCTTTATAACTAACTTATTCAGGACAACGTTTAACTATATCAATAAATGATATTTCAACATGCAAGACCTACTTGCATCTCAAGTCTGAGGATGAGAAAAATACAACCACTTGCGAGATTAACTATTGACGCCGATTCATAATGTGGATACTTGTAGGTTGGGGTAGTCCAAATTTAATAGCCAGTGAATAACGTATGAGTTTGGCGGACACATCCTTTAAATATTCACACATGATGAATATTATCAATCGCTCACATTTGTCTTAATTCAACAATACTCCTGTATTGTCAATCGAAAATGGACACTTTAAAATAAATAAATTTATTCATGGATTTAAACATGAAAATTTAGAACACAGTAGTATAAATGAAAGCGATCATACCCGATCTACCAATTCATTATTTAATACAACTGCTTACAGTTCCATTATCCAAACACAAAATAGATTAATGCATGATAATCCTAATTAAAGACTCATGTCTTTAGTAACGATAATCGCGCTTGTTGA
The DNA here is from genome assembly GCA_021014915.2 of Artemisia tridentata subsp. tridentata. Taxonomy (NCBI): domain Eukaryota; kingdom Viridiplantae; phylum Streptophyta; class Magnoliopsida; order Asterales; family Asteraceae; genus Artemisia; species Artemisia tridentata. Next base: position 5,770,994 of record CP139505.1, on the reverse strand, counting down.
CAGACATAGGTTTCATGAACTAGTTAACTAGGTTATGATCTTGTGAAACTTTGGAAATAATAATTTCAAATATTCACAAATAGTGATGTTCTTGAATAATAAGATGATTGTCATTTTCTACGTGTGCACTTAAGTACAAGTATCACAATATGAGTATTGCCACAGTACATTCCATAGGGTGTCTTAAGCCAACAAAACACCTATTTAAGACAGTTATCTTAACATGCTCTCAAACTGTAAAGTATTCTTATTCTTTCAATGTATAATGCAACAATGTTCTCTGTTAAGCATGTCTAGTCAGCAGAGTCATCAATCACGACAAAGTTCTGTAATGGCGAGGGTTGAGTATCATCTCAATTAAAACTAGCATCAGTGTATACAAATAACACTAAGCTCCTTTTCTAAAATCCGTAAACTATAAACATTTCTTTGGTAATGTTTGGCGCCCTCCTGAATTCCAGGTTTGTTCGCTACGATCATTGCGCCAGAATTTTCGCAATATATATCCATAGGTTCTTCATTGCTAGGGATGAATCCAAGCCCATAAATTTATTTTCTAATCCAAACAGCTTCCATTAGAATATTTGTTTTAACAGTTATCTAATGACTTTCACTTGGATACTATTGTTGTCAGCTCATCTTGCATTCATGTAAATGTTACAACTAGTCCCATACATAATATGATGCACATAATGAATCCATTAGTTAGATTTAAGGTTCCAATCATGTGTTCAATCTCATCAGGTGAGATAGATCCCTTGATTTCACTCAATGGTATGTCATATTGTGTTATACTTATTGACCGCATACGTTTATTCTAATAAACGTATATAACAAGGTGGTATGAATTATTTCCTAATCCTTCAAGCGAAGTTTCATTCCAAGCTAATGATTAACATCTAGCTTAGATGGAATATTGCTTCCAATATGTTATACAACATATGTGATTTAAGAAAATCAAACATGGTGCTCCCACTAGCTCTCTAGTGTACTCAGGAGTTACCTTAGTTCTAATTAAAATAAAACATTAATTTACCAAATAAACTTAAGATTCCAGCTAGATGTGTGCTTTAATCCACACTTGGATCATTGCGTTTAGTACACACTCTAAAGATTGTATGGATTCATAAACCTTTTTTATTACTTACCGTCCTTGCAAAGGTAAATCATTCAAGAAAGAGTTTTTACATCCAATTGCCATATTTCATATTTATGAAATCAAGTATGACAATTAATCATCTTTATATCTTTAATGCTCATAAAGAAAATGAAGTTTTAATCACAATCAATTGCTTATGTATGAGTAAAAACCCCAATCACAAGGCGTGCATTAAAGGTGTGTACAATTTTGTCCTTTTGAGTCTTCTTTTTAAGAAACTTATTTTAACCTCATAGTCTAACCAATTGGTGAAAGATCAATCAAGCTCCAAAAGTGATTATCTTTCAAGGACTACATCTTAGCATTCATAATTTTGAGTCATTCATCGGATTCAAGATCCGATAATGCATCTCTGTAGTTAGCAGGTTCACTATGATCATCTAACTTATTTTCCTAAAAAAAGAAAGATTTAAAGCAAGTAAACCCCCCCTCCCCTCCCCCGATCATGTATACGCAAACCCATGGCCCTAGGGTCTCAAACACTTATTTTTAAGACCACTTAGGGTCGAGTTTTACAGAAAAAGTTTGCCCTAAGGGCTGTCCAAAAAATAGTTACATAAAAACTCGCAAAAACTGCGTTTTTGACCACTTTTATTTATGCTTACTAACCAAGAACATCATACAATGGCTCGTGATGCCACTGTTGGGATTTACATATAATATAGCATATATAAATATATTTAAACGCAACGGATAAGGTCCCTAAATGGTGGATCCGTATGATGTATAATGATTAAGTAAGTAACAATTGTTATTACCTCTTGTAGCATAATCGGTTGATTTCAAGGAGCAACAAATGAACATATGGTTTCCCCTATTGTAACCATGAGAAACCCATAATTCATCAAAGTAAATGACCTCTATCGATGTCTACACAACACGTCTTTGTGTATTACCCTAATGCTAGTTCCTTCGTACCCACGATCAAGCATGAACAAACACTTGTTTGCTATACAAAAATCGGCCAAGAGAAACCCTAAAAGGGTTTTGGAAGATTTGTTTGAGGTAGAGGGGAGCGAGAGAATAATCTTTGTTATATTTTCCAAGTTATGAGATTATGTCACTTAAACACAAAATTAGGCAACAAGTTTTGGGCTCTCCCCTCATTTTTCTCCCCTATGGCCGACCACCCCAATTCCACAATGGGCTTCCCATTTTTGTTTTAGGTCTAGTCCATTAACATGTTCATTGCATGTTAATAAGAGGCCTTTAGTTAGTTAATGGGTCTAACGAATTAATTAACGACTGTTAGTAGATTATGAGTTATTTAACTACTATAAATAACATATTTACTATAAATATATTAAATACATTATAATTGATAATACATCGGTGTATACGTGTGTGACCTTGTAGGCTCACTTACTTCTAGCCATATAAATATTTAATTTGGTAGGAGCACTTCCCAATATTTAACGTGTAAATGTAATTAATCATCAAATCAAAATAATCATGTACCATTCAGTAATTAAGCGTACACAAATATAGTTATAACATAATCATAAAGGTGTATAAAACGTAAATAAGAACACTTACTTGAATTCGTTTAGTCGTAGATCGGATCCCCAGGCACGATCCTATATCCGATATTTCACACAATCAGTCACAAGAACAACACTTGTGATTCAAGCGCTTCACCCTCTACAAGAAACAATTTTACTCTTTTAATGAGTCCCCCATTTGCAAGATACTCGTAACAACAATAGATGATTACAAGTAATCAAAACAAAACAAGATCAAATGATCTTTGTTTTGTTCTTGATGATTCACGGCTGGAAATGGGACAAGAGGGGAGAGAGAAAATGTGTTTTAGTTTATATTATTTTTGGAAATCAACTAACCAAATGGGAGAAACCCTTGTCCCTTTTATAAGACAAAAGTTTAATGATATGATATTTCTTTTGTACATTTTGGTTGTCCTCTTTAAGTGACTCACACAAGTCACGTTTTTCTAATTTGTCGGTTCATTAAACGTGTCAAGCCAATTCCCCGATATCGTATTTAAAGGGTGTCCCAAAAGTCACACTTTGGTTGTCCTCTTTATGTATCATTGCTAAAATGGTTATAGGTATTTAAAGGTGTGTAATGAAATTGCCAATAGAAAGTAATAAGGATTAAAAGGAAAATCAATTTTCAGAATTCTGCTATAATAAAGATAGTACAAAGCAGGCAATGTAAAGAATTGAGACGTGCATCAACTATTACCGACTTCACAAGCCTTGCTATTTAATCCCAGAGCTTGTCAATTTCTTCATTTGTCTCGGCTTTGACAGGAGGTCATCTGAAGCTCATGTGAATGTATTTCATCAATGTTTTATTATTAAACTGATACTCTACTTCTAGAATTTCCAAACACACTTGATGGTGAGATTTTGAAATTATGACCAAAATTAGTTTGAGAATTAGGAAAAGATTTAAAGGCTATGAAAAATAAATAAAGCCCTTTTGCAGTAGCTATTGAAAGATAATGAGCAATTTTGATACATCTTTTTTTTTTTTTTTTTTTTTTACTTCTAAACATACACAAGTATAAGCACTCAAATGCATCTTAGCATTGATTCTTAAGAGGTTTTGCATGTGCAGTTACAAAGTGATTATTTATATTTAAAGAAATATGATTAAATGATTATAGACATATTATCAGAGTTGAGGATTCATTGAAATGCTTACACTTATTTCTATAGAAAAATTTTAAGCATTCCAAACTTATTTGATTCTCCAAATCAATTATCATGATGCTAAATAGTCTAGAAAATCATTACCAAATTCAGTTTTTACCAAAACCATCACATATATTCGGTTTAATTGCACATCCAAACAACTCTTACATGCTTAACCAAACTTTGCTATGTGCATGTCTGAGTTTATTATAAGCATTTTCAAAGGGCCTGGAATATCTAGTGCGATAGATATTTGTTTGATAAAAATAAGCAATTCAAGTTAAGTATAACACATAGTGTGGACTTTAACTTTAGTTGTGCTTATTATAAAGAGAAACATCTCATAAAGATCATTTTGAGCATCCAATCATCTTATAGCTTAACAACTAAAGCTAAAAAGAAAGATAATATGTTATTTTGAATATCCAAGCATGTTATAGCATAACATAGGTGAAAGCTGGAAGTTGATGCGAGAGTGATTGGATAATCGTGTTGGTTTTAATAACATGACAAGTTCATAAATTAAACACATAATCATCATACACATGTGGAAGCGTAGGATCAATTTAACACATAAAGAATTAACCGAATTTAAACGTAAACGTACATTTGATTCTAGCTAAACAAGAATCAACTTCAATAATCCTTCAATCAAGATCAAGAATTGGATTAACGAATTACCCCTTACCCTTTTGTAATTCAATCCAAGATATTAACTATAATGAGTTAATACCACGTTCTTGTACACACGTACTATAACCGAATTAACGTGATTGCTAGATCAAGAAAACACAAAACGTTTGTTTTATAAAACAAACCGATCGACCCCTAAGAGGGTGTTTGTTCGATCGGCCTCACCAAGAAAGAAAAGAGAAGAAGTTTAGGGTTATAGCTAGTGCACAAGAGATACTAAACAAATAACCCTAAGCCTTGTATTTATAGTTTAGAAGATTTGGAAGACAAGTTGGAATGGGATTGGGTTTCCCCAAGCCCATGCCGATCGGCCAAACCGCCCTAGGGGCTTCCGGAACTTTTTTTACTTCTATTTTTCACTCTAGTCCTTTACTTAATCATTTAACGGTCGTTAGTCAATTGTCGTTAACTACTTAACGTCCGTTAGTCATTATTTTGTGTTTTAATAATTAAATATATAACGTTTTATATATTAATTATTATCCATTAATTCTTCATACGTAAAGTGTGCAATCCCGTGGTTTCGAGTTCTATTCTAGACATACACATATTAATATTTGTCAACAAAACTAACAGCTCCCACTTGAAAATCTATTAATAATGTAATGACATTGGTTAGCGTCTAGCAACACGCCAATGCCCCTAGTACAACTCGAGGGTGGTCTCCTAGAAAAACCTTTCGATGATTCATCATCATACTTATCCTTTTGTTACTAATACTACGTTAATAAAGATATGGATCTTAGTCATTCTTTAATTAACTATTCTGTTTCTCGTTGTTTTTGATTTAGCAAGATTACCAAATCGTCTGAACGTATTCCAGATAGATCTTGGGTGTGGCCACGCAAACATCTTGTCAACCCTACGAGGGGCCCAGCAGTATTAAACTTCAAAACAAATTTGAAGGAACAAATTCTTTCTTGACTACAAGCAAAACCCATGAACTTTGCAACACTTCTGAAAACAATCCTTATGGCTACCAGTAACGTATAGCGGTAAATTGCTTTACAGAAATGCACTACATCCATGACAGTTATCTGGTATCTCAAGTATGAGGATAACTATATTCATGATTTACTTAATGACAAGATCCATAAAGTAAAATCATGTAGTTGGGATAAGTCCTATATTCAATTCATTGAATATCATGTGAAATTGGCATGTCAACGCATTAATATACTTTCAAGTATATTCTACCAATACTCAGATTTGTCTTAATTTAATGATATTCCCATATCATTAATTGACAATGGACAATTTAGAATAATTAAATTATTCATGGATTAAACATGCAAATACAGGATATATTATTAAAAAAATGATAATCAAACATAACAAATATTTTATTTCATTAAAATAATAATTGTTCATAACATCCTTTTATCCAAACACTAATCACAGATGGGCATGAAACTACTAGCTAAACGAAGTCCTATACCTTCAGCATGTTGATAAAGCTTTCCACCAGGTAAAGCCTTCGTTAAGGGATCTGCTAGATTATTATCTGTGTGAACTTTGAGTAACTCGATTTCACCTATCTCGACTTGTTCTCGAACATAGTGATATTTAATCGGGAAATGTCTGGTGCCTTTCATGATTCCAGGTTCATTGGCAAATGTAATTGCAGCTGAATTGTCACAATACATCTTTATAGGGTTTTCAATCGAGGGCATAACTCCAAGCCCTGAAACGAACTTCCTAATCCAGACGGCTTCCATTGCAGCTTCTGAAGCAGCTATGTACTCACTTTCTGTTGCAGACATCGCTATGGTACTCTGCTTCTTGCTCTTCCAATCCACAGCTCCTCCATTAATGAAAAAGACATAACCCGTCTGAGACTTCGTATCATCTTTATCACATTTCCAGGAAGCATCGCAGTAACCTGTAACACCAAGTTCTGCTTCTGGATTTCCCCCATATACTAAAAACATATCTCTTGTAGCCCTTAAGTACTTGAGAATATGTTTAACAGCAGTCCAGTGGAGTTCACCTGGATTCTGTTGATATCGACTGGTTATATTTTGAGCAAACGCCACATCAGGCCTTGTGCATCTCACCGCATACATAATAGATCCCACAACCGAAAAGCATAAGGGACTCTCTTCATGCGTGTCACCTCTGCAGGTGTTGAAGCACATGCTTTGCTACTTAAGCCATGATTCTCTTGCATTGGAAAATATCCCTTTTGGAATTTTGCATATTGAATCTCTTCAATATTTTATCAATGTAAGCACTTTGGCTTAATCCAATCAACCGCTTTGATCTATCTCTATATATCTTGATTCCCAGAATGTATGCTGCTTCTCCTAAATCCTTCATGGAAAAACATTTCCCAAGATAGGCTTTAACCTCTTTCAATCTTGGAATATTTTTACCCATGATTAATATGTCATCAACATATAGGACAAGGAAAATAACATCACTCCCATTAGCTTTGTGATATACACATGGCTCATCAAGATTGTAAGTAAACCCAAACTTTTTGATTTCTTCATCAAATCTCTTATTCCATTGTCGTGATGCTTGCTTCAATCTATAAATGGATCTTTAAAGTTTGCATACACGGTTTGGAAATTCTGGATTCACAAATGCCTCAGGCTGCGCCATATAGATGCCCACATCTAGGCGACCATTTAAGAAGACGGTTTTGACATCCATTTGCCAAATCTCATAGTCATAGTATGCAGCTATAGCTATGAGAATCCAAATGGCCCTTATGTCAGCTACTGGAGAAAAGGTCTCCTCGTAGTCAACACCATAAGTTTGAGTAAAGCCTTTAGCTACCAAACGAGCCTTATAGGTGTGTACATTTCCATCCATGTCAGTTTTCTTCTTGAAGAGCTACTTACTTCCAACTACCTTGGCATTGGGAGGAAGGTCTACTTCAATCCAGACTTCATTATCTCTCATGAATTGCATTTCCCCATTCATAACAACTTGCCATTTGTCCTTTTCAGGATCATTCATGGCAGCTCTATAATTAGGAGGTTCTCCAAGATCCCCTAATATAGTTTCCTCAACTTCTACGTTAAGACATAGAAGTTCAGGTGCTTTCACAGTCCTTACAAATCTGCGAATGCGAACAACTTCAGGTGGAGGACCCAGACTTTCAGGTTCCACAGGAAGTTTGCTAGTGTTTTCAGAAGGTAATGTATCTTCTTGATCGTCTTCCAGATCATAAATCCTCCCACTGAATTCTTGAGATATGAGATCCTTTTCAAGAAAATCTCAATACCTAGCAACAATTACTTTGTTTTCAGGTGGGTAGTAAAAGTAGTAACCCATCGTTTCCTTTGGGTATCCTACAAAGATACACTTTACAGATCTCTGTTGGAGTTTATCTGCTGAGTCACGTTTAACAAATGCCTCGCAACCCCAAACCTTTAAATAAGACAAGTTAGGAGTTTTTCCATTCCATAACTCATAAAGGTGTCTTATCAACCTTCTTGGTCGGAACCATATTCAAAATACGAATAGCAGATTCTAAGGCATAATCCTAAAAGGATAAAGGAAGAGTTGTAAGATTAAACATTGATCGCACCATGTCCAACAATGTACGATTTCTTCTCTCAGATACACCATTTTGTTGTGGAGTATATGGAGATGTGAGATGCTGGACAATTCCATTCTCAGCTAAATAATCTTTAAACTATTGACTCAGGTATTTACCACCTCTGTTGGATCGAAGAGCTTTAAACTTCTTTCCAAATTGCAATTCTACTTCTGCTTTGAAAACCTTAAATATTTCAAACACCTCATGTTTATATTTAAGTAAATAAACATATCTATAACGGCTGAAATCATCAGTAAAGGTTAAGAAGTAGCTAGCACCTTTCCTTGACACATGTCTAAGTGGTCCACACACATCAGTGTGTATTAAACCAAGTAGATCAGAAGCCCTTTCCATAAGATTATTGAAATGTTTCTTTGTCATCTTCCCAGATATACAAGATTCGCATTTATCAAATGATTCATCATTGATATCTTGTAAAAGCCCATCACGTTGCAGCTTTTCCATACGATTCTTGCCTATATGAGCAAGTCGACAATGCCAAAGATAAGATGAATCCAAAACATTCTTGATTCTCTTATTATAGATGCTATACAGTGAATTATAATTATTGGATACATTATCATTCATGTCAATTTCAAAAACACCATTCACAGCAATAGCACTAAAATAAAAAACATCATTTAAAGAAACTGAAATTTCATTGCTCGTAACAGTATGATTAAAACCAATATCCAATAAACATGAAAAGGAAACAACACCTCTAACAATAAAAGGTGCATAATGACAATTATTTAAAAACAGTACTAAGCCCAAAGGCAAAACTAATTTAAATACTCCTATAGCTTCAACAGTTGCATGTACTCTGTTACCCACGTGTAGATATTGTTCTCCATAGGCCAGTTTCCTTTCAACTCTAAACCCCTGCAGTGTATTGCAAATATGAATACCACATCCAGTATCGTATACCCAGGAATTTATTTTATGAGTTAATGAAAATAATTCAATCATGAAAAAGTCACCTGAAGTGCTGGGGTTACCAGCCTCAGCCTTCTGCTTCTTCACATGCAACTCCTCAAGGTAGAGTGGACAGTTCCTCTTCCAATGTCCTACCTCATGGCAGTGGTGGCAAGCCTGATCCTTCTTATTAGGATTCACCTTGTTCTTCTTAGGGTTATTCTTCTTGGGATTAGGTTGGTAGGCCATAACTTGTTTACCCTTGTCAACCTTTCCCTTACCCTTCTTATTCGCCTGCGGTTTTGGCTTTTGTATCCTACCTCCTTATATAGCTAATACCTGAGGAGTAGGTGCCTTCTTTGGTAAACCTTTCTCATAGTCCACAAGCATTGCAAGCAACTCTGTGACTGTCTACCCCTCGCAATGTTTGTTATAGTTTCGAACAAAACCAAAGAAATCCTTGTTCAAGGATATGTTGATTAAGTTCACACATACATTTTCCAGGTAGATGTAGTTGATCTAATGTAGTTGATCTAATGTAGTTGGTCCATGTAACTCTTCATTTCCAACACATGATCACTAACAGGTTTACCTTCACCCTGCTTGCAGCTATTTAATACATCGATCAAATCATACAATTCAACTGCATGTGGTTTCTCATAAGTATTTTGAAGTTCTTGAAGCATATCATAAGGAAAATGGTGCTCAAACTGCTTTTGCAACTTGGGAGCCATACTTTCAAGCATCAAGCATGCAACCTCATTGTACTTTTTATACTCCAGTTTCCAGGCAGCTCTGACATCCTCGGATTCAGTAGCATCTGGTTCAACAGGGCAAGGCTTATTCAAGTATTCTAGCTTATCGGACACTCTCAAGACGATCCTGAGTGACCTTTGCCTGTAGGCTGATCTCCATATGGATGCGCGAGTGAAGGCTTTTCTTCAACTTTAACTATTTTGTTTGGGACTTCTTACTCCAGCTGTTCCAAGAGTGTCCGCTAGTTGAACCGCGTCCAGTAGACTCCCTGTTTCGCTCATCCCCTTCTTTAAGGAAGAGATCGGCGACCCCAAGTTCTTTTACCCCATTCAGAAAGTCTTTTCTGCCGGACGACTCGTAGGGGCGGAGAAGGGCCCTTACTCCGTCCCTCACAGTGTATTACTATCGGCCCTACCAGACAACATCTACCTACACAAGCTCGATCAGGAGATAGGGAGGATCCAACAGAAGTACGAAATTCCGATTGTTCAGAGAATCAGGTCGGTTCTATTAAGGATAGGTCGTATTGATGACCAAGAAGACTCTGGAGAAGAAGCATCCAATGCAAAGCGGCCTTTCATTCCCTTGTTTCATCGTGGCAGCCAGTCATTGAAATTCGGGCCACTCAATTTTTCCCGTTCAAAATGATTTTTGAACGCGGAACTTAGTACAGCATTATCGGGTTGTGCCATTTCTACAGAAAAAGTTCAAATATTAGTATTCTAATAGTACAACTTTTCAAGAAAATAAAATACCCAAGGAAATATTCATATAACCATTGAATTTTCTTGAAAACTAGGATCCAAATTTCCATAATTTCACTACATCAGTTGATCTGCTAGTAATGAAAGTATAAATTATGGTAACCTGTCGAACAATAATTGGCAAACAATTTCTAATTCCTAGATCATTATGGGATTTACATTTGCCAAATTCAATTTGCAAAGTAAGCATGTTTCATCCCATCTCATGCCTTAAGTTTCTAGGTCTCACTAACAACTTAATTAAGTTGTCTAATTTAGAAACTGCAAATTCTCCATTAATGGTCTCACGCATTAACGAAAATTTACCTTGTCATTAAAATCTAGGTAAGGTCTCACTTAGGCTAAATAATAACTTCAAGTGTTTCTTATAATTAGATGGCATGAACTTAAATTTTAGGGTACTAATTTTGATGTGTCAATCAAAATGTGTACGAAGAAGCATGCACACATCTTCGTATCATAAGTTTTTCAAAACCTTTTTATTTACCAATTTTAAGCTAAGATTAAATCAACAAAGTTTTAATTGAGGTATTGGGTTCACCAATCAAAGAATTACCTACAATTATCGCCCACTATATCCTACTACTGCATGAGTCAAAAGACCCAAGTTATTCGGATAATTACCACAAAGTGGCACGTGGAATTGAGGTCAATTCACCCTTAAGATGATTTTGTACATAAAAATAGTCGTACTTGGTGGCTCCAATTTGACGCACAAAGGAGCGGAGAGACAAACATCAGCACAAGTACCAAAAAAATCGCATATCTTTTGGTTTGACAATTTAATGTCAATCCTCCTTAAACCCCTCTTATAGTTTGTCAGAACTGGGTGAGCCGTTCTTGCTATTGGTACAAAAACTCATCACTCAATTAAATGTTTATGACTTTAAGTCTTAAAAACATGTTATAAATTATAACCTTGCTAGTCTCGCCTGGGAGCAAATTACCGTGCGAAGCTTACCACTATCGGCACATAAGACTTTGCAAGATTCATAATTTATCACATCAAGTTTCACCATTATTTAGTCCATTTATTTTCTATTTAAAAATTACCTTTTTTGCTTACAACGTGTCATACAATTAAACAAAAAAACAAGTAATAATAAAAATAAACAACTAAATAACGCACATAACTTAACAATTAATTTATGTAAACAAATAGCCACATGCAAACTTTGTTTGATAAAACATATTAATAATCATTCTATGTTTAATTATGCATATATTTAACTAAGACTATCACTTACAATGGTAAGTGAGCCACATGCATCGACGTATCGATTGCGTTAGTCATAGCAAATATATACTATATTGCACATAATAGATTCATTAATATATTTAATTGATGTCTTCCCCAATTTTAGATCTATCATAAAATTACATGTGATAAAACAACTTAACAATTAATCAAACATAATCTATGACAAACATGCATGTTTCATCATGGATTAACACAAGTCACAAGATACGCAACTTAAACACATAAGCATGTTACAATTAGGGTTTCAAAACAACAAAACTATTTTTTTTTATATAAATAGGGCATCGCCCCCCCTAAAAAAATTAGGGTTTTTGATTTTTTTTAATCCCTAAAAAATCGACTAACATCAAACACAATCCAAGATTCATCTTTTATGTGTTTCGGAAATTAATTACATGTTAAAATGGCTCGTGATGCCACTATTGGTTTTAATAACATGACAAGTTCATAAATTAAACACATAATCATCATACGCATGCAGAAGCATAGGATCAATTTAACACACAAAGAATTAACCGAATTTAAATGTAAACGTACCTTTGATTCTAGCTAAACAAGAATCAACTTCAATAATCCTTCAATCAAGATCAAGAACTGGATTAACGAATTACCCCTTACCCTTTTGTAATTCAATCCAAGATATTAACTATAATGAGTTAATACCACGTTCTTGTACACACGTACTATAACCGAATTAACGTGATTGCTAGATCAAGAAAACACAAAACGTTTGTTTTATAAAACAAACCGATTGACCACTAAGAGGATGTTTGTTCGATCGGCCTCACCAAGAAAGAAAAGAGAAGAAGTTTAGGATTATAGCTAGTGCACAAGAGGTACTAAACAAATAACCCTAAGCCTTGTATCTATAGTTTAGAAGGCTTGGAAGACAAGTTGGAATGGGATTGGGTTTCCCCAAGCCTATGCCGATCGGCCAAACCGCCTTAGGGGCTTTCGGAACTTTTCCGACTTCTATTTTTCACTCCAGTCCTTTACTTAATCATTTAACGGTCGTTAGTCAATTGTCGTTAACTAATTAACGTCCGTTAGTTGTTATTTTGTGTTTTATAATTAAATATATAACGTTTTATATATTAATTATTATTCATTAATTCTTCATACGTAAAGTGTGCAATCCCGTGGTTTCGAGTTCGATTCTAGACATACACATATTAATATTTGTCCACAAAACTAACAAATCGAATATGGCAAGTATTCTACATGAAATATATTTTGAATGCATCTTTTGGTTGTTTGAGTAAACTTATTTATACAGTTTGTTAGTTTTCAATATTAGCAAAACACAATTAGCTAAAAACTTACCGTTGCGAATTTTGATCAAATTTGTAAGTAAATGAATAAAGCGAAACAACAAGAGCATGATGACATTTTATCTTTTGCTTATAATAGCCATACATCAAAAGATATTAAGCAAAACATACATAACAAAGTTGATTAGAACATCTTAGCATGGACCACCAATTTCGATCTCTAAGTTTGAGGTTCGGGCTTTTACAATCCTACATGTCGAAACTTCAAACTATTTGGAACTTCTGAATCCCATTCTAAAAGATTGAGGTAACAAACACGCCAATATAATCAAAACGATTAAGAATTTCATTTTGCAACTCTCTAAAGGTGATATAAATACTTGAAAATAACTTTTTTTTGCTACTCTATACTAGTGAAGCTACTATATATACTAGACAAAATTCATGGCAGTTGCATATTTTCATGGCCGTTGTGTATTTCATAGCCGTTACGTATTTTATAGCCGTTATGTATTTTGTAGCCGTTGTGTAAGTTATAGCCGTTGCGTATAGAGAAGTATTTGTCATAAAATTCCTATTAAGAATTTTACAAAATGAGTAAATTGTTTAAATACTTTCATACTACAATAAAAGAAAACATTTAATAATTTAGATTTTTTGTAACAAAAAACCATACACATATACGGAACCACTAATTTATGTATGATCTTAGTCATAAATAACCTAAGTCCTAAATATCAACTTGGTTTTGTAGTGTGAAAAACTAGTTGTCAGTATAAACCCTTGATAGCATTAACACTTTAGCTAGAATTATGTCATAAATATATAGTCAATTTTAACACCATATGTTTTAGAGCATCTTTATAATGTTAAATTTTTTGAAAAAAAGACTAGCTTTGAAACTCGTGCACGCACAGAATTTGAGCATATAGTATAACATGTTATAATATTTTAATAACTTTGTTTAAAGTTTAACATTGTACAATTCATAACTTCATGACTTTGTAATGTTTAGATTTTTTTAAAACATTATATTAATTTTGTAACACTTATATAGTCATAATACCCATGCACGCACGAGTTTTAACTAAATTTTGTTCATTATGTATTAATATCGGTTAATATTTTGTATAGATTTTTGTTGCGGATTTGACTTTGTTTAATGTCACACCCTGAATTTACCTGTTAATGGCAGCGGATATGAATACCTTGGTGTGACTTTCATGGCGTCTCATACAATGGATATATTGAACGACCTAAAGTGCCGTTTTGAAAATACACGTTTGATCATAAATAAAATCAGAGTTTACAAAACATAGGTCCCAAATGATGTTGCAAGTTTATATACAAAACCATAGTAGATCAAACGTTTACATAAGTGCATGAAAATAAGGGATGCAAGTCGACCCCGCAACTCCAAAATAGCCAAATGCATGTCCACACGCTAGCTAATTACCTGAAAATACATTGCTAAAAACGGTCAACATAAAGTTGGTGAGAGATCATAGGTTTAAAAAAAATGAAGGTATACGATAGCCACAAGTATAAAGTGTATGACATAAGTCACATAAAAATGGTGTACAATAGACTTAAGCTCATGACCCCGAAACTATGACTGAATCTATGGTGCCCCTCAGAGTGTTTTGCCAGGCACTCTAATAAAAAGACATGAAATGCATCCGCTATCGGTTGTTGGTCAAAGCCAACACGGATGGAGGCGTCACCCTTGATAGATCTATCCACTCACTCTCGCTTACAGGTAAATTAACGGTTCATGATATAGGGGACTTTCATATGGCAACAAGGTAACTTAATCTATGTACAAGGAATTTGATACTAGGGCTCGCATATAAAAATGGTTGCAATGTATTCTCCCCCGTGGGATTTGAAATGAAATAATAAATTGAAAAACGGGGCTATGAAAACTCACCTCAAGTGATGGTACAACAATGCTATGAGTATGTGATGAACGGGAACAACAAGGCGCGTACACTAGCCGCTACCTATCATGAATGAGCATAATCTACTTAGATTATGAGGCAATGTAGTGCATGTACATGTATATGTAACCTATACCACTCGTACTTTGAAAATAATAGTTATCGTTAATATGTAAAGTTCTTCCAAAACTTGATATAAATATGTTAACTTGTTTCGTCAAAACTAGTCATGTAATAAAGTGTATAAAACGTTCGTGTTAGTATCGGCGTTTTGAAAACATGAAATGTAATATGATAGTCGTGTTAATAAGTCTTTGATCGTACGTGTTCCAACGGGTAAGAATTTCGGTTCTCCATAGTCGTTACGTGAAAAATATAGTTTCTAGTACGTAAACATTTTCTAGTTAAAAAGCTGTCAAAATGAAAGGTATATTATCGATGTTTAAACGCGTGTATCTTGTTCGTTATTAGCTCGTTTTCGACGTTCTTTATATCCGTGGTTTCGTATAAACATGTACTAATATATTTTCAGTAGCCCGGGTCATCTAGGTCGCGTTAAACGCCTCAGTTTGTCCGTCGAAAGTCGTGTAACAGCATGTTAGTTTCTGAAAATTAGTTTTCGTCGTTAAACTTTGAAAAATCATATCTCCTTCGTTATTAACTCGTTTTTATCCCCGTTTTCGGCCACGGCTTCGTCTCGGAATGTATTTTCTAAATATTTGGCCAAAAATTATCTCACACCTACTGATTTTCCCACGTTTCACTTTTAAGGACAGAATGTTTTATATACTAGTTAAAACTTGATTTTTTTTAGTTACTAACTTGTCCAAAAATGTCACAAACAACAACCAATCATTCTAAAACTTACCATATATCTTTTTAAGGTGTCAAGGGTCCTAAACATCATCATCCATGTAAATCTAACAAGGATCTAAGTATATAACACTTCTAGGGCTCATAACTTGTAAAAAATTATAAAGAGTGGTATAACTAACATATACTTGTAAATCTTCTACAAAAATTATATAAACATGATATTAACTTGGAAAAATTATGAAAATGAGTTTTGACAACTTACTTGAAAGATTAGTGAGCAAATGAGGAAGAAAACTTAAGAAATCCTTTGAGTTTGTATTTCAAAACCCTTGAAGGACTACTAGTAGAACTTGTTTATGTAATGAGCTTGTAAAATTTGTGATCCTTGCTTGTGTTTCTTGTGTAGGCCGAGCACCAAGAGGGGGAGGGAGAAGAGAGAAACTTGCTAGTTTACTTGAAGATTATGTGTGAAAATGAAGTGAAAAATGAGGTTAACTATTATATAGTGGACAAGATTTAGTAGGCATTAAATGAGAAGTGATAAGTTGCTATTTTTGAGGGTGTTGGGGGGGGGGGGGTGAGGCCGGCGCAACAAGGAGAAAAAGGGGGGGGGGGCCTCCTTGGTTAGTTCCATGTAATGATTATATAAGATAAGTATGTTTATTTAGTGTAGTTTGTAAGTAGTTTAAGTGTAATCGGGTACCGTGTTTGCTAGAAATAAATTTTAACGGAGTTAGTCGGGACTTGACGAAGTCATAAAAATTACAAAAATATGTTGGGTACAAACATTGGGTGTTCGGGTAATTATTGTTTAGTTTTTACAAAAACCGTCGTAATTATATTAAATGTACGATATAAATTAAATAAATTCGCAAAATACCGGGTAAATGAATTTTATAATTTTCTTGATGTTAAAATGAGTATAAAATATATCGGGACCATCGTGGGGATTGTCGGACGTGTTAGTCACATTTATTGATCGCGCGTTAACGTTTTAATTAAAAGTAATTATACGTAAAACGTCAAATGTAACAAAAATATTAATTTGATAAACCTACGAGTGGAATAGTATGAAAATGTAAATATGATGATATGCAGACTATTACTAGTCCGAATGCAATGATCCTACTGATGATGCATAAATTTTGCAGCTAAACCAAACCGGTTACGCTGAAATGAATGATGAATGATGGACATGAATGGTGATTTGTCGAGGTTAGGAAAGTGACCTGAAATTACGGGTTGTGACAGTCGCCCCTCCAAAAGGGAATTCAGTCCCTGAATTCAATTGTTGTTGGTTTCAGAAGCAGGCTCGGGAAATAGGTGTGGATACTTGCGTCGCATTTGGTCTTCTCGTTCCCAAGTAAACTCGGGTCCTCTTCGAGAATTCCAGCGAACCTTCACGATAGGAATTCGACTCTGCTTCAATTGCTTGACCTCACGGTCCATGTTTTCTACAGGTTCTTCCACGAAATTAAGCTTGTCATCTAGTTGAATTTCTTCAAGTGGAATAACGGACGACTCGTCGGAAAGACACTTCTTGAGGTTTGAAACATGAAATGTGTTATGAACGTTGCTGAGTTCTGGCGGAAGTTCAAGTTTGTAGGCCACCAGACCAACCCTTTCTATGATCTTGAATGGCCCAATGTATCTCGGGTTTAGCTTCCCGCGTTTCCCAAATCGGATCACGCCCTTCCAAGGCGAAACCTTCAACATGACTTTATCTCCAACTTGAAATTCCAATGGTTTGCGTCGGACATCTGCATAGCTTTTCTGTCGACTTCTAGCTGTTTCGAGCCTTTCTCGAATTTTAAAAATCTTCTCGGTTGTATCTCGTACCATCTCTGGTCCAGTACATTGTACATCACCGACTTCGGCCCAACAGACCGGTGAACGACACTTACGACCATAAAGTGCCTCAAATGGTGCGGCTTTGATGCTCGAATGGTAGCTGTTGTTGTAAGAAAATTCGATCAATGGCAAATGGTTAGCCCAACCATTTCCAAAATCAATCACACACGCTCTAAGCATGTCTTCTAGTGTCTGAATCGTTCTTTCACTCTGACCATCAGTCTGAGGATGGTAAGCAGTGCTCATGTCTAACTTGGATCCAAAGGAATCTTGTAACGACTTCCAAAAGTTCGATGTAAAACGGCTATCTTTGTCAGATATGATGGAAACTGGTGCTCCATGTCTTGAGATTATCTCCTTGACATAAAGTCTAGCGAGTTGGTCCATGGAATAAGTCTCTCTAATCGGTATGAAATGGGCTGATTTGGTGAGACGATCTACTATAACCCAAATAGCGTCGAATCCACCTGAAGTCTTAGGAAGTTTAGTGACAAAGTCCATTGTAATACGCTCCCATTTCCATTGAGGAATCTCTGGCTGTTGAAGTAACCCTGACGGTTTCTGATTCTCGGCTTTCACTTTAGCACACGTAAGACATTTGCTAACATACCTCGCTATCTCTGCTTTCATATCGGGCCACCAATAAAGTTGCTTGAGATCCTGATACATCTTATCAGAACCTGGATGAATAGAGTACTTCGACTTGTGCGACTCATGCATAATCAACTCTCGTACTCCACCATAAAGGGGTATCCAACTTCTGTCCTTGAAGCATAACACTCCATCGGACCTCTTTACAAAACCATTCTTGTTCTCGGGCATACCATAAATCTTCTCGTGTGGTCGGTTTTCTTCTTTGAGTGCTTCAATCTGAGCCTCTAAGATCTTTGATGGTAAAGGTGAAATAATTGTCATTCCCAATGACCTGACCCTCAAAGGTTTGGGTCGTTCTTTCCTGCTAAGAGCGTCAGCTACAACATTAGCTTTTCCCGGGTGATATTGGATCTCACAATCGTAGTCACTAAGCAACTCTAGCCAACGACGTTGCCTCATATTGAGTTCCTTCTGATCAAGTATATGCTGTAAGCTCTTGTGATCGGTATATACCACACACTTGGTGCCATAAAGATAGTGCCTCCAAATCTTGAGTGCGAAAACTACAGCACCCAATTCCAAATCGTGTGTAGTGCAATTCTTCTCGTGTTTCTTAAGCTGACGTGACGCATAAGCAATCACTTTCTCGTTCTGCATTAACACGGCTCCAAGCCCTTTGTGTGATGCATCGCAATATACCACAAAATTTTCAATTCCTTCTGGTAGTGCTAAAATCGGCGCGCTACAAAGCTTCTGTTTCAACAACTGAAATGCGGACTCTTGCTTATCTCCCCATTCGTACTTCTGGTTCTTCTGTGTCAACTTGGTCAGCGGCTTAGCTATCTTAGAAAACCCTTCAATGAACCTCCTGTAATATCCGGCAAGTCCTAAAAATTGGCGAATTTCTGTTGGAGACTTGGGCGTAGCCCAATCTTTAACTGCCTCAATCTTTGCTGGATCAACTTGTAGTCCTTGGCTATCAATGACATGACCAAGAAATTGAACCCTTCGTATCCAAAAATCACACTTAGAAAATTTGGCATACAATTGCTCCTTCTTGAGCAGTTCTAGAATCGTTCTGAGGTGTTCTTCATGCTCTTGCTTACTCTTGGAATAAATTAAGATGTCGTCGATGAATACAATCACAAACTTATCAAGATACGGCTTACACACCCTATTCATGAGGTCCATGAATACCGCAGGTGCGTTAGTTAATCCGAACGGCATCACTTGAAACTCATAGTGTCCATAACGTGTTCTAAATGCGGTCTTCGGGATATCCTCCTCCCGAACTCTAAGCTGATGGTAACCGGATCTCAAATCAATCTTGGAGTAATAACTAGAACCTTGCAACTGGTCGAACAAATCGTCAATCCTAGGGAGTGGATAACGATTCTTCACCGTCAACTTGTTCAGTTCTCGGTAGTCAATGCACATCCTGAAAGACCCATCTTTCTTCTTCACAAACAAAACCGGTGCTCCCCAAGGCGAGGAACTCGGTCTAATGAATCCCTTGTCCAGTAATTCTTGTAATTGGTTCGACAACTCTTGCATTTCGGAAGGCGCTAAACGATACGGTGCTCTTGCAACAGGTGCGGCTCGTGGCACTAAGTCGATCTGAAACTCAACTTGACGCGTAGGTGGTAGTCCAGGTAATTCTTCTGGAAAAACCTCGGGAAAGTCCTTAACAATTGGCACATCCCCAAGTCGTTTCTCATCCGACTTCTTCTCAGTAATGTGAGCCAAAAATGCATAACAACCCTTCTTGATGTACTTCGCGGTCTTGATGCATGATATGATACTAAGTCTAGTTCCGCTTCGCTCTCCCCGAACAACTAATGTCTCCCCATCATAAGGAAGATGAACAACCTTCTCATCACAAATAATTTTTGCACGGTGACGGGACAACCAATCCATGCCGATGACAATGTCAAAACTACCAAGTTCTACGGGCATGAGATCTATGTTGAATGGATGATTAAGGAAATTGATGGTGCAATTACGGAGAACTGTATTGGTGCTAACTAAAGACCCATTAGCTAGTTCAACTTGAAATGAAATGTCTAGTGCGGTTGGTGTAATGTTGAGTAAAGGTGCAAACGTAAGTGAAACGAAACTTCTATCGGCTCCCGAATCAAATAAAATAGAAGCATAACGATTATTGACAAGGAACGTACCCGTGACAACCTTCGGGTCTTCGCGGACATCATCTCCACCCATGACGTAAGCTCTCCCTCGAGCTATTCCGCCTTGATTCCTTACCTTCGGGCAATTGTTCCTAAAGTGTCCCACTTCTCCACAACCATAACACGTTGGCGGTGGATTCTGATTGTTTCCCCCAGGAGCAGACCTACATCCATTAGCTTGATGACCAACTTTCCACAATTTTGACAAGGCCTAGGGCAATCTCCCGGGTTATGATGCGTTTGGCACTTGTTACACTTTGGTAGAGTACCGGAGTAACCTTTCTTTTCTGTCGGACCTGCAGCATAGGCCTTTGCAGTCTCTTGCCTCTTGGGTGGTGGTTGGTTGGCGTTGTTACCTTGGTTGTTATCCCATTTCCTTTTGTTGTTGTTGTTATGGTTGGTGTTGTTTCGGTTATTGGAGTAGTTGTTGTTGTTCCGGTAATTGTTGGTGTTATTGTTGTTGTTACGGTTTCGGTTGGAGTTATTGTTGTTGTTGTTGTTGGCGGGTGTCACTTTCTTCAGAACTTGAGCTATGAGCTTTTGAGACATCCTGATTGCCTCATCAAGAGTTTGCGGATCAAAAGAAATCACATCACCACGGATGTTTTCGGGCAAGCCACCAATGAAATTCTCAACCAATTTTTCATTATCAGGCACCATAGATGGGCATAGAGCGGCTAACTCTTGGTACCTCCTAATATAAGTCTCGATATCATTCCCCACGGTTACCAGATCATAAAACTCTATCTCTAACTTCTTCACTTCAGTTCGTGGGCAAAACTTCTTAGTCACTAGCTTCTTGAATTCATCCCACGTGATCTTGTAAGCATTCTCCATCCCTATGGGCTTCGCGTAAGAGTTCCACCATGATAAGGCTTGATCACGGAGTGTACTAACGGCAAACTTTACCTTGGAATCATCCGGACAGTTGCATAAGATAAACACGGATTCGGTATGTTCGAACCATCGAACCATGGCAGTAGCCCCTTCAGTACCCTTATACAAAGTAGGATCTCCACTCTTGAAATCCTTGTACGTACATTTCTTTCCATTAGTCCCGTTGCTAGCTTCTCCCGATGTCCCTATCTGAGAAGCATTTTCGGCAGCTTTTGCGGCAACAGCGGCTCTTTCAATCTCTAGAGCTTCGGCTATACTATCCCTAACGAGCTTCCTGATAGCAGCTTGAGTCATATCTGGGGTAGCCGTTGCAGCAGCCTTGGCTCTTGTTTTCCTAGGTGCCATAATTCTGGTACATCACAACAGAATACATCAACAACAATCATACTAGAAATGATTATCGCACAAAATATATACAACCACAACCTGTATATATTTTTCCACAACGAGTATAAATATAAACACAACATGTATAAATACAACCACGACATGTATAAATACAATGAAATCACGATGAGAACAACCACAACATGAAATTTCATAGAATAATCACAACACATGAATATCATACATGAAAATTTCGGCCTACGTGGACCGATATCATATTAGCACAACCAAATCCTACATAGTAGAGTCATACTTGATACATTTGTTTGTACTACAACCAAAAGACAACAAGTTCATAACTATGTCCCACACCCGGGACTAGGATAATAACAGTACAAGCTACATGATAAAGTCTAACACTAAGCACTCCCTGGTGCTCCACCTGGTCCACCTGGTCCACGCCTCCAAAGTTTGACCACTTTGGACATGGAAATAGCAACCTTCTCCAGCTGCTCCACTCGCAACTGAAGATCGGTCTCTCTGCTCTGTGATGCAGTCAAAGCAGCTCTAACTGATGTCAACTCAATAGCCTGGCGGCGTAGCTCCTCCTGAGTCTGTTCGGCTCTGTCCCGAATCTCGGGTAACTCATCCCTCAACTGGTCTATCAACTCCTGATGCGCTAGCTGACGTGTCTCCAGTCCATGATAAGACACATCAATAGAAACTCTACCCTGTACCAAATCCTCTACATCCTCCTCAACCACATCTAGTCGAGGCGCAAGGATCTCATCTACTCGGTAACTCAATCTAGCTAACTGCCCTGCTGATCAGTCAGTTGGGCATCCAAGGTAAGAGCAGTGGGTACCCTCGCGGCAGCAGCCCGCGAGCTCTCTCCAATGTGGTAATGTGTAGGTGGTGGTAAATCTGAAATCTGAGTAGTGGGTAAGGCTGGGGTAGTGCATCTTGCACGCTTTTTAGGCGGCAAAGATAGAGCAGGTGAAGGAGTAGTAGCAGGTGTAGTAGTGGGTAAATCTGATGATGGTGGTAGTGTAGGAATGTCTGGTGTCCTGAATGTAGTGGTAACACGACGTACGCTCTTACGAGCACCAATGATCGTCTTGCGACGAGGAAACATAAGAACAGGTTCGGCGGGAACTGATGAAGTATGGGATGATGACTCTGTGAGAGCATGGGTGACAATAGGTGGTGCAATGGGTGAAATCTGAGGAGTAGGAGCAACCTCATCCTCGTAGAAAGCCTCGGTATCCTGTGTCAAAGGTGGTGAAAGTGGTGCAGGCTGAACAGGTGTAACCATGGGTATAGTGGAAGACATAGCGTCCTCAATGTCCACATCGGAAAGTATGATAATTGGGCGGGAGTTAGAAGACATATCTCTGGGGAAACAATGCAAAATGAAATGAATAACTCATGTAATGAAACTCATAAATAATAAATATGCACTTATGATGAAATGATGAGACGCTACCGTTGGGGTAGTTATAGTCTAGGGTATGAGGACAGCCTAGTTCGCTATAACCATTGCTCTGGTACCAATCTGTCACACCCTGAATTTACCTGTTAATGGCAGCGGATATGAATACCTTGGTGTGACTTTCATGGCGTCTCATACAATGGATATATTGAACGACCTAAAGTGCCGTTTTGAAAATACACGTTTGATCATAAATAAAATCAGAGTTTACAAAACATAGGTCCCAAATGATGTTGCAAGTTTATATAACAAAACCATAGTAGATCAAACGTTTACATAAGTGCATGAAAATAAGGGATGCAAGTCGACCCCGCGACTCCAAAATAGCCAAATGCATGTCCACACGCTAGCTAATTACCTGAAAATACATTGCTAAAAACGGTCAACATAAAGTTGGTGAGAGATCATAGGTTTAAAAAAAATGAAGGTATACGATAGCCACAAGTATAAAGTGTATGACATAAGTCACATAAAAATGGTGTACAATAGACTTAAGCTCATGACCCCGAAACTATGACTGAATCTATGGTGCCCCTCAGAGTGTTTTGCCAGGCACTCTAATAAAAAGACATGAAATGCATCCGCTATCGGTTGTTGGTCAAAGCCAACACGGATGGAGGCGTCACCCTCGATAGATCTATCCACTCACTCTCGCTTACAGGTAAATTAACGGTTCATGATATAGGGGACTTTCATATGGCAACAAGGTAACTTAATCTATG
This sequence comes from Artemisia tridentata subsp. tridentata, assembly GCA_021014915.2. Lineage (NCBI taxonomy): Eukaryota > Viridiplantae > Streptophyta > Magnoliopsida > Asterales > Asteraceae > Artemisia > Artemisia tridentata. The sequence goes on along the minus strand of CP139505.1, from coordinate 5,747,137 downwards.
TACAAGGAATTTGATACTAGGGCTCGCATATAAAAATGGTTGCAATGTATTCTCCCCCGTGGGATTTGAAATGAAATAATAAATTGAAAAACGGGGCTATGAAAACTCACCTCAAGTGATGGTACAACAATGCTATGAGTATGTGATGAACGGGAACAACAAGGCGCGTACACTAGCCGCTACCTATCATGAATGAGCATAATCTACTTAGATTATGAGGCAATGTAGTGCATGTACATGTATATGTAACCTATACCACTCGTACTTTGAAAATAATAGTTATCGTTAATATGTAAAGTTCTTCCAAAACTTGATATAAATATGTTAACTTGTTTCGTCAAAACTAGTCATGTAATAAAGTGTATAAAACGTTCGTGTTAGTATCGGCGTTTTGAAAACATGAAATGTAATATGATAGTCGTGTTAATAAGTCTTTGATCGTACGTGTTCCAACGGGTAAGAATTTCGGTTCTCCATAGTCGTTACGTGAAAAATATAGTTTCTAGTACGTAAACATTTTCTAGTTAAAAAGCTGTCAAAATGAAAGGTATATTATCGATGTTTAAACGCGTGTATCTTGTTCGTTATTAGCTCGTTTTCGACGTTCTTTATATCCGTGGTTTCGTATAAACATGTACTAATATATTTTCAGTAGCCCGGGTCATCTAGGTCGCGTTAAACGCCTCAGTTTGTCCGTCGAAAGTCGTGTAACAGCATGTTAGTTTCTGAAAATTAGTTTTCGTCGTTAAACTTTGAAAAATCATATCTCCTTCGTTATTAACTCGTTTTTATCCCCGTTTTCGGCCACGGCTTCGTCTCGGAATGTATTTTCTAAATATTTGGCCAAAAATTATCTCACACCTACTGATTTTCCCACGTTTCACTTTTAAGGACAGAATGTTTTATATACTAGTTAAAACTTGATTTTTTTTAGTTACTAACTTGTCCAAAAATGTCACAAACAACAACCAATCATTCTAAAACTTACCATATATCTTTTTAAGGTGTCAAGGGTCCTAAACATCATCATCCATGTAAATCTAACAAGGATCTAAGTATATAACACTTCTAGGGCTCATAACTTGTAAAAAATTATAAAGAGTGGTATAACTAACATATACTTGTAAATCTTCTACAAAAATTATATAAACATGATATTAACTTGGAAAAATTATGAAAATGAGTTTTGACAACTTACTTGAAAGATTAGTGAGCAAATGAGGAAGAAAACTTAAGAAATCCTTTGAGTTTGTATTTCAAAACCCTTGAAGGACTACTAGTAGAACTTGTTTATGTAATGAGCTTGTAAAATTTGTGATCCTTGCTTGTGTTTCTTGTGTAGGCCGAGCACCAAGAGGGGGAGGGAGAGAGAGAGAAACTTGCTAGTTTACTTGAAGATTATGTGTGAAAATGAAGTGAAAAATGAGGTTAACTATTATATAGTGGACAAGATTTAGTAGGCATTAAATGAGAAGTGATAAGTTGCTATTTTTGAGGGTGTTGGGGGGGGGGGGGGGGGGTGAGGCCGGCGCAACAAGGAGAAAAAGGGGGGGGGGCCCTCCTTGGTTAGTTCCATGTAATGATTATATAAGATAAGTATGTTTATTTAGTGTAGTTTGTAAGTAGTTTAAGTGTAATCGGGTACCGTGTTTGCTAGAAATAAATTTTAACGGAGTTAGTCGGGACTTGACGAAGTCATAAAAATTACAAAAATATGTTGGGTACAAACATTGGGTGTTCGGGTAATTATTGTTTAGTTTTTACAAAAACCGTCGTAATTATATTAAATGTACGATATAAATTAAATAAATTCGCAAAATACCGGGTAAATGAATTTTATAATTTTCTTGATGTTAAAATGAGTATAAAATATATCGGGACCATCGTGGGGATTGTCGGACGTGTTAGTCACATTTATTGATCGCGCGTTAACGTTTTAATTAAAAGTAATTATACGTAAAACGTCAAATGTAACAAAAATATTAATTTGATAAACCTACGAGTGGAATAGTATGAAAATGTAAATATGATGATATGCAGACTATTACTAGTCCGAATGCAATGATCCTACTGATGATGCATAAATTTTGCAGCTAAACCAAACCGGTTACGCTGAAATGAATGATGAATGATGGACATGAATGGTGATTTGTCGAGGTTAGGAAAGTGACCTGAAATTACGGGTTGTGACATTTAAATTGCATGCTTTTTAGGTTGAGATTGTTTAAATTTAAATATTTATATCATGTTTTACATTCTATAAATCATACATAATTTTTAATAGTTTGACCACGTGTCAAAACAGAGTAATCTGATTTGTCCGAAAAAGTTTTCAATAAGATTGCTTTAGCAAAATTGCCCAGAAATAATGTAATTATTATTTTATTATATAAAAGATTATGAAATTGTTATGTCATATTATTATATTGATTCAGAAATATCTCATTCTTATTCATATTTAATACAATACTATCCAAATTTTACTGTTTATAAGGCTTTAAAAGACACGTGTTCAAAATTTGGTCTTTATTGTATAAATGATTTAGGTTTGTGGTTTTAATGAATCATTAAGCATTGTTTATTTTTAAATGACACGTGGTTAAGCCCATTTAAAGCCTTATGAGCAGTAAAATTTGGTCTGTATTGTATAAATTAAGAATAAGAATGAGACATATATGAATCAATATAATAATACGACATAACAATTTCATAATCTTTTATATAATAAAAGAATTACATCATTTTTGAGCAATTTGCCAAAAAAATCTTATTGAAATTTCTTTTGGACAAATCATGTTACTCTATTTTGACGCGTGGTCAAAATAGTAAATTTTCGAATCATTTATAAAATGTGCTAAAACATGATACGTATATTTAAATTTAAACAATATCAACCTAAATGACATGTCAATTAAACAAAGTCAAATTCTTCGTGCAACAAAAATCTATACAAATTATTAATTGATATTAACACATAATAAAAAAAATTTGTTAAAACATATTAAATTTCAAAACAAAGTTATTAAAATATTATCACCTGTTATGCTATCTGCTTAAACTCTGTACGTGCTCGGGTTCCAAAACTAGTCTTTTTTTTCAAAAGGTTTAACATTACACAGATGCTCTAAAACACATGGTGTTAAAATTGACTATATAATTATGACATAATTCTAATTTTGCGTCTTTCTTATCTTCCTAATCTATAAGAAGAATTGTATTTTTATGTTCAATTCTTAGTTAAAAAAAAAAAAAAAAAATCAAAGTTAAGGGATGATTATCTTATTTTAACTGTGTATTATTCATCACGTTGTTCTTTTGCAAGAGTATTAAGCAACTATTTAGCTAATATGTTAATGCTATCACGGGTTTATAGTGACAACTAGTTTTTCACACTACAAAATCAAGTTGACATTTAGGACTTAGACTATTTATGATTAGCATTATACATAAATTAGTGGTTCCATAAACAATATGTATGATTTTTGGTTAAAAAAATCTAAATCATTAAATGTTTTCTTTTATTGTAGTATGAAAGTAATTGAACCATTTACTCGTTTTGTAAAATTCTTAATAGGAATTTTATAACGAATACTTTTCTATACGCAATGGCTATAACATACGCAACGACTATAAAATACGCAACGGCTATGAAATACGCAACGGCCATGAAAATATGCAACGACCATGAATTGTGTCTAGTATATATATAGTAGCTTCACTAGTATAGAGTAGCAAAAAAAAGTTATTTTCAAGTATTTATATCACCTTTTAGAGAGTTGCAAAATGAAGTTCTTAATCGTTTTGATCATATTGGCGTGTCTGTTACCTCAATATTTTAGAATGGGATTCAGAAACTCCAAATTGTTTGAAGATTCGACATGTAAGATTGTAAAAGCACAAACCACAAACTTCAAGATCGAAATTGGTGGTCCAAACTTAGATGTTCTAATCAACTTTGTAATATATGTTTTGCTGAATATCTTTTGATGTATGGCTATTGTAAGCAAAACGTAAATGTCATCATTCTCTTGTTGTTTCACATTATTAATTTACCTACAAATTTGATCAAAATTCGCAACGGTAAGTTTTAGCTAATTGTGTTTTGCTAACATTGAAATCTAATAAATTGTATAAATAAGCTTACTCAAACACCCGAAAGATAGTAGAATATTTGCCATATTCGATTATCCAATCACCGTCGCATCAACTTCCAGCTTTCACCTTTATTATGCTTATCTTGTAGAAGGTTTTTGACGACACACACATCTTTAGCTGTTAAGCTATAACATGCTTGGATACTCAAAATAACATATTGTCAATCTTTTTAGCTATAGTTGTTAAGCTATAAGATGATCAAATGTTCAAAATGCCCTTTATGAGATGTTTTTCTTTATAATAACTAAAGTTTATAGTGTGTGTTATAGTTAATTTGAATTGCTTATGTTTTATCAAATCAATATCTATGGCACTAGATATTCCAAACCCTCTTAAAATGCTTATTGATGACGTATAGTCCGCATTCGGGTCACGAACCCGACCAATACTCAAGCCCGTCACGCGTGGGCTATCACGATAAAGATTTGGGCGTACAACGGCCCAAATCCGAAATCTATTATTGGCCTTGATATAGAATCTCTTATTTACGGGATAAGGATCAATGGACCAAAGAAGGCGGGATACGCCGAAGGGTAAGGAATACGAAACCAACAAGGATTTCGTGTGTATATAAAGGGCATCTCGGCTCTCATTAAAGGTATTATATCATAACCCTAACTCTTCACTAAAACCCTAAAACCGATTACTTACTCTCACGCCAGAGGATAATCGTGGGAGACAATCCCACGATAAGCCTAATGGTGTTTTTTGTTCTCTTAGTGCGCAGGTCTCAAGCATTAAGATCCAATTGATACGGGAATAGGAATCCAAACAAGGAACGCCCAACTTTTGTATCAACAAGTGGCGCCATCCGTGGGACCAGACACTAAGAACTCTACTAAGAACTAGAATGACAAAGCACGGAAACCTAAACCAGCGGACTCCTCAGGCGAAGAAAACGCATGACAACCTACAGGTGAAGAAGCAGCAAAGTGATTCAGCCCCTAAGCAGGCCTCTGGAACAACCAGTGCGCCCAGAAACCAAGGATCAGGCTCAGATCTGGTCTTTACTACAGTAGGACCGCTCACAAGGACTACCCATGCTACTACGACAACCACTAGCGCGGAAGATCTACAGCGCACCTCTCTCACCATGCCAGAATTAGACCTCACTGAGCCGCCAAATGCGCCTATTCGAAACAAGGGTCCTGATTTGGAAACAGACATCCTCGCTCTAGAAGGAGTCACGCCTGAACTAGCGCCAAGTGATTTCGTATCTCAAAACTATGAAACCTTGGCTGCGCTTATGCGAGAGGAAGCGAAAAAGAGGTCAAGCCAAAGTCTGCAAGCCCGGCTCAACTTCGACCCTGAGCATGAAGCATCCCCACCGCGTTACCGAAAGGAAAGGCGCGAGAAGGATAGCCGCCGACACCCAGTGTTTACTAGGATCGGAAGGAAAGTTGTGGATGATGAAGCAGCCGACTTACAGTATCGGGAGGAGCATGAAGACGATGGACGGCGCACCAATGTCCACACTAGGCTTGGCAGTCGCAGGATTCACGATAGACTTGGGCGACGGTGCTCCCCAAGCGAAAGCCCTTCAAGCTCGGATTCCGAGGATAGTCGGCGCAAGCGCCGCAAAAGAGTAAGCTCATCCTCAAGTGACTCCTCGGACAACGAGGACGAAGAAACAGGACACTGGAAGTCCAGGAGAAGATACCGCGACCAGGAGGACGAAGATATGTCTCGTCCCTGGCGCCGCCAAAAGGTTGACGCATTCACTCGGCGCATCAGTGATTTTTCAGAAGATAAGAGAAGGCGCATGCCCGCTAATGTTAAAACTTATGATGGGACAGATGATCCTGACGACCACCTAAAAATTTTCGAATCAGCAGCTACCATCGAAAATTGGCCACAACCTGTGTGGTGCCACATGTTTAATTCTACATTAGTAGGGAATGCGCGAAACTGGTTTAGTAAGCTTCCACGTAGAAGCATCGATGGGTTTGAAGAGTTGCGGAAGGCGTTTCGTTTGAACTTTACTCAGAGGAAGAAGTGCGCCAAGAACCCTGTCGAACTCGCTAGGGTAAAACAGCGCCAAGGGGAATCCACAAGCGCTTATGTGGAGCGCTATAAAGACGAATGCATACATGTCAAGGCATGCCCCGAAATACTAAAGATCTCAGGGTTTATGAACGGAATCAATAACCCAGAACTTATCAAAAAGTTAAATGATAGGGTTCCCCAAACCTTTGACGAGCTTATGAAGCGCACGAGGTCCTTCATCCAAGGAGAAGCCGCCGCTGCGGATAGTAAGAAAGGCTACTCAAACTATAGGTCACAAGAACAGCCCAGGAGACAATCCAATGACCAGAGTAGCAATCGTAACAAAAGCTACCGCAGTCAGGGGGCGGACGAGAGAATGACAAGTATACCCTACTAACGAAGACTCCAAAGGAGATATTTGCTACGGAAGGCGCGAACTTTCCAAGACCCCCACCGATGCGCACCCCAGAAGATCGGCGCGTAGGGAACGGATACTGCGAGTATCATGGACAGAAGGGCCATACCACCAATGAGTGTGTCCAATTGCGCCAACTAATTGATAAGCTAGTAAAAGAAGGCAGATTGGACCATCTAGTTAAGAACATCAAGGATGGGAAAGACAAACAGAAGACCGGGGGCAAGAAAGAAGCACCTAAGGACAAGGCTGACACAATCTACATGATACAATCATGGCAGCAAAAGACTAGGCAAAAGGTCAGCCAGAAATTTTCTCATGGAAGCGAAATCTCTTTCCCCACCTTGGCTGCGGACAACGCAGTGGCGGAATCACTCACCATCGAGATAAATGCGGGGGGTCACGATATCCACCGCATGTATGTTGATGGAGGGGCATCAGCAGACATAATGTATGAGCATTGTTTCAAAAAATTGCCACCTGAGATACAAAGACAGTTAAGCCCGGCCACGACGTCGTTGACTGGCTTCACGGGAGAAAAGATATGGCCCATGGGGCAACTACGACTACTAGTTGTTGTTGGTAATAAGGAACACTCTACGACAGCCTGGATGAATTTTATGGTGATCAGATCTCCTTCGCCATACAATGGCATTATCGGAAGACCAGGAATTTTGGCAATACGCGCAGTACCGTCCACAGCACATGGGATGCTCAAATTCCCGGGAGAAGGCGGCATTGTCACCATCTATAATAATGTCGCGCCACCTAGAGAGTGTAACACGATTACATGTGAGACAACGCACACCCCAGAATAGAGCGCAGCTAAAGTATCAAACCTGAAGGTCGCAATTCATCCTGATTACCCGGAGCAAGAAGTATCGATCGGGGGATCGCTGTCTGATAAAGGCAGAGCTGCCGTGTGCGCACTCTTGCAAAAGAATCTGGATATCTTCGCATGGGAACCAAAGCACATGACTGGTGTGCCACGCTCGATTGCAGAACACAAGTTGAAAATCCGACAAGGATACTCCCCAGTACGGCAGAAAAAGCGCGGCCAGGCTCCAGAGCGCGCAAAAGCCATTCTAGAGGAAGTACACAAACTTATTGACGCAGGTATCATGCGAGAGGTCTATTACCATGACTGGCTCTCCAATCCAGTGATGGTCAAGAAGAGTGATGGTAGTTGGCGGATGTGCGTGGATTTCACTGATCTCAACAAAGCATGTCCACAAGACTGCTACCCACTACCAGAGATAGACTGGAAGGTAGAATCTTTATGCGGATACCCCTTTAAATGTTTTTTAGATGCATACAAAGGGTACCACCAAATCCAAATGGCTAAAGAAGACGAGGAAAAAACAACCTTCCACACAAGCCAAGGTGTCTACTGTTATACAAAGATGCCTTTTGGCCTAAAGAATGCGGGCGCCACCTACCAGCGATTGGTAGATAATGCATTCGAAAAGCAAGTGGGCCGCAACCAAGAGGTCTATATTGACGACCTTGTCATAAAAAGCCATACCAAAGGCGAATTGGTCCGCGACATTGAAGAAACATTTAGAACACTACGAAAGATCAACATGAAGTTAAATCCTAAGAAATGCACTTTTGGTGCTACAGAAGGCATGTTCCTTGGATACTTGATAGAACCTGATGGCATTAAACCATGCCCAGAAAAAACAGAGGCTGTCATCCAACTCCCTTCACCACGCACGTTGAAAGAAGTCCAATCTCTGAATGGTAAACTAGCCGGGTTGAACAGATTCCTGTCCAAATCAGCAGATAAGTCAGTCCCCCTCTTTAAAACACTCAAGAAGTGTACAAGAAAGGGAGACTTTCGTTGGACTACAGAAGCGAAAGAAGCTTTTACACAGCTTAAGCAACATATAGCAGCGCTTCCCAAGCTAGTCGCGCCCCGACCAGGGGAGGAGTTAATTGTGTACTTGTCTGCGACTCATGGAGCAGTCAGCGCGGTGCTACTCACAGATAGGAATTCCGTACAAACACCGGTATATTTTGTAAGTAAAGCACTCAAGAAGATAGAGATTAACTATAGCCCAATGGAAAAGTTGGTCTTGGCATTAGTATTCGCCGCCAAAAGATTGCGCAGGTACTTTCAAGCACACCCAATAGCGGTGATCACAGACCAACCAATCAAGCAAGTTATCTCCAAACCCGACGCATCGGGGCGATTGCAAAAGTGGAGTGTATTGCTAGGCGAGTATAACATCTCTTATAGACCACGCACTGCGGTTAAGGGGCAAATACTAGCAGACTTCATCATCGAAAAACCAGACACCGATGCTGCACCCCCACGGAGCGAGGTAGAACTACAAGAACCATGGGTCCTGTTCACAGATGGATCTTCATGCGTGGATGGGTCGGGCTCAGGCCTTATCCTCACCAATCCAGAAGGAATGGAATTCACTTACGCACTGCGCTTTGAATTCACAGCTACGAATAACGAGGCAGAGTATGAAGCCTTAATTGCTGGATTACGCATTGCAACTCGAATGGGTGTACACAACCTAGAAGCAAATGTGGATTCCCGATTAGTAGCCAACCATGTGTCGGGCGAATATGTGGCTAAAGAGGATAACATGGTTCAATACCTCGACAAGACCAAGTCACTTATCCAAGGTTTTGACAGGTTCACCATTAAACAAGTTCCTAGAGGTGAAAACAAAAAAGCGGATGCGCTAAGCAAGATCGCATCTACAAGCTTTGCGCACCTGTCAAAACAAGTGTTGGTGGAGATCCTAAAAAATAAATCCATCTCGGAGATGGAGATATCCACGGTAATAGAGGAGCAGAATCCTACGTGGATGACCCCTATTGTCGAATTTATAAGCAAAGGCATATTGTCCCATGAGCAGAAGGACGCTCGACGGATACGGCGCACAGCGCAGAGGTTCGAACTTCGAGATGGTATCCTATATCGGCGCTCATTTCTACAACAATGGCTTCGGTGCGTTGGACCTCTTCAGGCAGATTACGTACTCCGAGAGATCCACGCCGGTTCATGCAGTATGCATTCAGGACCACGGTCCGTCGTAGCACGAGCCTTGCGTTCAGGATACTACTGGCCCACTATGCATCGCGATGCGCGTGATGTGATAAAGAAATGTAGCGACTGCCAAGTTCATAGACCCATCCCGCGTCAACCACAACAAGAGCTAACGCCTATCACTTCGCCATGGCCATTCCATAAGTGGGGTATCGACATTGCGGGTCCCTTCCTTGTTGCAGCAGGGGGACTGAAATTTCTTATTGTGGCTATAAACTACTTCACTAAGTGGATCGAGGCAAAAGCAGTGGCGACAATCACAGGTAATCAAGTAAAACGGTTCGTTTGGGAAAATATTGTATGCCGCTTTGGATTACCTGGGGAAATCATTTCGGACAACGGAAAACAATTCCGCGATAACCCGTTCAAAGACTGGTGCGCAGAACTAAATATTACACAACACTTTGCGTCAGTTAAACACCCACAAACCAATGGTTTAGTTGAGCGCGCAAATCGTAGTCTAGGCGAAGGAATTAAAGCGCGCCTGGACAAACACAAAGGAAGATGGGTGGATGAATGATGCGTGGTTTTGCGACCTTACAACAGGTTTTACCTCTCGAGGGATCTCAAGAGGCTTACAACCCCACCAGGCAGTGTACCTGACCGATGTAGTATAGTGTAGTGGTAAGTACGGGGGATTGATCGTTCTCTACAGGGAATAGTGTTCGTTAGGTATGAAAAACTACTCTAATTAGGTCTAAGGGTGAAGGAAGATTCTTTTTGTATTTTTATATTTTTTATGAAAGCAAGTAAAATCTCGGGTTTGAAGGAGTGGGCGGAATTAGTTGCTAGTCAACTAACCCAAATAACTACAAATGCAAATAAAATAAAATAACTGAAAATGAAAAGTTGTGTGGTGGAATTTATATGGAGAGAAATGTGTTTACTTAGATTTCCTTACTCCCTAACTATCTTTTACCGGTTGATTAGTGTGTATTAATTGCGTGGATGACGGGTGTATTCCTTAATACCAATCGTGGGGTGGCGTACGTACTTCCCCAACTCTACAAGCTCCTACTTCACTCCTATGTCGAGCCGGCTAAGAAGCTCCTAACATAGGATCACTAGAATTCGCTCATGCATTAAATACAACCATTAAAACCTTAGTACGCATTGGTTCATGTTTCTTAAGACGTTCAAGCAAGTTACCGAATAGGAAGTTAGCCAGTTTTCTTAAGCCTAACATCGATGAACAATCATCCAATACAATTAATAACACACTAATAACCAATAATTAATAGTTAGGTTTCATTAGATCTAAGCAAACACAAAGAAAACCTAGCCTAGCATGTTAAACAAAAGACAAGAACAAGATAAAATCAAACAACACATAGACATATTGAATGATTAATTGATAACTTATCTTCAATGTAACATGGAAGATCTCAAGGCAAAAAGCCTTGAAAAAGCTGCTAAAATCGTCTTAGGGTTTTTACACACAAAGTTCCACCCAAAATTCCACACTAATGACAAAAAATTGCAAAACTATATATAGACTTTCAGATCTGACGGCGTCACGTTATGGAGTGTGACGCCGTCACCTCGCCGCTTTTAGGGTTCCCGGATGGCCTTCTTGACGTCGTCCCTCTTTAGCTCTCCAAAATCCGCTCTGGCCTATCAAGGCTTGACGCCGTCAGAATATGGCTTGACGCCGTCCCACTTTAAGTTAAACCGTGACGACCTTGATCACTCCAAAGGGTGACGCCGTCATATTTTTCATGCAAAATTCTCTGGCTTATCATGAGTAATTTTCATATCCACCTTTTTTGCCAAGCCTTGACGCCGTCTGGAACAAATCCTGACGCCGTCAAAGGTACTTTCCAGCATAATTTTGAGACTTTGCCGTTTTCTTCACTTTTATGCTCCAAAAACGTCCAAAATGCTTCCTTTTCCAGATTTCTTCTCCAAAGTACCTAAAATGACAAAAGGAACGATTTAGGGCAATATTTGATCAAATAAATACGATTTAGGGCTTAAATGACCCCCTAAAAGCGGTACACTTTTCGCTTCATCAAATACCCTTACACTTGAGATTTGCTTGTCCTCAAGCAAATGCGCTTTTATTCTAATCAAAATACAAGTTAGGGGTCATTTAACGCTAATATAAAAGTAATTACAACAAATAATCGTTCCACTTTAATCATAATAAGCACGGAGATTACAAACTAGCACCTCATAAGTAGTGTTTAGATACTCACATCTCTCAAGTGTCATAAAAATAAATCTCATAAATGAAAACGGATAATACCTCTCACTACCTGTCATAGCAAATAGATTACCATAGGCTTGGGGAAGGATCGAAAACCTCCTCCACTAGGCGTAAGCACCAAAGATAAACTATCAAAGAGGGCTTTTAAATGGGTTATAACGTTAGGTGTAGGGATATGATAAACACGGATTTGTTGGATAAGGGATATTTTACTGGTGGCGAGTTAAAGATCTTGATTAATTACATGTACTATACAATGTTGCTAAGCCAAGAATCGACTCGATCTTAAGCTAAAAACAAAATAACAAAAACATAAAATGAACATAAAATGAAACGGGATGGTAGTCCGTATGTTTTTTCTATTTTTTTTTTCTCATTTTTTTTTCTTGATTTTTCGATTTTTTTTTTTTTTTTTTTTTTTTTTTTTTTTTTTTTTTTTTTTTTTTTTGCATACACTCTTGCCCTACCATCCAAAATAATACATCATAGGGGCGTTGCATTCCCCTTACACTTGAACTTTTACATAACTTTACAATTAACTATCCTAATGACTCGAATTAAGATAATCGAAAAACTTGGAGTACTTTTAAAATATTTAGCACATATAGGGGTAATAATGTTGTTCTTCCCCATTACTCCATTACACTAGTACTTTACCCATGAGTCCCAATCGTCCCAAAACAATATGTACAAGGATATGACTCGACTTAGCAACCATGTAATCAATTAGATAATTAACTTGGGGTTTAAACAAATGTTGTCACAATAATGCACTAAAAATGAGTGCATACAAGGTAGGCTAAGGCGATTTGGGTGTACATTTAAGTGGGGTGTAAACAAATTCTTCCTTTAAGTAAAATGCTTAAAGGTCGAAATGAAAAGATAGGCTCTGAGGGGTGTACTAGGGGTATCGTGTACTAAAAATGAGTACAACGCAATGGGTGTGGGAGAATTACTTGACCAATGTAGCCAATGTAATTATAACAAAAACACAGGTGTAAAACAATGGGTTAATCCTAATGCCTCTTATCATGTAGTAAATCTAACTACACGAATGTAGTCTCACTTGTGGCCTCGGAATGGTCCTAACGCAAGTTCTAGAATCTAAGTGCTACCGGTACACACATCATAGCATAAATGCTTTTCCTACCAATTCTAGGGGCGAACCTCACATATTTGGGGGTAAAATTTTTTTTTAGTGGTACGGTTTTTTTGTGCTAGTCATATAACTCCTATCCGTGAGACGCTCATTAAGATCAAAGTTTCACTCTTATATGTTGTAAAAAATTTTAAATTTGGCACTAAAATTGCTCTAACAGGTATTTCTCTCAGTTTTATTACACATCTACTATCAAACAAACGAAAATCAAGCGTAATAGCATTCTCTAAAATCGTACTTTTACCCCCCCTTACACTTAAGATGGACATTGTCCCCAATGTTCAAATAACAAGATGTAAAAGTAAATAAGGTAAAAGAATGAAATCAAATACTCCCCTGATTCGCTCGGTGGATATGAAGTAACATGGTTAGATCTTCTTCCAAGGTAATGTTGAAGCTCCAAGACTAAAGCATCGTCAAAAGCTTGATTCCACATACATCTCCTTGTCCAAAATAACCTGTTAAACCTGAGAAAACAAACACGAAAACCTGCATAACATCGGCGGGATAAATCTATATATAAGGATATAATGCTTGTGGAATGATAATTTTGCAGATTCCTGGAGATTATAAGTTAGAGATTTAATAAAAACCTTGTTTATGAAAACAAAACTTTCAAAAATTTTCAGAAAATTAAACCTGACGCCGTCAGGTTGTAGAGCCTGACGCCGTCAGAAATGATCTGACAGAATTCTCATGTTAAGTTTCCGGAAAATTTTTGGAAAAACCTATACCTTACTTCCTGGAAATCCTGCAAAATATCATTATGACTCGATACAAGCATTTGACTCAAACAAATACTAATATGTATGTTAATTTATTATTATTACGATTCATGTTCATTTGTGTTCTAATAAACCGATTTGGATTTCCCTTACACTTATCTTTTGCAAAATACCTTTATATGTAATTAAGACGAAGTTAAAAACAAGATAAAGCATTTTCACAATTTAGTTTTGAACATGAATCAATAATAATAAAAATTAAACACACATACGGAAACAAATAAAAACAAACAAACAACTAAACACACAAAGCAAATACAGCTTGGGTTGCCTCCCAAGAAGCGCTTTTCTTTATTAACGAGTCTTGTAGCTAGACTCAAAGTCAGGCTTATCTAGTGTCGCTTATGCTCACGTATCCGAGTGTGAGCCATCTAATTGTTGCCTCATCTTTCTTGTACTCATCATTCAACTCCAGACATCCATGATAATATCTCTTATTTTTCTCATGTGGATATTTGAGCCCCTTTCTTTTATCATTCTCACTTAACAAGTCAATAGGCACAAGTCTATTGCAAGATTCAATGGAGTAGTTCTTAAACCTAGGATGTGATCGGGGCATTTGGTAAACAAAATCTTCATCCCCATCCGAGAATGTAATTAACCCGTCCACAAGTTTTTCGTCGAGGTTGGTCAACCTTTTGAAGGGTTCTCCAAAAATGACTTGGGTTAATTTGTTATCCATAAATTCTCCTAAGTTCTCCATAACCATAAAGTCCACCAAATACACAAAACTTCCTACGAATACGTGTAGTGGCTTAATCCTAGCAACAATGTTATCTCCTTGATATTCTAGCTCATTTACCATGATTTTATTATAATTAGCGCGAGAGATAATGTTCATAGGCAAAGATGAGTTAAGATAAGCATAAAAACTATGATAACCAATCTTACACGGAAATTGCATGTTAAAGAGGCTATCCTTTTCGATCTTAGTCCTAGGGTCAACATACTTAAAGGGATCAATTTCCTCTTTTCTCCATTCCTCGTTAACTACTTCTCCATTACCGGCATCCTCATCAGAGTCTGAGTAGTAAAATGGACTAACATAGTCATTCTCATGGTCAGACTCCTCCATCTCAGAATTGTTACCAAAGTGGTGGTCGGGTGAAAGGTTGTTGTTTTCTACGATGGGGGCGGGAACGGGTAGTTGGAAATTTGCACGGCGAAAAATACGAATAACAGGGATCAAGCGATCACTATTACTCATGAGGTAGGTGGAAGGTGTCACAAACAAAAGCACAAAGAAATAAGATAGACTAAAGAAAAACCTAGAAAAATAAAATAAAAATCTCACTAGAAAGGAATCTAGTGAGTAGACCTAATAAAATAAAAATTCAACCTAAACAATAACTATTCCCCGGCAGCGGCGCCAAAAACTTGATGCGTGGTTTTGCGACCTTACAACAGGTTTTACCTCTCGAGGGATCTCAAGAGGCTTACAACCCCACCAGGCAGTGTACCTGACCGATGTAGTATAGTGTAGTGGTAAGTACGGGGGATTGATCGTTCTCCACAGGGAATAGTGTTCGTTAGGTATGAAAAACTACTCTAATTAGGTCTAAGGGTGAAGGAAGATTCTTTTTGTATTTTTATATTTTTTATGAAAGCAAGTAAAATCTCGGGCTTGAAGGAGTGGGCGGAATTAGTTGCTAGTCAACTAACCCAAATAACTACAAATGCAATTAAAATAAAATAACTAAAAATGAAAAGTTGTGTGGTGGAATTTATATGGAGAGAAATGTGTTTACTTAGATTTCCTTACTCCCTAACTATCTTTTACCGGTTGATTAGTGTGTATTAATTGCGTGGATGACGGGTGTATTCCTTAATACCAATCGTGGGGTGGCGTACGTACTTCCCCAACTCTACAAGCTCCTACTTCACTCCTATGTCGAGCCGGCTAAGAAGCTCCTAACATAGGATCACTAGAATTCGCTCATGCATTAAATACAACCATTAAAACCTTAGTACGCATTGGTTCATGTTTCTTAAGACGTTCAAGCAAGTTACCGAATAGGAAGTTAGCCAGTTTTCTTAAGCCTAACATCGATGAACAATCATCCAATACAATTAATAACACACTAATAACCAATAATTAATAGTTAGGTTTCATTAGATCTAAGCAAACACAAAGAAAACCTAGCCTAGCATGTTAAACAAAAGACAAGAACAAGATAGAATCAAACAACACATAGACATATTGAATGATTAATTGATAACTTATCTTCAATGTAACATGGAAGATCTCAAGGCAAAAAGCCTTGAAAAAGCTGCTAAAATCGTCTTAGGGTTTTTACACACAAAGTTCCACCCAAAATTCCACACTAATGACAAAAAATTGCAAAACTATATATAGACTTTCAGATCTGACGGCGTCACGTTATGGAGTGTGACGCCGTCACCTCGCCGCTTTTAGGGTTCCCGGATGGCCTTCTTGACGTCGTCCCTCTTTAGCTCTCCAAAATCCGCTCTGGCCTATCAAGGCTTGACGCCGTCAGAATATGGCTTGACGCCGTCCCACTTTAAGTTAAACCGTGACGACCTTGATCACTCCAAAGGGTGACGCCGTCATATTTTTCATGCAAAATTCTCTGGCTTATCATGAGTAATTTTCATATCCACCTTTTTTGCCAAGCCTTGACGCCGTCTGGAACAAATCCTGACGCCGTCAAAGGTACTTTCCAGCATAATTTTGAGACTTTGCCGTTTTCTTCACTTTTATGCTCCAAAAACGTCCAAAATGCTTCCTTTTCCAGATTTCTTCTCCAAAGTACCTAAAATGACAAAAGGAACGATTTAGGGCAATATTTGATCAAATAAATACGATTTAGGGCTTAAATGACCCCCTAAAAGCGGTACACTTTTCGCTTCATCAATGAATTGTCGCATGTCTTATGGGCGCACCGCACGACAATCAAAGTTAGCAATGGAGACACTCCTTTTTCTCTTGTCTATGGGACAGAAGCTGTCATACCAGCTGAAATTGGGTTGCCAACTATTCGTACCGCGGAAGTTAATGTCGCAACCAATGACGACGAACGGCGTATAGACTTGGACCTATTGGAAGAAAGGCGTGAACGCGCAGCTATACGTGAGGCAAAAGCCAAGTCAAAAATGAAGGGATACTACGATGCTAAAGTTCGAAGCACCTCATTCAGACCAGGCGACTTTGTATATCGCGCTAATGATGCGAGCCACGCAGAAGATATAGGTAAACTTGGACCAAAGTAGGAGGGACCCTATGAGGTCGTTGAAGCACTAGGGAAAGGCGCATACAAGCTGCGTGACATGGATGGCCGTGAGCTACAACGCACATGGAATATTTGCAATCTCAAGAGATGCTATCTTTAGGAAAGGTTACGACCCCGCCCACGGACACTTCTGCACTTTAGTAAGTGCTCAATAAATATCCGTGTATTTACATTTTTGTTTCATCTAGGCAAATGTCTTTCTTTTTCCAAAAACTTGCAAGTATTAATTAAATGTCGCGGTTTCTAGCTAACTCCGCGACACACTTTACTTTGTTGTTTACATATTATTTATGTCTCAATATTGTTGTTATATTACCTTTTGCCTACATGGCGTGCATGCACTTATTAAAACCCACGATAGTAAAGGATGAGTAAACCTACTAAATAACTCGTTGAGTAAGAGGGTTGCAAACCCATCAACATCGGATCACGCATCCTTGTTAAACAACTTACTCTCAAGTCCTTGGAGTAAGTTCATTGTGCATCCCACGACGGATACACAACAATGCACACTGTGCGCATTTAACAAATTAGGAGTTAAGACTCTTAACCCCTTGATATGGTATTTGCAGTACGCTGCATGTCAGCCCATACACTTGTGAATTTCATATATATTCGAGCTTGACATTAAGTCATGAATTTCATACACGATTATGTTATAAGTGATTATAGATTCCTGTAATCTTTTTTAAGTGCGTTTATATAACGGTTTGATTCTTAGATATAACATAGACGTCTTGTACGCAAAGACAGATAACTAAGTACAAACATCATAACCACAATCACATACAATATGCGTACAATCGCACTTTCAAAATATCATTTTATTATGGACTACGAGTTCATACAAAGTATAGATCTAACATGCACATGTGCAACAAACTGTTAACCTATTACAAAACATCACCAAGTCAAAACAATCTAAAGGCTGTGGGAGCGTCTAAGCTCTGAACTGCTAACATGGTATGCAGCACTCCCAGCTTCCTCAAGCTTCTTCAGGAGATCATGATCCTTGGGCGACACTGTCGGTACACTAACAGGTACTCCATCAGATCTTGGAATATGTGCAACACCAATACCACAAAGGATGGCCTTCCCCTTCACACCTTGCTTCTTCGCAAGCCTCATGGCATGGGCCTCTAAGGATTCCTTCAGTGGGATTTCCTTCTCGAGGGCAAAAGGATTCAAGATGTTGCGAGGACGAGCAAAGATAGGTACCTGCAGCTGCGACACATCCGGCTTAAGAAAGTAATCAGGTTGTGCCTCTGCGTCCTCCGCTGCATGCCTGGCCAAGGTTAACCCCTCCATAATAACACCTATGGGGTAATCTTGATCGCGCTCCAGTTGAGCAATGTGAGGAAGATCTAACAGCTTCATCTTCTCCATAGCAGCGACAAGCTCATCATAGGCATCAGCATTATAAACCGGTACTTGTGCGGCAAGCACTGTCAATAACTTGCTCTCGGAAAGCTCCTCTATAGCCTGCGCCTTGCCACGTGCCAACGCACGCTCAACAACATCCCCAAAGGCCTCCCTCACCTCTTGAGACTCCAGAGTACCCAAAGCAGCAAGGCGCAAACCATGGCTGATAAGCCACCTGCGCTCAGCAATTGAAGATACTAGGTGTGGGTACAACTCTTCATCATACTCAATACTGAGATTGCGCAGTTTAACTTCCTGCTTCTCCAGCGCCCCCTCCACAGCCTTACGAAAATCATCCAATCTAGAGAAGTGAGCGCTCTTGTTAAGCTCCATGTACTTCAAGACCCAAAGACAAGTGGCCTTGTAATCTGTTAACCCAGCACGCTCTTGGCTCACTTGGGCAAGTAATGACATCTTCTCTTCAGCAAGCTTCTGGGCATACGCATCTGTTGCCTTTACCTCAGCCTGAGCATCAGCCAACTGCGCCTTCAGAAGCGCAATCTCCTCATCTTTCTGCACACAGCGGCTACCTTCACGAGCATACCTTGATTGTAGCTGTGCAACTAAGGAGGCCTGGTGCGCAGCGGCTAAACCTAGCTCCTCTATCAGATGGTCCATTGGCACATCCTCAAATGCCTTCGGCTCAGTCTCTTGGCTCTTCTGCGCAAGATCATCAGTATGTGAGGGACTCGCCTTGGGTGGCGAATTCCCAACACGCGCAGCATCATCATCAGCAGCTTCAACACTGCACGCAAATAACAAAGTTACTCTATAGTATCAACGCGGAATAAAGAACTGAAGATCTAAAATACAAGTCTCATTACTTACTTGGGGGGAGTTTTAGTTGGCGACGCATCCTCTTTTGACGATGCTTGCCCGCCAGAGATAACATGGCGCCTTCTTTTAGATGTACCCGCGCCATCATCACCAGATGTTTTCGAGCGCTTCCACCCTTGGCTAGCCTCCTCGGGCCCACTTCTAGCCATGGCAATCCCCACACTCTCTGACAAGTCTGTGTACGATGGCTGTACCACAGGGACTTGTACCCCAGGAGTTGGAAAACTGCGAATAGGAATCGCCTCTAAAACAACTGGGGGGTCATCCTCTGGCTCCTCCTGTACGATCTCCATAGTGCGCCCCGCGGTAGCCTCCAAAACTGGCTCCTCACCTTCTCTTAAAGGGCGCACTCCTACGGTCACCTGTTTGGGTCTCGCCAAGCGCACCACACTGAATAGATCCATCTCTACGCAACAAACCACAAACAAACACAAAGATGGTTACAAAAGCTACAATAGTGAAGAGCGCTTACACTACTGAGCGAAGGAGAAGAAAGGACAAGCACCCACCCCGGTTATTCTCATCCAAAAAGGTTGGCACCTCGTCAGGACCTCCGAAGTAGTTGCGACTAATGCCCATATGCACTAAAAAATCTTCTGGATAAGCGTTGATAGGGATGCGATTGGCATTAATCGTCTCCGCATCATCTGCGTTATACGCTCCGGGGATGGGGCTCTCATCCTTCGGTAATGACTCTTGGGTATAGAACTCAAAATCCCATGGAAAAAATGCATCATCAACCCAAAAGAATTTCTCCCTCCAATTCCTAAGTGCGTCTAACTTTTCCGTATAGCACTGCAGTCGCCCTGCGCGCTTGGAAAAGGACACCCACCCGTTTGACCACGACGAGTGATAAAACGCGCGGAACAGATGGATTGTGGGGTTAATCGCCAACAAGCGACAATTTACTTCAAAATTTGTTATTTTTGCTGCACCTATACAGTGCAGTTGGGAAATATGGAGGCGATAGTAGTTTAAAATATCGCACAAGAATAGAGAAATGGGCACATGTTGGTTAGCGAATTCAAAGAAGCGTGTGTATACCCCTACTTTCCCTTCAGGGAAGTTCGCTATGGACGCAGTCGCCACCGGAACCACCGGGTGCAACGCAATCGGGATATAATAATCCGAGGTGAACAGACGAAGTTCGTCCTCGGATATATCGGATGTAAAGTCGGATAATTGAAGAACCATGGTTAGAATTTAATGGATTCTGCAGCGCACTCACTATTACCTTAAGAGTTGTTGATTTCTTGTTCGCTGTTTAGAGGTTTTAACAATGGTGGCAATGGACGTTTTTACTGTGATAGCCACAGTGAAATGGAGACAACACTTTATATAGGGTTACATGCTCTCATGGACGATTGACATGTGTAACCCACTCGCTCTAATCGTGTGGCTGGGAGATCAAGAGGTGAAACACTTTTTCACCCACCCCTCACAATTTACGAGGGATATTCGGATTTACTTGGACTAGATTCATCGTATTGTTTTTTAGGCGGGAAAAACTTGAAACTTCCCCGCTACGCATTATGGAATATTTTTTCGCTACAGTTGTTAGTCTAGCATCCGCAGTTTCACCTTGCGCATACTAGACTGGGGGACATGATGACGTATAGTCCGCATTCGGGTCACGAACCCGACCAATACTCAAGCCCATCACGCGTGGGCTATCACGATAAAGATTTGGGCTTACAACGGCCCAAATCCGAAATCTATTATTGTCCTTGATATAGAATCTCTTATTTACGGGATAAGGATCAATGGACCAAAGAAGACGGGATATGCCGAAGGGTAAGGAACACGAAACCAACAAGGATTTCGTGTGTATATAAAGGGCATCTCGGCTCTCATTAAAGGTATCATATCATAACCCTAACTCTTCACTAAAACCCTAAAACCGATTACTTACTCTCACGCCGGAGGATAATCGTGGGAGACAATCCCACGATAAGCCTAACGGTGTTTTTTGTTCTCTTAGTGCGCAGGTCTCAAGCATTAAGATCCAATTGATACGGGAATAGGAATCCAAACAAGGAACGCCCAACTTTTGTATCAACACTTATAACAAACTAAGACATGAACGTAAAAAAGTTTGGTTAAGCAGGTAAGGTGTTTGGATGTGCAATTAAACCGAATATTTGTGATGGTTTTGGTAAAAAGTGATTCTGGTAATGTTTTTCTAGAATATTTAGCATCATGATAATTGATTCGGATAAACAAATAAGTTAGGAAGGCTTAAAAATTTCTATAGAAATAACCACTTAATCAAATTTCTATAGCAATAATCACTTAATTGATAATATGTCTATAATCATTTAATCATATTTCTTTAAATAGAAATAATCATTTTGAAACTGCACATGCAAAACCTCTTAAGAATCAATGCTTGTGTATGTTTGGATGTTCAAAATGTTGTCCCATAATTAATATAAATATGACATAATTTGATAGAGTAGGTGTGTACAATTCTAAACTAGGGAGAGAGAAAGGATAAAAGTTATAAAGGTAGAGGAAATACTATAATTAGACACACATCACCCAAGTGAGAGTTGTGGGATGTATTTATAGATGTACATATGGCACGCCACCCCTCACAACTTTACTAAAGTTGTGAGGGCTCCCAAAATTCCCTTCCCCCTCCCAACTCTACAAATCTTGGGAGGGGAGGTTCACTACAACTACTATTGTTGATTTGGGAGGGGAGGTTCACTACAACTAATATTTTTTACAAATTACCAGTATAATATAATAAAGACCATATATAAATTATTCACATTTTCTTTTTCCTAACATTCTCTCCCAAAGGGTGGATTATAGGGGTCTTCTTGTATTGAATAGTCGTCCCTTGTTGCTCCTGACTCCAATGTATATTTCCATGAATCACGGAGCTTTAATCTTTCCTTGATCACCTACACAACTCTGCTTGTCAAAACTAGTTGCTCAACATCCATCTCTAGTTGCTTGAATTGAGCTTGTTCCAGCATATCTTCTAGCTGGTCCAAGATTAGTTCCAATGTCCATGTGCTAAACTTGGTGACTTAATCAACCTGAAACAATGCTTCTCCTTGGTCTTTGTTACATATAAAGCACACACCCCAAAATTTGGCTTCTCAAAGCACTTCCACTGTTTTATCCTCTGAATACCCGGTAGAACCAATATCGGAGAAGTCAAGTTGATCCTCTTCAGGTAGCTTTCTATACCGATCTGAAAATCTTCTACATGAACCACAACGACTCTCGACCTCATAAATATCTTCGGTGATTCAATAATTGTTGTATTTGGGGTATATGTGCTATCCTGATAGCAATTAGAAGTCACGAATATGAACGCTTTCAGATCGATTAAATTGGAGTGTATACCAATTAACGACCGGATAAAATCTAATTGATTCAAGTTTGTGTATGATATTATGTTTGCATAAAGTTGTGATCAAAATATGGTTGATCAGCCTTATCTTTTCTCTATTCGAAATAGAGAATATATATGACAGTTTTATGGGGTCGGTTATTAGGGCCTAATAACCGCAAAACAGTTATATTAACTGTAAAACGCAGCAGCATCTGGTAACTAGCAGCAGGAACCAGAACTAGCAGCAGGAACCAGACACTAGCAGCAGGAACCATCACTAGCAGCAGGAACCAGCAGCAGAAACATATCACTAGCAGTAGAATCCATATCAACTTAATATGTATTATTTGGTGAAAAAAGAAATTCTAATGAATTTTTAACATAGCAATGTTGGACCCTGCCAGGAGCTGCCACCCCTTGGACCCTGCTTCTCTCAGGGGCGCTGCCCCCGAACCCCCATTAGTCCCGTTAATATCCAAATAAGTGTCGACCCTTATTTGCATATTAAACTCAATCTATTTTACACTAAAATACCAACAATAATGTCTTTTAATCGGTCTTGAGTTCGTGTTTGGTTCGACTATAGAACATGTCTTCAATGTCATGTGGGTGAAGGTTCTCGTAATCAGCTTCAGAAAACTCATAGTGCTCTCTGTCTTGACGAATAATATGATAATCCATGAACCCATGGAAGAAAAAATGTTCACTTTTGATGCTAACATATTCCTTGATATTGTGAGGAGAGTATACTAGATGATGCTCTTTAGTACTAAACAAATATCCATTCAAAAAGGTATGATTTTGGTTTTAATTTTTTTCTCCTAAAAAGAAAAATCGACTCACAAATTTTAAGAATCAGGGTCAATCGATAAAGATAAATTCAACTCATTAAATCATTATTTACTTCAGATGTGATCAAAACCGATATTTTTATTGGTTACTTACAAACCTTTGATGAATTACGGATTGTTTTTGTTTTTCCCCGATCTTATTGTTGAACAACCATAATGTGCTTAGTGATTTTAATGTGCCAACTTTAAAAGAAGTTTAAAGTGACGTAAGTCAATAGTATTTCCTGCATTTTCTTTGAGTTTGAACTCCTAACACATTTACTATTAGCTATGTAGTACTGCTTTGATGTTGGAATGGTACTTTTTGTGCAACTCATGGACGAGATCCATGCAAAAGGCTTGCTCAATCGCATAGTTCGAGTATAACTTTGGGACGGTCTTTGTTAACATTGAATGTGTTATTGCCATGGTATGTGTTCTTATAAAAGGTTCATGGGCATATAGTAATATGAACTGTTACATGTCATGTCTACAATTTTTTTAATCAAATGTGCGATGGTGTTCTATGATTTTGGTAACAATTTTATTTTATTTGTTTCATATAACAGAGGACCCCTTAAAGAAACCAAAGAGCATAGTTAATGTTGGGTATGGCATTGGAGGTAGCTCAAAGTACCTATCAAGAAAATTTGGTGCAAAATGTTTTGGAGTTACCATGAGCCATGTACAGGTCGAGAAGGCTCAAGTGCTTGCCGCTGCACAAGGACTGGCCAACAGGGTATTAAGGTTAATACACAGATAATAGTATGATATGGGTATTAAGTTGTTGCACTAAGTATGGTGTCAGTAAGCATGTATCATCAATCGTTGCTGAAGCATTGAATGTTTTGATATCGATCTCGAGCAACATACTGCCCTGATTCTTATGATAATGGAACCGAAAGTGAGATATGTAACAAATATATAAACATGCATACAGATATATCATTATAACTGTTACTGATACACTTTGTTTTCGATTCTTTGGTTATGTTACAGTTGGAAGATGCGGATATGGTTCGTTTGGAGCAACAATCAACAACGGCTGTGTAGCAGATGCATCTGATCTTTATCGTGATGGTGTAGGCAGTGGTGCTTGCTACCAGGTTATAATCATATCATAATATACTAAGAAACTGTATGTAAATATGTAACAATCACTAAACTTATTTCTATTTGGAACTCAAAAAGGATGAGTCCTTCAACGAGTAAATGAGTATGAGCTAAATAACGGATCTTATTCCGGGGCATGGTTAAGACGAGTCAAAATGAAAACAGATGAGTTTAAAGAAGAAGGCAGAATTTACAGTTATGTATGTAAGTAACAGATAGTTGATATTTGACATTCCTATGATTTAAATTTGATTTTTATTTAATCTCTCGGTATGCTTTAAATACAAATGAATCATTGTACTTTTACAAATATACAAGTCTGAAAAATTAATGCAACAATTTTAGGACTATTCTTCTTAATGGAAAGACTTCAACTATGCCAAATTTGACACAACATATGCTTTAATGATGGTTCCTTTTAGTTAAATTGAACCCCGAAACTGTGGCATGATTTGGCGACTATGTCTTTGTATCGTGTTCATTATTAGAAACAATGATACTGAAAATTGAATTTTGCGTGTAAATTACAGGTTTAGTTCTTTAGGTAGAACTATGACAATCTTTGTTACTCACTGATTGCAAAAACTAGGAACTCTTTATACGTACTATTAAGGAAGTGATAATTGTTCCATGTGAGTTTCTATATATGAGCAATTGTTGCTCTTTAGCTGTTAGATGTCTATTTGAATTGCTTAACTGTAATTCTTTTTTTTTTCACCACATAAATATGATAACGTTTGTTCTGGAAATTGTTCACCTTGGACTAGAAAGCACATTGATTATTCATGTTTGTTTATGGTTTTAATATCTCTGTTGGTGATCACCATAGGTTTCTGTGAGATCCCGGTGTAGCTTAATTCATGTATTTTTCAAAAAGCATAGCTTAATTTAATGTTGTTTTACCTAACATTATTTCTCATCACAGGGCTTTCAAGTGAAATGAGATACAGATTAAACCCAAAGGGGGACCTCCCAACAAAAGAAGTAACCTGCCGAAGCTCCCTTCCCTTCAGCACTTGATTTTGGTGACGATATGATAATGGTGTCGAGATATTTCGCGACAAGCTGGCAACAGAAAGGCTCTCAAGGAGGTATGCAAGCTACAACACACAATATTTTCATTAAGTAGATACTTTTTTGTTATAATTAGATCAATTTGGCCAAGAAACCACTCTATGAAACTTGCATAACCAAATTTGTTTGTTCTTGCAACGGGCTTGTCTTAATTGAGACTGACAACACTGCTGATCAAGACGAGACTGATCTGATGACCACTTTCACTGTGATTCATCCTATAAACAAACAATGTTATGTGCTGCCGAAGTCACCATTACGTGTTAATCGAGAGGCATGTGGGCTTGGTTTTGATTCCTCCACCAACACTTTTTAAGATGGTGTGTGTGTATAACCTATACACTTATTGGCAAGTTGATCAATGCATCATGGTGCATGTATTTGGCACTAACTCATGGCGAGAAATACCAAAAGTCCTACCTCATCACATATCTGGTAAAGCTATATTTGCTCATGGTTGTTTGCATTGGTTTAGCTATAGTGAAAATGCCGATTACCGAGACAAGGTAGATGGTGCAAGACAAGTAATATGGTTTGATGTTAAAAATGAGGAATTTGGGTTGATTGAACCTCCCAAGACAATAAGTAAGCCTTCCAAAAGGAAATCCAACCATCCTTTCTATGGTCACTTGGTAAATCTAGACGGCCAAGTTGGATGTTTTGATAGTAAGACAACAAAGGTTTGGGTATTGAACCACAAGAAAGAATGGGTGCTACACTGTGATTTCAAAGACCATCAATTTCCGTATCGCTTCATAAAGGTTTTAGGGTGTCTGAACAAGGCCAACGACATATTTATCAAAATTATCAAAGTATGTAGAGGAAAGAAGTTGTTCTACGTTTACAACCTCAAAAATAGAGTTATACATGAAGCACGCATCGATGGTTTGGATTTGGAAGATGAATGCCAAACACATATAGTGGCCTGTTTAACATCATCACGAATTTCAATTTGATCAAAAGTAAAGAGCTTAAAGAAAAGATGTCAGAATTAGTAAATTCTAGTCTAAGTAAAGAGCAAGAATTGGAAGAAGAAGAAGAACAAATGACAGAAGAAGAGTTTTAGGTCCTTTTATGATTGCTTTAGTTTATCTTGTTGCTTTTCTTTGATTGCATTAATGCACATTAGTTTGGTTTTGTATGTCCACAAGTTATGACTTTAATGGAAGCCTCAAGCTTTTTGTTTCTAAATCCTAAACGTACTATATATACGGCTACATATTTTACACATAGATCTATAAGTTGCAATACATTAAATATTAGCCAGAAAATTTACAAGGAACGCATCTTAAGAGATACCAAGAATGCGTGAACTTTGTTGGAAAATTTAGTGCACTTGTGGGATTAATTCACACCTGGTAATGGGCTTGGAGGTACGGAGTGTACACCCATCAGGTCAGTGTTTACCCTGACTCAAATTAAGTGGTTTGTGGTTTTGCTGCTAGTAGGAATGATAATACTGCTGATGCAGATCATTCTGCTGCTAGTATTATTGATTCTGCTGCTAGCTTTATTTCTGCTGTTAGCTTTATTGTTCCTGCTGCTAGTACATTGTTCCTGCTGGTAGTACTTTGTTCCTGCTGGTAGTACATTGTTCCTGCTGCTAGTTCAATAATGTTGCTGCTAGGCAAAGATTCTACTGCTTGTACAATTTATTGTGCTGCTAGGCATAGATTCTACTGCTGGTAATGCAGGAAAGAATTTGTAACAACTTTGACCTATATATGGGAAGTTTTAAATTCGTAATTAAGACCATAATTATCTGGTCTTGTAACCACTATGGCTAGAATTGAGGAAAATTATGGGGAGATTAATTGGCCAATTAATTCTCATAATTCCTTTTGACTAGGTTTTGAGTAATCTCTTGTTAAATAGAGATAAAAACATCAGCATGGAGATAGATAGAAAAACCAAAACACTTGAAAGCAATTCGTTCTTGATTTGTGCCTAAAACAAGAACATCACTTGGTCTTATCCCATAGAGATATTCGTGTAACCCAGGCATAGGGTCGAATAGTTTCTATTGGAAAGTGATAACATGATTTCAAGTGAATATCTGGTACCTTGATTGATTGATTATCTTAACCCTGTTCTGGGAACACAACAAACATAACAAAATCAACCAACAATCAATAGAAACTATTTCCGTGATAATCAATGGCTGCTGCTATGAGGCATATGGCTGCTAACTTTTCCAAACTGGAAAAGTTTGAAGGTGTTGATTTCAGAAGATGGCAAAAGAAGATGCAATTCTTGTTGTCAAGCATGAATGTGGTATATGTTCTGACCACAACCATTCCTGAAGATCATGGGGATGATGCTACTATGGAACAGATGAGGAGCAGAAGCAAATGGGAGAATGATGATTATATCTGCAGAGGATTAATCCTCAATGGTATGTCTGATTCTCTATTTGATCTTTATCAAAATGTTGAATCTTCTAAAGAACTGTGGGATTCCTTGGAAGCCAAATATATGGCTGAGGATGCATCAAGTAAGAAGTTCCTTGTAAGTAATTTTAACAATTACAAAATGGTCGATTCTAGACCTGTCATGGAACAATACAATGAACTTCTTAGTATACTTGGTCATTTCACACAACACAAGATGAACATGGATGAGGCTATTTCAGTCTCTTGTATCATCGATAAACTACCTCCTTCTTGGAAAGATTTCAAGCATATGCTTAAGCATAAGAAGGAGGAATTAACTCTTGTTGAGTTGGGCAGTCATTTGTGCATTGAGGAATCACTCAAAGCTCATGAAAGTGACAAGCCAAAGAGCAGCAATGCTGCTGGTCCATCAGTTGTCAATATGGTGGAGCATAACAACTCCTCCAGGTTCAATGACAACAAGGGCAAACGTAAGCATCAGGATAACACTAAAGCTGATCCTAACAAGAAGTCAAAAGCTACTTGTTGGAAGTGTGGTAAAATTGGACACTTCAGGAAGGATTGTAAAGGTGTTAAGATTGGCAATAAAACCAATGGATCAGGCACGAGTGGATCTGGGAATGGTAACACCAATTCCCTGAAAGGTCAGAATATATTTAATAAGTCTTTTGAGATTTATTATGTTACATATATATCTGAATTGTACTTTTTGCAGGATGATGATGTTGCGTGGTGGGTTGACTCTGGAGCAACAATCCATTTGTGTAAAGATAGAAGCTGGTTCAAGACCTACGAGTCAATGAATGATGGTTCTATTCTTCATATGGGAAATGAGTCAACAGCCCTGGTGCATGGAAGAGGATGTGTTGATTTGAAGTTTAGTTCTGGAAAGATTGTTTCTTTGTTTAATGTTTT
Source organism: Artemisia tridentata subsp. tridentata (assembly GCA_021014915.2). Taxonomy (NCBI): domain Eukaryota; kingdom Viridiplantae; phylum Streptophyta; class Magnoliopsida; order Asterales; family Asteraceae; genus Artemisia; species Artemisia tridentata. The sequence continues at coordinate 5,718,171 of CP139505.1, read as the reverse complement.
ACATGTTCCTGATATTAGGAAGAACTTGGTTTCTAGTAGTATTTTGAATAATTGTGGTTACAAACAAGTTATTGAATCTGATAAATTTGTGTTATCTAAACATGGTGTGTTTATTGGTTTTGGTTATTTATGTAATCAAATGTTTAGACTTAATATTGTTCATGATATGGTTGATTATGCTTTTATGTCGACATCTAAGTTATATGATTCAACCCTTTGGCATGCTAGACTTGGCCATGTACACTTTAAAAGGATGCAAGATATGTCTAAGGATGGGTTAATCCCAGCATTTGACATGGACACTGAAAAATGTAAAACTTGTATGATGAACAAGATAACTAAGAAACCATTTCAAAGTGTAAAACGTGAAACTAAAGTGTTGGAACTGGTTCATAGTGACTTATGTGATTTACATGCTACTCCCTCTTTGGGGAATAAGAAATACTTTGTGACTTTTATTGATGATGCTTCTAGGTATTGTTATGTTTACTTATTGCATACTAAGGATGATGCATTAGATAAATTTAAAGTATTTAAAACTGAGGTTGAATTGCAACAAGAGTCCCTGATCAAGAGATTAAGGACTGATAGGGGAGGTGAGTACATGGATACTCTGTATTTTCAGTCTGTTGGTATAATCCATGAAACGACTGCTCCCTATACTCCTCAGCAAAATGGTATTTCTGAAAGGAAAAACAGGGTGCTGAAGGAGATGGTTAATTCCATGTTGTCCTATTCTGGGATGAGTCAAGGGTTCTGGGGTGAAACTATGTTAACAGCTTGCTATTTATTAAATAGGGTTCCTAACAAAAGGAACAAGACAACCCCTTATGAACTCTGGACTAAAAAGAAACCCAACCTGAATTATCTAAGGGTTTGGGGTTGTAGGGCTGTTGTGAAACTCCCTGATCCAAAATTGAAAACTTTGGGTGAAAGAGGTATTGAATGCATCTTTGTTGGATATGCTGAGCATTCCAAGGCTTATAGGTTCTATGTTATTGAACCTAATGAATCTGTTTCAATTAACTCTATAATTGAATCAAGGGATGCAATCTTTGATGAGAATAGATTCTCATCAGTCCCTAGACCAAGTCAGAGGATTCCCAATGGAACTAATGATGTTGGTGTATCAGATATCTCTAATGAGATCCCTGATGAGGTTGTGGTTCAACAACCTGAACCTGAGCTCAGAAGGAGCAATAGGGTGAGGACTCCAAAGTCATTTGGACCTGATTTTCAATTATATTTAATTGAAGGAACAAGGGATGAGGTCTCTGACCAACAATCCTATTGCTTTAATGTTGAGGATGATCCCAAAACATTTGATGAAGCAATGAAGTCCCAGGATGTTGCTTTCTGGAAAGAAGCAATAAATGATGAAATGGATTCCATCATGGGCAACAACACTTGGGTATTGGCTGATCTACCACCTGGTTGCAAACCTTTGGGTTGCAAATGGATTTTCAAAAAGAAAATGAAGGTAGATGGAACTATTGAAAAGTTCAAGGCTAGACTAGTCATTCAAAGCTTTAAACAAAAGTCAGGGATTGACTACTTTGATACTTATGCTCCTGTGGCTCGTATCAGTACCATAAGATTGTTGTTTCCTTTGGCATCAATTCACAATCTGATTATTCATCAGATGGATGTGAAGACAGCTTTCTTGAATGGTGAATTGGATGAGGATGTTTATATGAACCAACCTCAAGGCTTCATCATGCCTGGCAATGAAAACAAGGTGTGCAAACTGGTTAAGTCCTTATATGGACTGAAGCGGGCACCTAAGCAATGACAACAAAAATTTAATGAAGTGGTTTTGTCTAGTGGTTATTCACTTAACCAGTCTGACAAATGTGTATATAGCAAATTTGATGAATCTGGTAAAGGAGTCATAATTTGTCTATATGTTGATGACATGTTGATCTTTGGCACTGACCAAAATCAAGTTGACCTAACAAAGGAATTTTTGTCATCAAGGTTCTCCATGAAGGATATGGGGGAGGCTGATGTTATCCTTGGTATAAGGATTAAACATGAAAGTAACAAGATTTCTATCTCTCAGTCTCATTACATTGAGAAGGTGTTGAGGAAATTTAATTACTTTGATTGTACTCCAGTGAGTACTCCTATGGATACAAGTGAGAAGCTCTTGCCTAATACTAGTAAGGCTGTATCTCAACTTGAGTATTCTAGGGTGATTGGCTGCTTAATGTATGCCATGACTTGTACAAGGCCTGATATTGCATTTGCTGTGGGAAAATTGTGTAGGTATACTAGTAATCCTAGTGCTCATCATTGGCAAGCAATTCAGAGGGTACTGAAGTATTTGAAGAGAACTATGGATTATATTCTCTCATATACTGGTTATCCTTCAGTATTAGAAGGATACACAGATGTAAGTTGGATCAGTAACACTGAGGACAATTCGTCTACTAGTGGCTGGGTATTCCTACTTGGTGGAGGTGCAATTTCTTGGGCATCCAAGAAGCAAACTTGCATCACCAGTTCTACTATGGAATCTGAATTTTTATGGCCTTAGCTGCTGGTGGTAAAGAGGCTGAATGGTTGAAAAACTTGCTTCTTGAGATTCCATTGTGGCCTAAACCTATAGCACCTATTTCTATCCGTTGTGATAGTGCTGCTACATTGGCAAAGGCTTATAGCCAGATGTACAATGGGAAGTCTAGACACATAGGTGTCAGGCATAGCATGATTCGTGAGCTTATCATGAATGGGGTGGTATCTATAGAGTTTGTTAGATCTCAACAAAACTTAGCTGATCACTTGACGAAGGGTTTGGCTAGAGACTTGGTTTTAAAGTCTGCTAAAGGGATGGGTTTAAGTCCAACTTAGTCACTGAATGCAAAGACACCCAACTCACTCCTGAGGAAACTTGGGAGTTGAGTTCAATGTGGAAAGCTGAACATTTAGTGGACTGGAGCACATGTTTTATATTACATCCCAAGGTTGTGCTCAGAACCTGCTGAAAAGGAGGATGAAGTCTTTACTTCTCAATGGTTAATTTTCTTTGAAAAAGTGCTTAGCAGGAGCATGAATAAAGAGGAACCACCTATGTAAATGTTGAAGTTTTGCCGCTTCAGGAAGCTTTTGGACTTTTAGCTTTTACAACATTTATGAATTGGATATGGACACATGGCTTGTATAGTGTCAGGTGCTTTTAAGTGTTTGAAACTTGTGTGTATTTTATCTTCAGGTATTCAAATGGGTTGAAGGGTTCAATTCTTAGAACACCCTGATTCTCGAATATTTGAACGTGTAATGTACTAAGATGAGAATTCAATCTTCAAGATATTTTCATTTATGCACATGTTTGTTTTATTTTTATTTTCATGCAAAGGAAGTGAACTAAATTTGGGGAGGATTGTTGGAAAATTTAGTGCACTTGTGGGATTAATTCACACCTGGTAATGGGCTTGGAGGTACGGAGTGTACACCCATCAGGTCAGTGTTTACCCTGACTCAAATTAAGTGGTTTGTGGTTCTGCTGCTAGTAGGAATGATAATACTGCTGATGCAGATCATTCTGCTGCTAGCTTTATTGTTCCTGCTGCTAGTACATTGTTCCTGCTGGTAGTACTTTGTTCCTGCTGGTAGTACATTGTTCCTGCTGCTAGTTCAATAATGTTGCTGCTGGTCTGCTAGGCAAAGATTCTGCTGCTAGCACATTTTATTGTGCTGTTAGGCATAGATTCTACTGCTGGTAATGCAAGAAAGAATTTGTAACAACTTTGACCTATATATGGGAAGTTTCAAATTCGTAATTAAGAGCATAATTATCTGGTCTTGTAACCACTATGGCTAGAATTGAGGAAAGTTATGGGGAGATTAATTGGCCAATTAATTCTCATAATTCTTTTTGACTAGGTTTTGAGTAATCTCTTGTTAAATAGAGATAAAAACATCAGCATGGAGATAGATAGAAAAACCAAAACACTTGAAAGCAATTCGTTCTTGATTTGTGCCTAAAACAAGAACATCACTTGGTCTTATCCCATAGAGATATTCGTGTAACCCAGGCATAGGGTCGAATAGTTTCTATTGGAAAGTGATAACACGATTTCAAGTGAATATCCGGTACCTTGATTGATTGATTATCTTAACCCTGTTCTGGGAACACAGCAAACATAACAAAATCAACCAACAAACTTAACCAGCAGTCAGTCGTATGCTAGACAATTTACCATGCATGAACTTTCTACATACAAATACCGTCATGTTGCAATACCAAACATAATATTGGTGTTGGAACATTACTTATTAATGGTTTTGTTGTTTTTAGTGTTTGCTACAAAATGGAGATTAGTGACAGTTTTTCTGTGACTAAACCGTCACAAAACCGTCTCTAATGAACCCGAGAACTACCACAAAAACAACAAAAAGGGTGGTGGTTCTGGACAGAATTCATCCAAAGATAAGAAGAAGGATTACACCCAACAAAAGAACAACAACTTAAAGAAAGTTTATCATTGTTGGGTCTGTGGGAAACCTGGTCATAAAGCCAAGGATTGTCGCCATAAGAAAGAACATGGAGGAGGAAATTCTGGAGGAAATTCCAACCAAGCAAACCATATGGAATCTACAACAGAATTTGCTGGAGTAATTGAAGCCTTCTTGACCACGAATGATGTTGATTGGTGGTTTGATACTGGTGCAACAAAGCACATATGTAATTCAAGAAGGATGTTTGTATCTTACCAAAAGGTTAGTGAAACTAAACCAATGTTTATGGGGAATGGAACTTCTTCAAAGATTGAAGGAAAAGGCAAAGTCATATTGAAGTTGACTTCTGGAAAGGATCTTGTACTCTCAAACGTGTTGCATGTGCCTAACATCACCAAGAATCTGATTTCTGGCCCTATTCTTAGTAATAAGGGATTTAAACTTGTAATTGAATCATATAAATTTGTAATAACTAATGGTGGTGTGTATGTTGGAAAGGGTTACCTTGATCATGGACTCTTTAAACTAAGTGTTATAACCAATGACAATGTTATTAATAATAATAACGCGGGCACTAGCACCACTTCTATGTACATTATTGATCCTACTTTCTTATGGCATTCTAGATTAGGCCATGTTAATTTTCGTTCCTTGCAAATAATGATAAACTTAGGCATATTGCCTAAATGCACAATGGATAAAATATCCAAGTGTGAGATATGTGTTGAATCCAAATACACAAGTCATTCACACAAATCTATAGAAAAATCAAATGAAATACTTGGTTTAATCCATATAGATTTATGTGATTTCAAAGCAACACCATCAAGAGGAGGAAAGAATTATTATATTACTTTCATTGATGATTGCAACAAATTTTGTTATGTGTACTTAATAAATACCAAAGATGAAGCCTTGAATATGTTTAAGACATATAAGGCTGAAGTTGAAAATCAACTAGACAAAAAGATCAAAATTCTAAGGTCTGATAGAGGAGGAGAATATGAATCCAATGACTTTGCTGAATTTTGTTCTACTTATGGTATTGTACACCAAATAACAGCCCCATACACCCCGCAACAAAATGGCGTGGCTGAACGTAAGAATAGAACATTGAAGAATATGATTAATTCAATGTTAATTACTTCAGGGGCTCCTCACAGTCTATGGGGTGAAGCATGCCTTGCTGCAAATACAGTGTTGAATAAAATTCATCATAAAAAGAGTGGCAAATCTCCATATCAGTTATGGAAAGGAAAACAACCTTCTCATAAAAGGATGAAAGTGTGGGGTTGTTTGGCAAAGGTTCAAATACCTTTACCAAAGAGAACCAAACTTGGACAAAAAACAGTTGATTGTGTTTATCTCGGTCCAACAAAAAATAGTGTTGCTTATAGGTTCCTGGTTTACAAATCCAATGTAGAGGACACAAGCAACAACACAATTATAGAATCTGCTGATGTAGATTTCTTTGAAAATGTATTTCCTTATAAAGATAAAGAGAAACAAATCTCAAATCCAAGGAAAAGAGTATTTGATGATCAATTGTCTCAAGGTCAAAGAGAAAACAATTTTGAGGTTCAACAAGCGAATGATGAACCTAGAAGAAGTAAGCATTCAAAAGTCTCTAAAGACTTTGGACCAGATTATATGACCTATGTTGTTAATGAAGAACCACAAACATGTAAGGATGCTATGGAGTCATCAGAAGCACCTTATTGGAAAGAGGCTATTCAAAGCTGTAACACCCCCAAAATCTGGTTTAGCGGAAGTCTACATGTTTGGGTGCTACTAAATTGGTATCACAACACAAAGTATAAAGAATGGTTTTATCTCAACCATTTAAAATAGATTCCATATTAAAAAAGTGATTTGTTTACAATATTTCAAAATTGGTGCGGAGATATAAGCCCATATAAGATTTCAAGTGGTCCCAAATATATCAGAGTCTTCTATGACCATGCCATGCCCTGCCAAAAGCTTCCAGTAGTATGCTATTGCTTATACCTGAAAATACATGCTAAAAAGTATCAACACGAGGTTGGTGAGTTCATAGGTTTATGATAAAGCAGTAAAGATACTGTGTGTTCAATAATAGTTTTGTGACCATTGTGTCGCTCACAATGTCATAAAGATACAGTTTACCGTATAGTAAAAGTAGAGTTGTGGACTAATAGTAGGGTATTGGTATGTTCTTATTCACATACCTTTTCTTGACCAAATTAAGACCAAAACGACCAAAAACTAACCAAAATGCCAAAGATATTTGTGTGTTTGTGTTTATGTATATGCAGGTACGGATATCATGAAAAATGGACAAAAATCAAGAAAAATCCGGAAAACACGAGCACGAGATTTGGAAGAGATATTAAAGAGCCGAAATCGGGGAAGAATTCGTCAAAGTAAAAATATATTTGAAGAAACAACCCTTGGATCATAATCACTTTTACAAATTCAGTCCTTGGTGATACTTTCAACAAATGGCAAAGTTAGTCCCTTAAACATTAAATCCTTCTAAACCTAAACTCTAAAACCAGCTCAAATATAAAACCCAAAAACCCAGCCCAATTCCCATTAAGCCCAGCCAAGCCCACCTTTTATTTAACTAAAAACCAACCGGATCCCTCCTATTATAACCCATGACCCGTTTTTCCTTAATACCCGAAGTTAACACATTTATTACCCAGTCAATCCCCAACCCTTACCCGCCAAAATTACCAGGTTACTATTCACCCATCGTTCTCGAATTTACCCTGCAACCCACACGAGTTTACCTACCATAAATGCTTCTAGAAGGTTGCTGACATGACAGAGAATGACACATAAGCAAATCCCAGCCCTCTCATTGGCTGGAACAACACATTCCATGATCAAGGGCCACGATGAGAAGGAGTGGTCACCAAGAATGATCCAAGGGCTGTTATTAGGGTTCCTGAAGCTTCCTGATGAAACCCTAGAGCTTCCTGAGGCCTATAAATAGAGGCCTCTCCTCACAAGAAATGGTGTTAGATTTTAGAGTCAAGTTAGGGTAATTTAGGGTCGAATTTTATGTATTTCTGAATTTTAGTTTTAAATTTGGTGTTTTAAGGTTGTAATGATCTATTGTACTTAGGTTTTTGATGTTTAATGAAAATTTAAGTTTAATTTTGTTCTTTAAATCTCATTGAAATCTTATGTTCTGTGTTTGCTAGTATTTGGATAAGCTAAGCATAGCTTATTTTTAGATTTACAAAGTTTCCTATAAGCTTTTTAAAACTTTTCATCTAAATATTTTTATAAGTTTTATTTTTAATTCAAAAATCCAAAAAAAAAAATTAATTAGAAAAATACTCAAAAATACAAAAGTATTTGAAAAACAGCTTTCAGTAAGCTCTTTTCTAGTAGTATAAGCTTATTTAAGCTCTAATAGCTTATAGTAAGTCTTAGAATAGGTTTAAAACTGATTTTGCCTTAAATTCCAAAAAAGTCAACGAAAGTCAAACTGGAGCAAATAAGCACTATGGTGGAATAAGCTGGTTTGGATAAGCTTGGTTGGTATTTTTGGCTTGTGTTTACAAGCCTGGGTTGTTAGATTAGTGGTTCACTTCTGTTTTCAAGTTAGTCCTTTGTAAGTCTCATTATTCTAATTTCTAGCTTATTACTTTTCAACCGCTTATTACTGATTACTACAGTGCTTATTATGATTGTTAGTTGCTTATCTGATTATTATATTGTTATTTGAGGACAGTGTGATAGGAATTATTAGATTAAATCAGTTTTGTGTTTAAAACTATAAAAAAAAGTCAAAAACTGTCAACTTAACTTATAGCTTATTAGTGCTTATTTTCAAATTGAAAATTGCTCATTAGTTGATTATTAAGTTAGATATTCATTATTGAATCATAGTCATAGCTTAAATCAGCAGTTTGTATCTAAAATTTGAAAAATCAGTCTCTTAAAGGGTGTTTGGCATAAGCCAATTTTTGAATGTACTGTTCATTGACCACTATGTGATCTTTGGCTGAGCTTATTTGGATCTAGTTTAGCAGTTTTCATTAGGTTTTAAGCAATTTTGGTTTGAATTGAGGTTTTGCATCAGTTGGTTAAAAAGTAGAATCTGAATTGCTTATATAAGCTTGCATTCAGCTGAAGCTTATTTGGTCCTAACCTCTGGCATCTTTAGGTGTATTTCAGTAGTTAAAGTGAGATTCTAAGCTTTGGTAGTGTTTCATTGAGTATTGAAGGTTTCTGAGGTCAAAAAGCCCAACTACTATATCAGCACCTACCCCCCAAATTTGCCTAACTAGCTTAGGTTTTTCATTTTTAATAGCTTTAATATAAGACCTTTTGAGCTGAAAATTGACACAGATCATCATTGTTGGCTTGGCTAGTTATTGCTTATTTTTTTGGAATTTTAGGAGTGCTTATTAAGTGCTTTTCAGAGGCCTTAACAGCACCACAGAACCCTATTTTAGCCTGCATCAGTTTTGTGTTCTTGCTTATTGGATTAATTTGTGCTTATCTACTATTGATTATAGATTATTCTGATTTAGTTTGGTTGATTAGAATAGATATTTCATGATATAGCTTATTCATAGTTGCTGCTAGCTTATTCTCTAATTGCTTTATTATTATTTATTTTTTTGCTTGCTTGTGCCTTATAAGCTTACTGATCAGCACTTTAGCCCCTTTTCTGAGCTTTTTCTTAGTTATAAAAAATATTCTCTTTTAGAAAAAGTGCTTATAATTAAGCCCTTATTCAGTTTCAAGAAGAAAAAAAAATAGTTTTAACAAAAACTAACGCTGGGATTCGAACCCTGGCCACCCAGCTCACCACACACACAACTCAACCATCATTCCCTTGGGTCTTTGTCTGTCATAGCTATCACCCATAATTCTTTTAAGCCTTATTTCTTTTCTTTGCTATTTGAAACTGTTTGCTTATTAACAGCTTATTCCCATAAGCTGAAGCACTTGTCTTATTTTTCCTAGACTTAGTTCCCCTTAAATTAGTTTTCTTAAAAATTTCAGATTTTTCTATTTTCATTTAATATTTTTAATCACTTATTTTCTTTAATTTAGTTTTTAATTCATAAAAAATTAAATAAAAATCAAAAAAATATAATTCTTTTTACTAAAATTTTCTTTTACTAATTAGGACTTAGGAAAATTAATTTGAAGTTTGTAGGATTAGAATTTCTCTATTTTCACTTTTAAAGCTCGGGGTTAGCCCGGGTTTTACACTTTTTTAGGTTTTCTTTTACGATTGCCTTAGATTAGTATTTCCCTTGCCTTAGTAATTGCTTTTAGTTAATATTTCATTAATTTAGTTTAAAAACCCACAATCTCACTTTTATTCACCATTCACAACACGTTTCACGATCCCGAAATCACATATTCCATTCATCCTTCATCGGGACAACGAACCGGGGTCTTACATATTTCTTGTGTAATTCCTCCTGGACATAAATTTATAAATCAATTTTTGGCGCCGCTGCCGGGGAGGGTTGAAGTGAATTCGTGATTTTGTTTTTCGATTCGTGTTTTGAAGACCCTTCTCCCGGGAAGTTATCGTTTTCTTCGTAAATATTTTCAAAAATATAAAATCCAAGAAAATTAAAAAACCATTAACACTTTTCCTAAAGTGTTAACAATACCAAAAAAATTCAAAAAACAACAAAATAAATCGTGAAATCATTTGATTTCGGATTATCTTTCGATTACAACCTATACTAGTGGTTTAAGGAAGGTTTGACATTAAATTGACAAACCGAAAGAGGCGGGTTTTTAATCAGCTTTAGAGCGGACCTTTGCTTCTCCGCCACTCTGCGAGTAGTCTTGAGAGAAACGAATATCAATTGAGGGATCGGTACCAAAAATATTGTCATTATTTTTCTTTAAATATAAAAAAATTTAAAAATATTTTCATTTTCAAATTTTTTTTTTCTTTTTAAATTTTTGTTTCTTTTTGGTGTATGAACACCCATTCTTCTTCTCACAATCTTCATTCACCTCTCTCAAATCCCGAGAGAATTATCCGTCATAATCACCGTGTTGAATTTCCAACCGAGGAAATGAACAACAACGATCAACCCCCGCCGATGGGTGGTAATCAAGATCAAATTCCAGCTCCCGATCTCCGAACGATGGAGGAGTTGTGCCAACCAACAATGCACGGACGTGGTGGCCCGATTGCCCCGTCAATATTCAAGCCGCAGATTTTGGACTTAAACATCACATGATCCAACAAGTCCAAAATTCTTGCCAATTTCACGGTTTGCCGGGTGACGATGCAAACAAACATCTTGATAAATTCATTACCGTCACCCAGAGCATGAAACAAAATGGGGTCTCCGATGACGCCCTTCGTCTTTATCTCTTCCCATATTCCTTGACGCATCATGCCACCGCATGGTTTGATCATCTTCCCAAGAACTCAATTCACAATTTTGATGAGATGTTCTCAAAGTTCTTGGCAAAATATTTCCCACCGTCGATGGTGACGAAATTGAGGAATGAGATAAGTAACTTTCGCCAGCTTCCCGATGAATCTTTATTCGAAGCATGGGAACGCTACAACCTTTTGATTGATCGGTGTTCAAATCATAACATGTTATTAGTCACCATAATAGATACGTTCTATAACGGTTTAACATTAAGACACCATGATACGATCAATGCTGCAGCCGGAGGAACTTTCATGAAAAGACGTCCCGAAGAGTGCTATGATCTCATTGAAAACATGACTACCCACCAGAATTATTGGGATTCCTCTGTCGAGAGGAATGAGTCTACTAGATCTATCACTACTTTTTCTTCTACCGCCGAGATAGCTGCACTCACCAAAAAGTATGATGATTTGTCTACTGCTTTCTTAAGAATGTATCAAAATTAGAATTCTAATCAAAACAATCATCAAGTCAACGTTGTTAATCAAAGTTGTGAAACATGCGGTGGTCCTCATCCGTATTTTGAGTGTCCAGCCGCCGGTGGCTACACTCAAGAGAATGTGTATGCTGCTACGGGATCCTATAATCAGGGAGGTAACGGTTACCAACCACAAAGAGACCGTAATCTTCTCAGCTACCGTTCTAACAATTATCTCAGACCACCCGGTTTCAATCAAAATCAAAACCAGAATGTGCAAAATAGAAATAATCAAAATCAAAATCGGGTGAATCAAGGGAATTACAATCAAGGGTAAAATCAAGGTTTTCAGAATCAAGGGAATATTAATCGAGGCCCGAATCAAGGAAATTTTAATCAGGGAAATTTTAACCAAAACCAAGGAAACTTTCAAAATCAAGGTTTTCATCAAAACAACCGAGGGCCAAATTTTAACAATAATCAAAATCAAGGATTTGTGCAAAATCAAACGGCCTCGGATGAGTTGAAACAATTTATGAAAACTCAAGAAGAAATGAATCGGTTAATGATGACTCAAATCACGGAAATTAAGAAGTCTTTAAATGATCGACCCTCGGGCTCTGGAACTCTTCCTAGCAATACGATCGCTAACCCGAGGGGCGATGTGAAAGCGATCACTACAAGGAGTGGTGTATCATATGATGGACCCACGGCTCCAACTACCTCTTCTTCTCTTCCTCCCAAGGTAGTTGACCGTGAGACCGAGGCGACAAAGGACACGGAACTTCCTACTAATAACGGAAGGACCAAAGACGTCCAACCTCCGGTTGTCCAACCATCTAAACCAAAGATTGTTTTTGAGTCCGAAGAAGCTCCAGTAAAAACCAAACTTCCTTATCCTTCAAGATTAAATGATCAAAAGCTCCGCGAAAAAGCTTCAAATCAAATGGAGAAATTCTTTCAAATCTTCCAAGATTTGCATTTTGATATGAGGTTCGCGGATGCTTTACTTCTGATGCCTAAATTTGCTTCCACCGTCAAAGGTTTATTGAGCAACAAGGAAAAATTATTTGAATTAGCAAAAACTCCTCTGAATGAGAATTGCTCAGCGGTTCTCCTCAAAAAGCTTCCGGAAAAGCTTGGAGATCCCGAAAAATTCCTCATTCCATGTGATTTTCCAGGGATGGTTGAATGCTACGCCTTGGCCGATCTTGGTGCAAGCATCAACCTAATGCCGCTATCTGTTTGGAACAAGCTTTCTCTCCCAGAACTTACCCTTAGCCAAGATTTTGACCGGATACGAAATCACTGGTGCTCGATCTAGTGGTATTTTTTTGGGGATTAGCTTTGGTAGATTTCCCCCAACGCAATCTGCAGAAATTCCACGAATCTTGTTGGATAAGTCTGACGACTCAGCAGCAGTGCGGAATCGGTCGATTATTCGTCCTAAGGGTGTAGCCGAAGATGTTTTTGTCAAGGTGGGGAAGTTCCATTTCCCAGCCGATTTTGTGGTTGTAGATTTTGATGCTGACCCCCGGATTCCTCTAATTCTCATAAGATCGTTCTTGAGGACCGGGCGTGCTTTGATTGACGTATATGGTGAAGAAATAACACTACGGGTGGATAATGAGGCCGTGACCTTTAACCTCGACCGAACTTTCAAATACTCCTCCAATCACGATTCCGTCTCAGTTAATCGAATTGATGTGATTGATGTTGCCTCGGAGGAGTATTCTCAAGAAGTTCTTGGATTTTCCGATAAATCCGTGAGTGGCAATCCCACTCCTTCTTCTCAACCAATTCTTTCCGACTCTTCCCCTTCCCTCACTCCGTTTGAGGGAAGTGACTTCATTTTGGAAGAGATCGAGGCTTGTCTTAAGAATGAATCAGTTTCACCAAAAATTGATGATTCAGACTTTGACCCGGAGGGAGACATTCTTCTCCTTGAGAAGTTACTTAACAATGATCCGTCATCCTCTCTCCCTCCGGAAGAAATTCACAAAGAAGAACTTAAAGAAGTAAAGCCGTCTACTGAGAATCCTCCGGAGCTCGAGCTCAAGGATTTACCTCCTCATCTCGAATATGCTTTCTTAGAAGATACCGACAAATATCCTGTCACCATTTCTAAAGACCTTAAAGATGATGAGAAGACCCAACTCTTAGACGTGCTCAAAAGCATAAGAATGCCATCGCTTGGCAGATCTCCGACATAAAGGGCATAGACCCTCGGTTCTGTACTCACAAGATCTTACTGGAAGATAATTTTAAACCCGCCGTCCAGCAACAGAGACGGGTTAACCCAAAAATCCATGATGTCATAAAAAAGGAAGTTCTTAAACTTCTCGACGCTGGGATGATTTATCCGATTTCAGATAGCTCATGGGTTATCCCGGTCCACTGTGTGCCCAAAAAGGGTGGAATGACCGTTGTGACAAATGAAGAGAATGAGTTAATCCCCACACGTCTCGTCACCGGATGGAGAGTGTGTATTGATTACCGAAAACTCAATGATGCTACCCGTAAAGACCATTTCCCTTTACCTTTTATGGACCAAATGCTTGAGCGTTTGGCGGGAAATGAGTTCTATTGTTTTCTCAATGGCTTTTCCGGGTATTTTCAAATACCAATTGATCCCCAAGATCAGGAAAAGACCACCTTCACGTGCCCTTACGGAACGTTTGCCTACCGACGCATGCCTTTTGGCTTATGCAATGCTCCGGGCACGTTCCAGAGGTGTATGATGGCCATATTTCATGATACGATCGAGAAGACAATGGAGGTCTTTATGGATGACTTTTCAGTATATGGAAATTCTTTCTCCTCGTGCCTCTCCCATTTAGACAAAATGCTTCAACGGTGCAAAGACACCAATCTTGTGCTAAATTGGGAGAAGTGCCATTTTATGGTTAAAGAGGGCATTCTCCTCGGCCACAAAATCTCTAATGCCGGGTGATGAACTCAAATAAGTACATTTTATTATCATCATTTGTCCTATTTATTTGACTTATTTTATTATATTATCTGTGAGAATTGATACTTAATCGTTTACTTTTGTAATTCTCAGTTAAAAACAAGCATTTAGTGAAACTTGGCGATTTTGGAATAATTATGGAGCAAAACAAGCAAGAAGATAAGAGTCTACTGAAATGTACAAGATCAAGACATTCTGCTCCAGATACGCCGCATCTTGCTTATTACATACGGCGCATCACTATCAAGATTTCACAAGATACGATCCAAGACAGCAAGGACATGCGCCGCATCTGAGAATGGAGTTACGCCGCATCTTCTGGCGGTGTACGAATATTCCTGAATATATTAATCTTGGACCCCACGCGAAGTTAAGTCAATGCGCCGCATCTAATTATTAGATGCGCCGCATCTTACCCTCAGACAGAAACTATAAATACCCCAAGACCAGACGTATTCAAAAAGCGCTAGTTTTAGAAGACCGACGACCACAGAAACCTAAGGCCGAATTCAGTCGATTAGGCAGCACAAGACACACCCGAACGAAGATACAAGAGCTGTAAGAAGGTCCTGCATGTGTTTAATTCATTAAGTAGTTTTGTTTTATTGTTTTAGTAAGCTTTAATTCATCAGGATTGGTGGCTTGTGTAAGGTGACGAGAAAGATTGCACTCCCTTTAATATTGCTTTCTCATCAATTAAAGTTTATATGTTGATGTCTTTGGTTACTACTTATTAGTGCATTGATAACCTCTGTGTCTATTAGTGGCTTGTCGTATGTGACTACGGAAGATCATATTGCTCCCACGGTTGTTACTAAATTGATCACTTAGGAATAACTTTTAGACATAAGTAATCATTAAGGGATTTCTCGCCGATAAGATTAGGACCAACGAGAAAGATTTAATTACATACACTTCATATAAAACTATCAATAAAACAAGTGACAATCTACTTAATTATCAGGACAGGTCTTCTTATTGTCTCGAGTATTTATCTGTGTACGTGTGTACCTATCGCTGATTCGTGCTCATTAGTTTAGTTTATTATTTAATTGCAACCAAAACGTGCCAGTCTCTCAGGCTGAACCCCCTTGCGTTAGATTAGGTTGTATAATTGACTTAAGATATTAAAATACTGATTAGAATAACTAGATAATACGTTCCACTCTTAGTGATCGACACTCTACTTACCATTATATTCATACTGACCGGGTACACTGCTCGTTAAGTGTGTGTGTTATTGATAAGTCGGCTAAATATAAATTTAAAACTTGAGTAGGCATTAATACTGCTAAACCGCAACGACACATCGCACGCATCAAGTTTTTGGCGCCGCTGCCGGGGAGTGAATTGTTATTATCTGTTAATTTGATTAGTATTTTAATTAGGTTTTTCTTTTTATTAGATTAATTGCATCATTGTATTATTTGCATATTTTCTGTTTTGTGTGTTATTTGTTTTCTTTTATTTTTGTTTCTTTTCGTTTGTGTTTATTTTTGTTTTTATTTTTCGTATTTTCTGTGTTCTGCTATCGTTGTACTGAGCTAATTCAAACGATACGGCGCATCTGATTTCTCAGATACGGCGTATTGCGTTTAATTTTTATAAAATACAACGCGTTTAATTAATTCGATACGACGCATCTTTTCCCCAAGATACGGCGTATCTGTTTTTAATAAGAAATTTTTCAAAGCGATAACGCGATACGACACATCTGTTTTAGCAGATACGGCGCATCTATTATTTTAATTAAAAACAGTTTTTGAATTATTAAACAGATACGGCGTATCGATCTTTATCGATACAGCGCATCCTTCTGAATCAAAAATCTTGTATTTTGAAACGTAACGAAAATACGGCGCATTAACTTTTGTTAATACGACACATTTAATTTTAATAAGTATAATTGATTTTTGATAATTTAATTCGATACGGCGCATTTTTAATTCTAAGCGGCGTATCTATTTTCTGAATAAAAGTCTGATTAAATTTTAACGATTATAAGATACGGCGTATCCAACTTTTTGGATACGGCGCATCATCTGCAGATATCAGTAACTTCTATTTTCGTATTCCGTTTTCGTTGTTAATTTTCTAATATATTACTTTCTTGAGCATACCCTACTGATGTTTTTGTGTTGATTTCAGGAAGTGCATGACCAGGAGTTCAACTAAGAACTTGATTCAACCTTTCAAAAATCCTGAACGAGCCCTACATTCGCTTAAAAGGCTTTTCAACACAATAAGCTTTGACATTTCAAGTTCACTCGAGCTTGATTATTTTTCTGAAGAGAAAGAGGAAGAAGAAACAGAAACAATGGGCGAAAACACTACTATGGAGGAATACATGAACAGTACCCGTGCTGATTACACTTCAGGAGTTGCTAGACCAAAGTTTGATGATAAGTCAAAATTTGAATTGAAGGTTCAGTTTCTCAAGGAGCTAAGAGAGAATGCTTTCAGTGGATCGGAACATGAGGATGCTAATGAGCATGTTGAAAAGGTCCTCGAGATTGCGGATTTGTTTACTTCAGAAGGAGTCACTGACGATCAACTCATGCTAAGAATCTTTCCAATCTCGCTAAAAGGAGCTGCTAACAAGTGGCTAAGGAATGAACCTGCTAGTTCAATCACTACATGGGAAGATTTGAAGAGCAAATTCCTGAAAAGATATTGTCCACCTGCTAAAACTGCTAAAAAGATGGAGGCTATCAACAGTTTCAAGCAAGAGCCTGATGAAACTCTTTATCAAGCTTGGGAACGATTTAAAGATTTACTGATAAAATGTCCTCAACACTATCTAACCCCTATGCAGGAGATAATATTGTTTTATCAAGGATTGGACGTGCCTACTAGACAAATTTTGGATGCTAAGGGAGCTGTGCCTCAAATGAGTGCAGCTAATGCTAGGAAAGCGATCCAAGAAGCTGCTGATCATTCTCAAAAATGGCACGATGGGACCTCTACTAGATCTAAGAGCAGCACTAATTTTGACGGGTTTGCTGCTATTCAAGCTCAATTGGATAAAATTAGTAGAGAGATGAAGAAGCGTGATGAAAAAGTGTATGCTGCCCAAGTTGGATGTGAAAAATGCGAAGGACCTCACTACACTAAAGATTGCCCGAATAAGAATGAAAGTGAGACTTTTGAAGAAGCATACTACACACAATTTGGACAACCATTCCGACCTTCGGGGAGATTTAGGGAAGCTACTCCGGGATTCTATCAAAAGAACAACTTCAATCCCGCTTATCAAGAAAGGAGGTAGACTTTAGATGACACTTTAAAGCAAATTATGGCCGATGCTGCTAAAAGACATGAGGAGAATACTGCTATGATCAAAGAAATCCGAGCTTCAACAGATACTATTACAAGAAATCAAGGAGCTTCGATCAAAGCATTGGAACAACAAATTGGTCAAATGAGCAAAGTTCTTCAAGAAAGGGGATACGAAAGTTTACCTGGCTCAACTGAAACCAACCCAAGAGATCATGTCAAGGCTATAAGCAGCACTGAAGAAGTCACTCCTAACATACCTAGAAGATCGATGAATGGTGATGATGGAGCAAAACCCGAATTTTTCTTTAATTCTTCAATTAGTTTAAGGAGACTACTAAAAGAGAAGACAAAGATTGAAGAGGAGATCAAAGCTACAATGAAAGAAGAGAGCTCTGCAACTGACTTACATGCCTTGCCTCATAAAGAAAAGGACCCAGGAAGTTTTACTTTACCTTGTTCAATTAATGATATATCTTTCAATAATGTGTTAGCTGACTTAGGAGCTAGTGTTAGTGTAATGCCCCTTAAGACATTCACTACCCTAGGACTAGGAAAATTAGCACCAACTAAGTTGCTTATTGAAGTGGCTGATAAAACGGTAAAACGACCTGAAGGGATTGCTAATAATGTGCTAGTTAAGATTGAGCAGTTTATTTTTCCCGTAGACTTTGTTATATTAGATATGCCCGGGGATGTTAAGATTCCTTTAATCCTTGGAAGACCTTTCTTGTCTACCGCCCGTGCTAAGATTGATGTGTTTAAAAGAAAAATCTCATTAAGGGTAGGGAATAATAAACTAGTCTATAAGTGCCAAGATCCTGTTAAAAGCATTATTAGAGGTGTCTATGTGCTAGGATTAAGAGAGCGTATGGACCTCGATCTTGAAGCTAGGCTTATGAGAGAAACATTGATTCAAAACAACTCAACTAATCCTAATCATGAGAACTTTGAGGAATTTATTGACCTTAATGTGCCTACCGAACTTAGACGCGATGTTGTTAATGATTCTTATGATGAGTGGTATGATTGCGTAGTAATTAACAAACGTAGGAGAATAGTTGAGAAAACGAATTTGAATAATGATGTGTTTATTGAACTACCACCCCACCTTGCATATTTGTGCCTATATAATAATAAGAATTTCCCTTCTATCATTTTGTCATCTCTGCCCGAAAGGGACAGAACTTTATTTATACAGATATTAAAGAAGAACGGCGTGGAAATTAAGGACGAGCAAGGAGTGTTCAATGTTACTGAATTGGCGATGAGGGAACGCGATGTTTCCGACTCCTTTAATGATCGATATTAAAGAGCTGAACGTGAGTCTAACTTGAAGACTCTGGAATAAAGACAAGTGCTGACCGGGAGACAACCCGGAGAATTTTTAATTTTCTGTTCTGTGTCGAGTCAGTCAGGCCCGCATAAGGATACGGCGCATCTCCATCCTGAGATGCGACGCATCTCCTGCACTGGTCATATCTTATTTTATTTTCTGCATTTTTACTTTCGACTTTAAAACTTTTTATCGGTTTTATTTTAATGCGGCGCATCCCTGGTTAAGGATGCGACCCATCTTTTATCCTGATTCGTATTTATTCCAGGCTCGATACGGCGTATCTTCATCCATAAGATACGGCGCATCGACTGACCTGATGATTTTCAGTTTTAATTTTTACATTTTATTTTTACTAACTACTAATGTATTATGCAAGTTTGAACCTTTCTTAACTCAGGTGTGTTAAAGTCTTGATGGTATTATAGATTCCTGCATTTCCTGTGGATACATCTAAATGAAGCTTAAACGTTCTCATCCACAAGGAAGATGATTTTTGCTCTTATACAAATGGAGGATCATACCGAGCAAATCTCAGGGGAGTTTTTCTGTTCTGATTCTTTTATTTTCCAGTTTTTAACCTTTGATACAAACAACGAGGACGTTGTTTAACTTAAGTGGGGGATTGGAGAATTAGAACACTTACTTGTCCTAAACTTTTTCAAAAATTATGCTTAAAATGCGCTTAACATATCAAATTTAAAATTTTTTTAGCATGTTTTTGTTTAAGATCTAAGTTACATAGCTGCACACATGACGTTATTTTCAAAAATTGTGATTTTTCAAAATTCACAAATCTATGAGTGTGCCGGTGACTTGTAAACTTTAGAACTTGGCTTGTATACTATTCGAGACCACCATAATAAGTATTATTTTATATAATTGGAATGACTTGTCTAAATTGGTAAATTTCTAGGATTACACCCAAACAGCCTATTTATATGTTATGTGATATTAGCTAACTATACTGGTTAGTTAACCCCCGTATAAACCCTTTTGTTACTCTCACTTTTAGAGTAAGATACCCCTAGAAAAACACTCAGAGCCATTCCTTTCGTTTCTTACACCAATGTTTATAATGTTTCGTTACACCCTTACACCTTAGCCTACCCTGTAGATTAAAATCCGTGGTTGGTTAATTGCTTTAGGCAAAGTGTGTTTCCTTACATTACCTGTGTTCGCGTGCGTAATTCATTATCTTTGGTTAGGTCGGGAAATTGCACAATGCAATTGGAGTGAAAGTAAATATTGTATATCTTTGAGTTTATTTTTCGTGTGTTTACTACTTTCGCTATTACAGTTATTTCTGAAGTCATGAAAAGTATGGAAAAATTATCCGGAAAGAAAGTTATAGTGATGTGGTGAAATTTTACACATCTATGTTTATGTTTCAAGTTAAAAAAAAAAAAAAAAAAAAAAAAAAAAAAAAAAAAAAAAAAATCGAAAAAATGAGAAAAGAAAAAGAAAAAGAAAAAGTTGGAAGTTTGTTTAACCAACTTATGTAAAGTTTTGTATTAAGTGGTCGATATCACCACTATTTGTTATATTATATTTATGGATTGAATGGGAATTGGCAGTTATGGGAACGCCAATTAAGGTTTATTCTTTGATTGAGATCTTGTTGAGTATAATTCGTGTCTACCTAAAGCGTGTATTTCAAGTGTTAAAGCATGAGTTATCCAATGATATGAGTCTTATTCATGGGATGGTTGGGATAGTGATTAACCACACTTAGGATTTTAATTTATCTGTTTTGTTTATTTTTCATTTTACACCAATTTATATCCCAAATATTATCCATACCCTATATTATTCGTTATCCAAACCTTTGATTTATTGAGATTAGAAATTTGAGCAATCTTAAGTATCGTAGTCGTTGATTCGGCTATGTATTTATGATTTTGTCGCCCTTTTTGATATAATATTATTGGTGAAGATTACTTGGTCCTATCTTTAGCCTATTCGAGTTAAGGATTTGAGCAATTGCAAGTATCGTGTTCGTGGATTCGATCATGTATTTGTGATTTTGTCGCCTTTTCTGGAATTTGAGATCGATAGAGATTAAGAAGAATGATTAACCCTTAAACCTCAAAACCCTTTTTACCGCTTTAGACTTGTTATTCCTTAGCTTTAGTGGGGGAGATGTGTATACTTGCCAAGCTTATGATAGAATATTCGTCACGACTGGACAGTTTAAACGATTAGATTTGCTTTTATCAAAATATTTTATTTTACTTCTAATTCGTTAAGTGTTTGGTTGTGTGATTATGAATTAAACGAATACATGATTAAATATAAAAATAAATCCTAATATCTTTTAGGATACATTTTCATAAGATTAATTCTAAGGTTTACTTGGGGACAAGTAAAGTTCAAGTGGGGGGATATTTGATGAACTCAAATAAGTACATTTTATTATCATCATTTGTCCTATTTATTTGACTTGTTTTATTATATTATTTGTGAGAATTGATACTTAATCGTTTACTTTTGTAATTCTCAGTTAAAAACAAGCATTTAGTGAAACTTGGCGATTTTGGACTAATTATGGAGCAAAACAAGCAAGAAGATAAGAGTCTACTGAAATGTACAAGATCAAGACATTCTGCTCCAGATAAGCCGCATCTTGCTTATTACATACGGCGCATCACTATCAAGATTTCACAAGATACGATCCAAGACAGCAAGGACATGCGCCGCATCTGAGAATGGAGTTACGCCGCATCTTCTGGCGGTGTACGAATATTCCTGAATATATTAATCTTGGACCCCACGCGAAGTTAAGTCAATGCGCCGCATCTAATTATTAGATGCGCCGCATCTTACCCTCAGACAGAAACTATAAATACCCCAAGACCAGATGTATTCAAAAAGCGCTAGTTTTAGAAGACCGACGACCACAGAAACCTAAGGCCGAATTCAGTCGATTAGGCAGCACAAGACACACCCGAACGAAGATACAAGAGCTGTAAGAAGGTCCTGCATGTGTTTAATTCATTAAGTAGTTTTGTTTTATTGTTTTAGTAAGCTTTAATTCATCAGGATTGGTGGCTTGTGTAAGGTGACGAGAAAGATTGCACTCCCTTTAATATTGCTTTCCCATCAATTAAAGTTTATATGTTGATGTCTTTGGTTACTACTTATTAGTGCATTGATAACCTCTGTGTCTATTAGTGGCTTGTCGTATGTGACTACGGAAGATCATATTGCTCCCACGGTTGTTACTAAATTGATCACTTAGGAATAACTTTTAGACATAAGTAATCATTAAGGGATTTCTCGCCGATAAGATTAGGACCAACGAGAAAGATTTAATTACATACACTTCATATAAAACTATCAATAAAACAAGTGACAATCTACTTAATTATCAGGACAGGTCTTCTTATTGTCTCGAGTATTTATCTGTGTACGTGTGTGCCTATCGCTGATTCGTGCTCATTAGTTTAGTTTATTATTTAATTGCAACCAAAACGTGCCAGTCTCTCAGGCTGAACCCCCTTGCGTTAGATTAGGTTGTATAATTGACTTAAGATATTTAAATACTGATTAGAATAACTAGATAATACATTCCACTCTTAGTGATCGACACTCTACTTACCATTATATTCATACTGACCGGGTACACTGCTCGTTAAGTGTGTGTGTTATTGATAAGTCGGCTAAATATAAATTTAAAACTTGAGTAGGCATTAATACTGCTAAACCGCAACGACACATCGCACGCATCACCGGGATTGAGGTAGATCGAACCAAAGTCGATGTGATCTCAAAACTGCCTCATCCCACCACTGTAAAAGGAATCCGAAGTTTCCTTGGTCATGCCGGTTTCTATAGACGATTTATTCAAGACTTCTCTAAAATCGCCCGGCCTCTGACCCATCTTCTTGAAAAAGATGCTCCGTTCTTCTTCTCTCCCGAAAGCATCAAAGCATTCGAGGTTCTAAAAAAAACTGACAGAAGCTCCAATATTGGTTGCCCCCGATTGGGACTTGCCCTTTGAGCTCATGTATGACGCTAGTGATTATGCTATTGGGGCAGTCCTTGGGCAACGCAAATCAAAGTACTTTCAGCCGATACACTATGCTAGCAAGACAATGACTGACGCTCAATCTTACTATACTACTACCGAGAAAGAGTTGTTGGCCGTTGTCTACGCTTTTGAGAAATTTAGACCATATCTTGTCTTATCCAAAAGCATAGTGTAGACGGACCATTCTGCTCTCAAGTATCTCTTAACAAAGCAAGATGCTAAGCCGAGATTACTTTGGTGGATTCTTCTGCTCCAGGAATTTGATATTATCATTCATGATAAAAAAGGAGCAGAGAATCTGGCCGCTGATCACTTATCCAGACTTGAAAATCCCCATCAAAGTGTTCTAGAGAAAAAGGAAATCACCGAAACATTTCCTCTCGAGACACTTGGGATGATATCATTAAAGGATGATCCAAGTACCCCATGGTTTTCCGACTATGCAAATTACCATGCGGGGAATTTTGTGGTGAAAGGGATGTCGTCCCAGCAGAAAAAGAAAATTTTCAAAGATGTTAAACATTACTTTTGGGACGACCCCTACTTATTCAGAATATGTGCCGATCAAATAATTAGACGGTGTGTGCATGGCCAAGAAGCCGTTGACATCCTCACGGCTTGCCATAATTGACCCACGGGGGGACATCACGGTGCCAGCTACACCGCTAAAAAAGTCTTTGATTCTGGTTTCTATTGGCCAACGATATACCGTGATGCCCACGACTTGGTAAAGTCATGTGACTCTTGCCAACGTCAAGGAAAAATCTCGCAAAAAGATGAAATGCCTCAAAATGCAATTCAAGTCTGCGAGATTTTTGACGTGTGGGGCATCGATTTTATGGGGCCATTCCCGTCTTCACGAGGGAATAAGTATATAGTCATAGCCGTCGACTACTTGTCCAAATGGGTTGAAGCGAAAGCGCTCCCCACTAATGACGCCTGAGCTGTGGTTAAGTTCTTGAAAAATCTCTTCTTCTGATTTGGAACTCCTCGGGCTATAATCAGTGATCGCGGTACTCACTTCTGCAATGATCAATTTGCAAAGGTTATGCTCAAGTATGGTGTTACACACCGTCTTTCTACCGCGTATCACCCGCAAACAAGCGGTCAAGTTGAGGTTTCGAATCGTGGATTGAAACGTATCTTAGAAAGAACCGTTGGTGAAAATCGAGCCTCGTGGGCAGACAAATTGGATGATGCATTATGGGCTTTCCGAACCGCTTACAAGACACCCATCGGGTGTTGATGCGTGGGTTTTGCAACCTTACAACAGGTTTTACCTCTCGAGGGATCTCAAGAGGCTTACAACCCCACCAGGCAGTGTACCTGACCGATGTAGTATAGTGTAGTGGTAAGTACGGGGGATTGATCGTTCTCCACAGGGAATAGTGTTCGTTAGGTATGAAAGACTACTCTAATAGGTCTAAGGGTTGAGGAAGATTCTTTTTATGTTTTTATATTTTTTTATGAAAGCAAGTAAAATCTCGGGTTTGAAAGAGTGGGCGGAATTAGTTGCTAGTCAACTAACCCAAATTACTACGAATGCAAATAAAATAAAATAACAAAAATGAAAAGTTTGGTGGAAACTTATATGTAGAGAAATGTGTTTACTTAGATTTCCTTACTCCCTAACTATCTTTTACCGGTCGATTAGTGTGTATTAGTCGCGTGGATGACGGGTGTATTCCTTAATACCATTCGTGGGGTGGCGTACGTACTTCCCCAACTCTACAAGCTCCTACTTCACTCCTATGTCGAGCCGGCTAGGAAGCTCCTAACATGGGATCACTAGAATTCGCTTGTGCATTAAATACAACCATAAAAACCTTTAGTACGCATTTGGTTCATGTTTCTTAAGACGTTCAAGCAAGTTACCGAATAGGAAGTTAGCCAGTTTTCTTAAGCCTAACAAAGATAAACAATCATCCAATACAACTAATAACACACTAATAACCAATAATCAATAGCTAGGTTTCATTAGATCTAAGCAAACACAAGATAAATCTAGCCTAACATGTTAAACAAAAGACAAGAATAAGATAAAATCAAACAACACATAGACATATTGAATGATTAATTGATAACTTATCTTTCAATGCAACATGGAAGATCTCAAGGCAAAAAGCCTTGAAAAAGATGCTAAAATCGTCTTAGGGTTTTCTCCCAAAATTCCACACTAAGTTCCACCACTAATGACAAAAAATTAGAAAACTATATATAGACTTTTGGATCTGACGGCGTCACCTTATGGATTGTGACGCCGTCACCTCGCCGCTTCTAGGGTTCCCGGATGACCTTCTTGACGCCGTCCCTCTTTAGCTCTCCAAAAATCCATTCTGGCTTATCAAGGCTTGACGCCGTCGGACCTTGAACGTGACGCCGTCCCTCTTTGATTTAAGCCGTGACGCCCTTGATCAGGTTAAAGCGTGACGCCGTCAGAATTCACATGCTATTTTCACTGGCTTATCATGAGTAAATTTCACGTCCACCTTTTCTTGCCAAGCCATGACGCCGTCCAGAGTAAAATCTGACGCCGTCAAAGGTAACTTTCAGCATAATTTTGAGACTTTGTCGTTTTCTTCACTTTTATGCTCCAAAAACGTCCAAAATGCCTCCTTTTCCAGATTTCTCCTCAAAAGTACCTAAAATGACAAAAGGAACGATTTAGGGCAATATTTGATCAAATAAATACGATTTAGGGCTTAAATGACCCCTTAAAAGCGGTACACTTTTCGCCTCATCAAATACCCTTACACTTGAGATTTGCTTGTCCTCAAGCAAATGCGCTTTTATTCTAATCAAAATACAAGTTAGGGGTCATTTAATGCTAACATAAAAGTAATTACAACAAATAATCGTTTCACTTCAATCATAATAAGCACGGAGATTACAAACTAGCACCTCACAAGTAGTGTTTAGATACTCACATCTCTCAAGTGTCATCAAAATAAATCTCATAAATGAAAACGGATAATATCTCTCACTACCTGTCATAGCAAATAGATTACCATAGGCTTGGGAAAGGATCGAAAACCTCCTCCACTAGGCGTAAGCACCAAAGATAAACTATCAAAGAGGGCTTTTACATGGGTTATAACGTTAGGTGTAGGGAAAAGGAAAACACGGTTTTGTTGGATAAAGGATACTTTACTGGTGGCGAGTTAAAGATCTTGATCAATTACATGTACTCTACAATGTTGCTAAGCCAAGACTAGACTCGATCTTAAGCTAGAAACGAAATAACAAAAACAAAAACATAAAACAACATAAAATGAAACGGGATGGTAGTCCGTATGTTTTTTCTATTTTTCTTTTTCTCATTTTTTTTTTGTATTTTTCTTGATTTTGATTTTTTTTTTTTTTTTTTTTTTTTTTTTTTTTTTTCATACACTCTTGCCCTACCATCCAAAATAATACATCATAGGGGCATTGCATCCCCCTTACACTTGAACTTTTACATAACTTTACAAATACTAATCTAATGACTCGAATTAAGATAATCGAAAAACTTGGAGTACTTTTAAAACATTTAGCACATATGGGGGTAATAAATGATGTTCTTCCCCATTACTCCATTACACTAGTACTTTACCCATGAGTCCCAATCGTCCCAAAACAATATGTACAAGGATATGACTCGACTTAGCAACCATGTAATCAACTAGATAATTAACTTGGGTTTAAACAAATGTTGTAACAATAATGCACTAAAGATGAGTGCATACAAGGTAGGCTAAGGCGATTTGGGTGTACATTTAAGTGGGGTGTAACAAATTCTTCCTTTAAGTAAAATGCTTAAAGGTCGAAACGAAAAGATAGGCTCTGAGGGGTGTACTAGGGGTATCGTGTACTAAAAATGAGTACAACGCAAAGGGTGTGGGAGAATTACTTGACCAATGTAGCCAAAGTAATTATAACAAAAACACAGGTGTAAAACAATGGGTTAATCCTAATGCCTCTTATCATGTAGTAAATCTAACTACACGAATGTAGTCTCACTTGTGGCCTCGGAATGGTCCTAACGCAAGTTCTAGAATCTAAGTGCTACCGGTACACACATCATAGCATAAATGCTTTTCCTACCAATTCTAGGGGCGAACCTCACATATTTGGGGGTGGAAAATTTTTAGTGGTACGGTTTTTGTGCTAGTCATATAACTCCTATCCGTGAGACGCTCATTAAGATCAAAGTTTCACTCCTAAATGTTGTAAAAAATTTTAAATTTGGCACTAAAATTACCCTAACAGGTATTTCTCTCAGTTTTATTACACATCTACTATTAAACAAACAAGAATCAAGCGTAAGAGCATTCTCTAAAATCGTACTTTTACCCCCCCTTACACTTAAGATGAACATTGTCCCCAATGTTCAAATAACAAATGTAAAAGCATAAAGTAAAAGAATGAAATCAAATACTCCCCTGATTCGCTCGGTGGATAATGAAGTTACACGGTTAGATCTTCTTCCAAAGTAATGTTGAAGCTCCATGACTAATGCATCGCCATAAGCTTGATCCAAAACATTTCCTTGTCCAAAATAACCTGTTAAACCTGAGAAAACAAACACGAAAACCTGCATAACATCGGCGGGATAAATCTATATATAAGGATATAATGCTTGTGGAATGATAATTTTGCAGATTCCTGGAGATTATAAGTTGGAGATTTACTAAAAAATTTTTATGAAAACAAAACTTTCAAAAATTTTTGGAAATTAAATCTGACGCCGTCAGGTTATAAACCCTGACGCCGTCAGAAATGACCTGACAAAAATTCTCATTTTAAGTTTCCGGAAAATTTCTGGAAAAACCTTTACCTTACTTCCTGGAAATCCTGCAAAACATCATTATGACTCGATACAAGCATTTGACTCAAACAAATACGAATATGTATGTTAATTTAATATTATTATGATTCATGTTCATTTGTGTTCTAATAAACCGATTTGGATTTCCCTTACACTTATCTTTTGCAAAAATACCTTTATATGTAGTTAAGACGAAGTTAAAAACAAAATAAAGCATTTTCACAAATTACTTTTGAACATGAATCAATACTAATAAAAATTAAACACACATACGGAAACAAATAAAAACAAACAAACAAACAAATAAACACACAAAGCAAATAAAATAAAGCTTGGGTTGCCTCCCAAGAAGCGCTTTTCTTTATTAACGAGTCTTGTAGCTAGACTCAAAGTCACGCTACCCTATGTAAGTGAGCTCGTCATCGAGGACGTCTTTAGGGTTAAGCTTGGATTGAAGTTTCCTATTGGTCCGCTTAGTACGATATATCTTTTCAAACTTCTCTCCATCCGGGTCATACAATGTCATCTTAATATGCCATGACCCATCTCCATCTTTGGGTGGTTTATCCCAATTCCACTTATGATCATCTTCCTCACAAATCCACTTATTCATTCCTAGGTTAATTGGCAAAACTCCTAGGAAATCAATCATCTTTCTAAAAACTAGAGAATCTTCAAATGGATCCAATTCGGTGTCCCTAGCCAAGAGTTGCTCTACCGAATGCGTTCGGTTAACAAAGTCCTCTTCTAGGTAAAATGGGCGTTGGGGTCCTATGAAGTCTCTATCAATCCAAGGTCCATATCTAGATGGTCTCCTATTTGATTCTAGCCAATGTGGTGTTGGTTCCTCACTAGTATCATAGGCATGTTTCTTAACATCATGGACTGACCAAGTATCTCCTTCCCCTACCGCTATCTTGGATCCCTTACAATCAATCATAGCACTAGCGGTCGCCAAAAATCCTCTACCTATCAACAAGGGGCATGTAGGGTCGCTAACCATATCAAGGACGTGGAAATCGGCTAAAATGGTTAGTTTTCCAATGTGTACTAACACGTCCTTAACTACTCCAACCGGGTAAGCAACACTCCCATCCGCTAAGCCTATTATCACCTCGGTTTCCTCAAGTTTTCCTAGTTTTAGAGAGGTGTAGAGAGGTAACGGAAGTAGATTAAGGCTTGATCCAAGATCGGCTAATGTGTCATAAGCCTCCGAATTACCGATCTTGCAAGGTAGAACAAATAAGCCCGGATCATCTAACTTCTTAGGTAGTTTGTTTTGAACGAAGGCGGTCCCTTTTTCGCCTAACTTGAGCTTCTTCTCATCCAACACATCAACAACCGGACTTTCAAGGTGGAGCTCCTTGAATTCTTCGTCAAGGTTTTGAGTGGGAGGTGTTTCAACTATGTTGTTGACCAATTTAGATGTCATAACTTCTTGGTCATTTGGAACGACTTGGGTTTGTTTGAAACACGTGCTCATGGAATTGACCGAATAATATTGTGGACAAGAACTAGGGGACGAAACCGATGAAATAGCGTTGACGTTTAGTTTCGGGTTCTTGACCGTGTTGCTAGGGAGTGCTCCTATTTCTCGGTCATTGAGGGCTTTCAACAAGGTGTCAATCTTATTGGTCATCTCGCTTTGCTTTTGTTTGAAATCGGCTTCAAACTTGGCTAAACGAGCTTCTTGAGATGCCATAAATTGAGACATCAATCCTTCAAAGTTATTGGTACTACCATTGCCGAAAGGATTGTTGTTGAAAGTACGGTTCGAGTTGGAACCGCTTGATTGAAAATGATTAGGTGGGTTGGAAGAATTGGTTTGTTGTGTGTTTTGGTTTTGTTTCCACCTAAGGTTCGGGTGATTTTTCCATGAGGGGTTGTATGTATCACCGTAATGGTTTGGCTCGGGTTTGAAAGTGTACCACTTGTCTCCCGCTTCGTCGGTACGCGAGGATGCGTAGTCCACAAAAGCTTGTTCGGGGAGTTCCATGCAATCACGAGTGTCGTGGGGACCACTACATAATTCACATGAAGAAGTGATTTTGTTCACTTGGCTTGAAGGTTTAGGAGCCTCGTAGGATTTCATGAGAAACTTGACTTGGTCTTCAAGTTCTATGATCCTACGGTCGGAAGTGCTTGAATTGTTCAAAGGCAAAGATATTGCCTTGACCGTTTTATTCAAATCACGGGGATCACTCCAACTTTCGTTGTCATAAAGAGCAAGATCCTCTAGGAGAGCCCATGATTGTTCCGCACTTAGATCACGTAGCTTGCCACCGGCCGATTGGTCAATGGTTTGCCTCGTGTAGAGATTGATATGGTCATAGAAGATTTGGACTTGGAGCCAAAGTTCTATGCCATGGTGAGGGACTTTTTGGAGTAAGTCCTTGAATCGAGTCCATGCCTCGTAGAGAGTTTCGCCTTGACGTTGTTGGAACATCAAGATATCATTCCTTAGCTTGGTAGTTCTTCCCGGTGGGAAAAACTGAGCAAGGAAACGAGTGGTGAGATCATCCCATGAGGTGATGGATCCTGCGGGTTGACGTTCTAGCCACTGACTAGCTTGGTCCCGCAGAGAGAATTGAAAGAGACGCAATCGGGTCGTCTCTCGAGTGGCAACATCAAGGTCTATAGAATCAACGATTTTAAGAAAGTCCTTGAGGTGTTGATTAGGATCTTCAGAACGAAGTCCATGGAATGCGCATCCGCTTTGCACCAACCGGATGGTGTCGGATCGCAAGGGTGTGACATTGGCTCCTTGAGTGAGCTCAATGGTGTTTCGATAGCCATGGTGGCTAGGACGGGAATACTCTCCTAAAGTACGGGCTCTAGGAGGTGGTGGTTGTTGTGGTGGTGGGTTGTTGTGATTAAGGATATTACCATCTTCCATGATGTCGAATGGTAATGGTTACGAACAAAGAAACGAAGAAAATAGATAGACTAAAGAAAACCTAGAAAAATAAAATAAAAATCCCACTAGAAAGGAATCTAGTGAGTAGACCTATAAAGTAAAAATTCAACCTAAACAATAACTATTCCCCGGCAGCGGCGCCAAAAACTTGATGCGTGGGTTTTGCAACCTTACAACAGGTTTTACCTCTCGAGGAATCTCAAGAGGCTTACAACCCCACCAGGCAGTGTACCTGACCGATGTAGTATAGTGTAGTGGTAAGTACGGGGGATTGATCGTTCTCCACAGGGAATAGTGTTCGTTAGGTATGAAAGACTACTCTAATAGGTCTAAGGGTTGAGGAAGATTCTTTTTGTGTTTTTATATTTTTTTATGAAAGCAAGTAAAATCTCGGGTTTGAAAGAGTGGGCGGAATTAGTTGCTAGTCAACTAACCCAAATTACTACGAATGCAAATAAAATAAAATAACAAAAATGAAAAGTTTGGTGGAAACTTATATGTAGAGAAATGTGTTTACTTAGATTTCCTTACTCCCTAACTATCTTTTACCGGTCGATTAGTGTGTATTAGTCGCGTGGATGACGGGTGTATTCCTTAATACCATTCGTGGGGTGGCGTACGTACTTCCCCAACTCTACAAGCTCCTACTTCACTCCTATGTCGAGCCGGCTAGGAAGCTCCTAACATGGGATCACTAGAATTCGCTTGTGCATTAAATACAACCATAAAAACCTTTAGTACGCATTTGGTTCATGTTTCTTAAGACGTTCAAGCAAGTTACCGAATAGGAAGTTAGCCAGTTTTCTTAAGCCTAACAAAGATAAACAATCATCCAATACAACTAATAACACACTAATAACCAATAATCAATAGCTAGGTTTCATTAGATCTAAGCAAACACAAGATAAATCTAGCCTAACATGTTAAACAAAAGACAAGAATAAGATAAAATCAAACAACACATAGACATATTGAATGATTAATTGATAACTTATCTTTCAATGCAACATGGAAGATCTCAAGGCAAAAAGCCTTGAAAAAGATGCTAAAATCGTCTTAGGGTTTTCTCCCAAAATTCCACACTAAGTTCCACCACTAATGACAAAAAATTAGAAAACTATATATAGACTTTTGGATCTGACGGCGTCACCTTATGGATTGTGACGCCGTCACCTCGCCGCTTCTAGGGTTCCCGGATGACCTTCTTGACGCCGTCCCTCTTTAGCTCTCCAAAAATCCATTCTGGCTTATCAAGGCTTGACGCCGTCGGACCTTGAACGTGACGCCGTCCCTCTTTGATTTAAGCCATGACGCCCTTGATCAGGTTAAAGCGTGACGCCGTCAGAATTCACATGCTATTTTCACTGGCTTATCATGAGTAAATTTCACGTCCACCTTTTCTTGCCAAGCCATGACGCCGTCCAGAGTAAAATCTGACGCCGTCAAAGGTAACTTTCAGCATAATTTTGAGACTTTGTCGTTTTCTTCACTTTTATGCTCCAAAAACGTCCAAAATGCCTCCTTTTCCAGATTTCTCCTCAAAAGTACCTAAAATGACAAAAGGAACGATTTAGGGCAATATTTGATCAAATAAATACGATTTAGGGCTTAAATGACCCCTTAAAAGCGGTACACTTTTCGCCTCATCAGGTGTACCCCTTACAAGCTGGTTTACGGAAAGGCTTGCCATCTGCCCATCGAGCTCGAACATAAGGCATATTGGGCCTTGAAACATGCCAATTTTGACCTTAAGACCGCGGGTGATCACCGCAAAGTTCAATTGAATGAATTAAACAAACTTCGGGATCAAGCCTACGAGAACTCTTTAATCTACAAAGAGAAAACAAAGAGGATTCATGACTCCAAGATTAAAAACCGCGTTTTCAACGTTGGTGATCGAGTCCTCCTCTTCAATTCTCGATTAAAGATTTTCTCGGGCAAACTCAAAACCCGCTGGTCTGGGCCGTTCACCATTACTCAAGTTTTTCCATATGGAACCGTTGAGTTAGCTCAAAACGACGGTCCAAACTTCAAGGTGAACGGTCATAGGATCAAACACTATTTTGGAGGGGACATACCATCCATGGTTGTCCCGGATCTCCAAACTTTCCCCATGGATAACTAAATTCGGGGATGAGTTAAACTACGTGACTCGTTAATAAACAAAGTGCTTCGTGGGAGGCACCCCTTGCTTATCCTTCTATTTCTATCTATTTTCTAATAAGTGGCGTGAGGAGGGCTTCCTCTTCCATTTGTCGTGTTTCGTGGTTTTCTGTGATGTGTCCAGGATTTGCCCGAATAATGAAGACTCTCGTGCTCGTGGTTTGCTTCTCTCCACTCGAGTTTCATCATTCATTGCTTATCCGATATCCTTAATCTTATCGTTTTACATCTATCTTTTGGCATAATTAATAAACGGCCTTAGATTTTTGTAGGAGAACCCGTACCTTTAAGACATTGGGGACAATGTCTCATTTTAGTCTGAGGGGGGGGGGGTAATCTTTCGATTTGATTTATGCCTTGCATTTTTTGCCGTTTACTCATGCAACCCCGTTTTTCCTCCAAAAAATGAAAAAAAATCCAAAAAAAATGAGAAAATTTAAAAATTTTTGCAAAAATATAATAAGTTTTGACACTTTGTTGACTTTCCGCTGGAGAGAGTAGGAATAAAATTCTGACTTGACCGGGCGTGTTGAGCCCTAGCTTGTCTCCTTAACCAATAATGACCGAAAGCTTTGGCTTGAAGTTATTTGGCTAAGCATCCGCGGATCTCATTATTTGTGATTTTAAATTTGCGGAGAACGAGAAATGATAGAGTTGTTTATAAGTTAGATTGCTAAACGTGGAGTAGTTGGTTCTCTTTAGAGCTCATCGAAGTTATTTGTGGCTTTTTGCTCCCATAAGCTTGCACATCTTAAAAATAGAATCTTAGGATTAATTAAGGGTGTTAGGTTTTGGTGATGATTAGTTTTTGTCTTCTTAAGAAAATTCTTGCTTATAAAAGTTGGGTACACATCAAGGTTACTACAAGTGTCGTGTAACATAAGCGACGGTTCATAAAGCGGCCCTTGGATCTCTAATTCAGGAATGTGTGAGGTCTTGGTCTAACACCCTTGGATCCTCATTTCAGGAATGTCTAGAGTCTTGGAATTCTTCGTTGTGTTCCGTTTAGTTTATGATACACGAGATTTGGAGTGGTGGCACTAAAATTAAGCAAAAATAAATAAATCTTAAATTTATGTGCTATAAGTTGTGGATTCGAGATCGGTCATTGGATTCTTATTTCCAGAAGGTATTTAGGTCTTGGCTACCCTCTTACACCGGCCCTTGGACCCTTGATTCTGAAAGGCGTTAAGGTCTTGGAACTCTCCGTTGTAACGGCCCTTGGATCCTTTATTCCGGAAGGTGTAAGATCTTGGAATTTCCCCGTGAATATCCATAGTTTATGGTACACAACTTCAATAAAAAGTTAGGTTGTTAAAAAACAAAATTGCAAAAGTCAAAAATATAAAAATAGAATAATAAGTCCCATTTTAAATCACCTTGATGTGGACCTCATTTTTATGACAAAGGTTTTCGGAGGAAGATTAGAAACTAGTTAGCATCTAAACTTGGTGTCTTTATCGGACTTAAAGAATTATCGAAACAAAAGTATGAAGAAATTCATTTCTCATGCAAAAACAAAATAAATGGAGATATTAGGAATATGGGAACAAGGAGTAGCTAAGCGTACACAGTTAACTTCCATGAGTAGTGATAGCAATCTAACTTGTATATAACAATGATTTCGTTTTTAAGCTTAGTTTGGGGACTCGTGAAAAATCGAGGATGACGAATTTTATCCGTATGGTCACTTCTTTATGAGTCGTGTTTCCTACTCATTGATCCTAAAAGTTATTGATAGATAATGATTGTCAACAATGCCGTCACATGAAAAATGAGAAAAATATAAAAGTAGAATAAAAAGGAAAATTGGGGAGTTTTTAAAACTTTTGATTTCATAATCTCTTTTGAAGATTTTGCAACTTTTTAAAGTTAGTAAAAAGAGGTTGGAAATTTTTGGTTTCAAAAGCGTGTTTTTATAACATTGCGTGAGGATACAACAATATCTTAGTCTGGGGGATTTTGGTATGTGCTTATTCACATACCTTTTCTTGACCAAATTAAGACCAAAACGACCAAAAACTAACCAAAATGCCAAAGATATTTGTGTTTTTGTGTTTATGTATATGCAGGTACGGATATCATGAAAAATGGACAAAAATAAAAAAAAATCCGGAAAACACGAGCACGAGATTTGGAAGAGATATTAAAGAGCCGAAGCCGGGGAAGAATTCGTCAAAGTAAAAATATATTTGAAGAAACAACCCTTGGATCATAATCATTTTTACAAATTCAGTCCTTGGTGACACTTTCAACAAATGGCAAAGTTAGTCCCTTAAACATTAAATCCTTCTAATCCAAAACTCTAAAACCAGCTCAAATATAAAACCTAAAAACCCAGCCCAATTCCCATTAAGCCCAGCCAAGCCCACCCTTTATTTAACTAAAAACCAACCGGATCCCTCCTATTATAACCCATGACCCGTTTTTCCTTAATACCTGAAGTCAACACATTTATTACCCAGTCAATCCCCAACCCTTACCCGCCAAAATTACCAGGTTACTATTCACCCATCATTCTCGAATTTACACTACAACCCACACAAGTTTACCTACCTTAAATGCTTCTAGAAGGTTGCTGACATGACAGAGAATGACACATAAGCAAATCCCAGCCCTCTCATTGGCTGGAACAGCACATTCCATGATCAAGGGCCACGATGAGAAGAAGTGGTCACCAAGAATGATCCAAGGGCTGTTATTAGGGTTCCTGAAGCTTCCTGATGAAACCCTAGAGCTTCCTGAGGCCTATAAATAGAGGCCTCTCCTCACAAGAAATGGTGTTAGATTTTAGAGTCAAGTTAGGGTAATTTAGGGCCGAATTTTATGTATTTCTGAATTTTAGTTTTAAATTTGGGGTTTTTAACGTTGTAATGATCTATTGTACTCAGGTTTTTGATGTTTAATGAAAATTTAAGTTTAATTTTGTTCTTTAAATCTCATTGAAATCTTATGTTCTGTGTTTGCTAGTATTTGGATAAGCTAAGCATAGCTTATTTTCTGATTTACAAAGTTTCCTATAAGCTTTTTAAACTTTTCATCTAAATATTTTTATAAGTTTTATTTTTAATTCAAAAATCCAAAAAAAATTAATTAGAAAAATACTCAAAAATACAAAAATATTTGAAAAACAGCTTTCAATAAGCTCTTTTCTAGTAGTATAAGCTTATTTAAGCTCTAATAGCTTATAGTAAGTCTTAGAATAGGTTTACAACTAATTTTGTCTCAAATTCAAAAAAAGTCAATGAAAGTCAAACTGGAGCAAATAAGCACTATGGTGGAATAAGCTGGTTTGGATAAGCTTGGTTGGTATTTTTGGCTTGTGTTTACAAGCCTGGGTTGTTAGATTAGTGGTTCACTTCTGTTTTCAAGTTAGTCCTTTGTAAGTCTCATTATTCTAATTTCTAGCTTATTACTTTTCAACTGCTTATTACTGATTACTATAGTGCTTATTATGATTGTTAGTTGCTTATCTGATTATTATATTGTTATTTGAGGACAGTGTGATAGGAATTATTAGATTAAATCAGTTTTGTGTTTAAAACTATAAAAAAATGTCAAAAACAGTCAACTTAGCTTATAGCTTATTAGTGCTTATTTTCAAATTGAAAACTGCTCATTAGTTGATTATTAAGTTAGATATTCATTATTGAATCATAGTCATAGCTTAAATCTGCAATTTGTATCTAAAATTTGAAAAATCAGTCTCTTAAAGGGTGTTTGGCATAAGCCAATTTTTGGTAAATTTTTGAATGTACTGTTCATTGACCACTATGTAATCTTTGGTTGAGCTTATTTGGATCTAGTTTAGCAGTTTTCATTAGGTTTTAAGCAATTTTGGTTTGAATTGAGGTTTTGCATCAGTTGGTTAAAAAGTAGAATCTGAATTGCTCATATAAGCTTGCATTCAGCTGAAGCTTTTTTGGTCCTAACCTCTGGCATCTTTAGGTGTATTTCAGTAGTTAAAGTGAGATTCTAAGCTTTGGTAGTGTTTCATTGAGTATTGAAGGTTTCTGAGGTCAAAAAGCCCAACTGCTATATCAGCACCTAGCCCCCAAATTTGCCTAACTAGCTTAGGTTTTTCATTTTTAATAGCTTTAATATAAGACCTTTTGAGCTGAAAATTGACACAGATCATCATTGCTGGCTTGCCTAGTTATTGCTTTTTTTTTTGGAATTTTAGGAGTGCTTATTAAGTGCTTTTCAGACGCCTTAACAGCACCTTAGAACCCTATTTTAGCCTGCAACAGTTTTGTGTTCTTGCTTATTGGATTAATTTGTGCTTATCTGCTATTGATTATAGATTATTCTGATTTAGTTTGGTTGATTAGAATAGATATTGCATGATATAGCTTATTCATAGATGCTGCTAGCTTATTCTAGCTTATTCTCTAATTGCTTTATTATTATTTTTTTTTTTGCTTGTTTGTGCCTTATAAGCTTACTGATCAGCACTTTAGCCCTTTTTCTAAGCTTTTTATTAGTTATAAAAAATATTCTCTTTTAGAAAAAGTGCTTATAATTAAGCCCTTATTCAGTTTCAAGAAGAAAAAAAAATAGTTTTAACAAAAAGCTAACGCTGGGATTCGAACCCTGGCCACCCAGCTCACCACACACACAACTCAACCATCATGCCCTTGGGTCTTTGTCTGTCATAGCTATCACCCTTACTTCTTTTAAGCCTTCTTTCTTTTCTTTGCTATTTGAAACTGTTTGCTTATTAACAACTTATTCCCATAAGCTGAAGCACTTGTCTTATTTTTCCTAGACTTAGATCCCCTTAAATTAGTTTTCTTCAAAAATTCAGATTTTTCTCTTTTCATTTAATATTTTTAATCAATTAATTTCTTTAATTTAGTTTTTAATTCATAAAAAATTAAATAAAAAACAAAAAAATATAATTCTTTTTTCTAAAATTTTCTTTTGCTAATTAGGACTTAGGAAAATTAATTTGAAGTTTGTAGGATTAGAATTTCTCTATTTTCACTTTTACAGCTCGGGGTTAGCCCGGGTTTTACACGTTTTTAGGTTTTCTTTTACGATTGCCTTAGATTAGTATTTCCCTTGCCTTAGTAATTGCTTTTAGTTAATATTTCATTAATTTAGTTTAAAAACCCACAATCTCACTTTTATTCACCATTCACAACACGTTTCACGATCTCGAAATCACATATTCCATTCATCCTTCATGTAACACCCCGTGCCCGCTTTGACCAAAATTTAAAAACTTTTAGACGCGGAAACATTTGACTAAAGTATACATACGTTACACCATTCTTTGAAAACAAAAATCTATACGTTGCTCCTCTCCAGACACATTACGTTGTATTTGATTTCTTTTTGAAAAAAAACCTTTTACACATTAATTGGAAATAACTTAAATTCAAGCAGCACAAAAGTTACGCTGTAACTACAAGAAGTAGTTACGCCGTAACCTAATTACAAGAAAATGGGATGCCTCGGTGTTGTAGTTACGCCGTAACCCATAACATGATTACGCCGTAACTACAACCCCGCAACAAAACCTGTACATTTTAATATTAACACACCCAAACCATTTAACACCATTTCGGTGCTATAAACATTCCCGACATTATTCTCTTGACATATAGACTATAGCTAACATATTGAACTCATTTCATAACAACTTGACCCGTTACATCCCCAAAATGGGTAAAAACACCCTTATACCAAACACACCCTTAAGAACCCATTTCAACTACACACTTTTACCCAATACACCTATCCACAACATATCCATTTGAAAGCATACATTCTTTGTCATTTCTAATATATTAAAAAGTTGTTAGTACAAAGTTTTGACCCGTAGCTTTCCAAAATGGGTGAGTTTGGCTAAAAGCCAAACATCCTTCTAATTATAACCTTAACCACAAACCATAAAGACTTTATGACACTTATACATATTTGACCCATGACCCATACATGAACAAAAGACTTTAAATGTCGACAAGACCATTTGATAACAAAACGACCATATAGATTAAAGTATACCAAGACACAAAGAGACTCTTCGGGGCTTCCAACTTTAATACGCTCGGTCAAAAAGGTTATGGTCTTCTAGTCTACCTTCTACACTAGAGCTAAGCTAATCCCTTACCCTTGCCTTCTCCACTTGTACCTACAAAATCATTAACATCTAAACCGTAAGCGAAAACGCTTAGTAAGTATACAAGATATAATCCACATCACATTTACATGACATTGGTGATTACCACCAATCATAACATTAACAAGGAGCATCAAATGAGATTATTACTCACCTTGACCGGGCAAGTAATTATTTAGCATTAACACAACTAGCATTGGATCCAAGCTAACATACATTCACAAGCTCCATACAAATCACATTAATCATAAACATAACATTATCATCATAGCATTAACAAGGATTATACTCATATACTTACCTTGATTCCTACTAGCTTCCTACTTGGCTTGAATGGGCTTCTACAATGCTTCCTATTACAAAATTAACTATAATTAGCAACTAATTAACTAAGGAGATCATCATTTACAACCTTTATCCATAATACTCCAATCCACCACATGAACCCTAATTTCTACAAATTGGGGATAGTTACTTACTTGATGAAAAGATAACAATTAAGTTATCTCTAATGCCTTTGATCACTTCTTGATAGCTAAAATGAGATAAGATGATGTTTTTGGCCTTCCCTCCCTTTCTCTCTACCAAAGTCGACACATATGAAGAACACACTCTAAGTTTCCAGATTTTTCTAAGCTAAGAGTATTTAATCATGTGTAGAATTATCTTTGGTCATTTGGCAATTATGGTCCTTCTAGTCCTATTCTTCTTATTTTGGCCACCCATTTAGTTATTACTAAATCCATAACACATAACTTACATCTACAAAACCTATTATTTACATAAATGGTACCTTATCGGGGTACGGGTGTTAACACTTCATCGGGACAACGAACCGGGGTCTTACATATTTCTTGTGTAATTCCTCCTAGATATAAATTTATAAATCAGGTATGCAACCCAAAATAAAAATAGTAGTTTATTACGCTAGCACTAAGTTCATGCAACCGAAGCTATGACAGTGTGCATGCTTTAAAAGCATGTTAAATATAAGGGTCCGACAAGTGTTTATCCCAATACACTTGTATTTCGACATGTTATACGTTCGCGTTTGCCTATCCGGTCAAATCGAACGGGGGAGTCACCCCGATAGATCTATTTATAACATTCGCGCTTCCCAGCAGAAATTGACGGTTCATGAGTTTGGGCATAGTGGGATTCAAGGCTTAGGCTAAGCTGCGTAATAGTTTAGTAAAGCATAAGGTTTAGTTTGGTCCATAAAAGAGTTTACGTGCTTCTCGCCCCAAGTTTTGCAATGCAAAGTAAAGCTTAAGAGTGGGGCTAAATATCAGTCAATCACATATCGCTTTCAAATATCCAAAACATATAATTTCAGCTAAACAGTAAAATATTGAGTAAACAGTTCGCATATATCAAGTACACAGTCATTGAGTTTAGTTAGAAACGAGCATGTATTCTCCCCCAAAATAGTTAGAAAACCGGTGAAAGTAGGGGTCATGAACTCACCTTGAGTTATTAACGGTTGAGTTGAGTTGTAAGATTGA
Organism: Artemisia tridentata subsp. tridentata; assembly: GCA_021014915.2. Lineage (NCBI taxonomy): Eukaryota > Viridiplantae > Streptophyta > Magnoliopsida > Asterales > Asteraceae > Artemisia > Artemisia tridentata. Next base: position 5,677,729 of record CP139505.1, on the reverse strand, counting down.
GTTGAGAGACAGGAAACGACTTCACACACAACCAGGATAATAGTAACGTTTGAGTATTCGACTTAACACGGATAACGATTGCGATAAGAAATCGTATAACGATTTAATCGTGATCATGAGTGTGATGGACTTAAAATGCTTGAAGTTCAAAAATAATATTACCAATAATATTATCTTGTTGTTATGATTCAGAAATCATAATGATCGTCATCTCGAAATGGATGAAACGAAACGTTGAGTTGATTTGCTAAAAATCGTTATATATAAATATAACGTGTCGTTGAATAAGTTTGTGTTTGAAACGAAATAATGCGCGAGATGAGGGTGTGTTGTGTAAAATGAGGATTGGGAATGAAAAGTAACAATGTTTCTGTGTGACCCTAGAATTTTCACTGTTTTACACTTTGTACCCTAACGGTGTTTGCGTTGCACCGTTAGTCCCCGGTTGTATAAAAGTTTCGTTTTTAACCCATAATTAACCAAAATGATAAACTGAGTTTATAATTTCATATATTATCATTTTCTATCCTCAAAATTCTGTTTTTACTGGTTTAAACCCTGTTTTTACGAAGTTGGCAAAAACAGCCCCTCGGGGTGAATTTGCGTTACATTTTTAGTCCAAAATACACAAAAATATGGGGAAAATTTCTACAAAAATTTCCAAGGCTTATTTAGGCTTATTGAAACTTAAGTCAACTGCTTATTTGACCAGAATGTCTAAAATTTGGTTATTGGGCCTTAAACGAAATAAACAAAGGCCCGTTAAGAAATTTAGAGCCGAGGGCGTGAAAATACTTTTGGGCCTGGACTTGGGCTATTTTTGTGATTCTAAAAATATTTCATATGGGCTCAGTGGGCTGGTCTAACACCAATTCTTATTGGGCTTTTGTTCAGCCCAATCCGGATTATATAAGATTTTCTAATTTTTTTTTTTTTTTTTTTTTTTTTTTTTTTTTTTTTTCCTGGTTAGAAAGTTGCGATGGCAGATTCAAAATGGGAAAAATTAGGTGACGGGTTCAAGTTATTTTTGTGAACTCAAAACACGAAAAGTGTAGTTTTCCAGGTTGTTAATGAGATGGTGCAAAAATATTAGGTGGTCGCGTTTACAAATTCAAAGATATGATGTGAGTTTATAGCCTAGTCGCTTGTTTTGAAACTGGAAAACTATAAAATTTAACTAAGTGTTGAAATCCGGTTATGTAGCTTTTACTTTGAGCGTTTTTAAGGGCTTTTCATGAAAAGTTCAAAACACAAAAATCAAAGTTAGCTATGTTGAGGTTCGAACTGAGCAAAAATATGTATGGGTTACATTTATCATATCAAAATTATAGGGCCATGAATGGGACGAGTTGAGTGGATTTTCTAAGTCAAAAGACTTAGAAAATTTTCTAAGTTATTTGGTTATGGGTAAAAACGTGTTTTTGTCGAAATGAAATGGGTTTTGTTTTTCTGGTTAGCGATTGCATGCGAGGTCTTTGGGGTTTCATTAGTGATGTTTGGTGGCTTGTCAACACCATGGAACAAATTTTAATTCATGTCTCACTATTTTGTACGTAAATAAATAAAGAGTAAAAACCCGTTCGAGTTATAATACGCAAAATGAAATATAATGAACTAGGAGTCGAAATGAAATGAGATGAGTTTAGGGAGCTTACAATCACCTCTAGGGTGGATATGACTGAGGTTGAGAGGGCTTGGATGGGTTGAAGGCTCCTTGGCTCGTTCGAATGAGTACTGATCGTGTATAGTATCCCCGGACCCAGCATACTGGGCCGGGCATGCTCATAACTCGTGCCGCGGCATAGTCAATATATATTATACATCCTAGTCTTGCCAAGACAAGATTGGGACATACCCCGGTCTCTCCAGACCAGGACAAATCACATACTCAGCCGCGGCCACTCCACCGAAAGCCAGATCTTGTGGGATTGTGTCTCCCACTTGATCTGACACTTACCAACTTAGGTAAGGCGCAGGTTGACTTCTGCTCTGACACTTACCTACCCGGCAAGGTATGTGTCAGCCCGCTCATTTCCGAGGCAGCTACAATAAGTATATGGGTAGTATAAATACCCCCATCTCATTTATTACTCCACCTAACAAGAACTACTTCCACGTACTCCGCACATACCCCTTATCTCTCAAATAATATACTTACTCTCGCGCCGGAGGCCAACCGCGGAAGACCCCTTCCGCGGTAAGACTAACGGTGTTGCTTTTCTTAGGAGCTCAACGAAGTACTTAGTGCAAGATGTGTACCCGCCAAGAGCTAGTCTAACCTAGGTCTGGCGGTACG